>CM019178.2:28946199-29052564 GCA_009739505.2 Apolygus lucorum | reverse complement strand
CACCTATAATATTGTAAATATTTTCTCTGTCTACGAAATTAAGACACGCTTTCCAACACGGAACTGAACATTTTATTCAAAATTACCTAACTACCAATTTTTGAAGTCACCTAGTAATGGAAACATCTGAAAATGTAATTCTTGGAGTGAACTTATCAACACTTCTCTCCCTCCGTCATTGTAGGGATTGAGCCGGTCGTGAAGAGCCACCCGAAGCTTCCCTTTGGTTGTTCGAATGCGGTATACAACATCATTCAGAGCCTTAAGGACTGTACACGGTCCTTCCCAACTCCTCTGTAGCTTGGGGTTCCTCCCTTGGCGTCGATATGGATTGTAAAACCACACTTTATCTCCTTCGAGATACTTGAGAGCTTGCACTTTTACTCCATATCGCGCCCGCATATCTTCTGCTTTTAAGCGTAGCCGCTTACGTGCATCCTCATGAGTGTTGGTGAGGCTCTTTCGAAGTTCTTCAACATACTCAGGTGCTGACGTGTGATGAGGGAGCTTGCCGAATAGAAGGTGTACAGGTAGGTGCAATTCCCGGCCAAACATCAACCGAGCTGGAGAGTACCCTGTGCTGGAGTGTTCCGAGGCCCTATATGCCAACATAGCCACTTGAAGGTGATCATCCCAGTCTTGTTGGTTGTCTGTTATCATTTTGGACAAGAGCTGCCAGATGGTGCGATTTAGCCTTTCCACCAGGCCATCACTCTGAGGGTGCAGAGGGGTAGCAAGGGTTTTAACAGCCCCCAATAGCTTGGCCACTCCTTGAAAAACTTCTCCCTCAAAACTCCTCCCTTGATCTGAGTGGATCTCCAGGGGAACACCGAACCGACTTATGATGTGATCCACCAACGCTCTAGCTACCGTTTCAGAGGTCTGATCTGGTAATGGTACTGCCTCTGACCACTTCGTAAAGTAGTCTTGGAAGGTCCAAATGTACCGATTACCCCGCTTGGTCAGTGGTAAAGGTCCCATGAGATCTATCCCCACGCGTTCAAAGGGTACTCCTGATGTACGGACTTGTAAGGGAGCCCTCTTACTACGCTGATACCTTTCTTTGCACGTGTGGCAGGTGCGACACCAATCACGGATGTCTCGGTGAACTCCAACCCAATAAAACTTTTGTCGGAGAAGGCTTGCTGTCTTGTGTTCCACAAAGTGCCCCATGCCATGAACCTCTTCCCAGATCTTTTTCTTCCATCCGTCAGGAACAATCAACTGGAGTGTCTCACGTTTTCCATCAGGGCTTTCCCATTTTCTATACAAACATTCATCAACTAGTTTGAGAGAATTGAATATTGCCCAGTATATTTTTACTTCTCGGCATTGTCCTGAGATTTCCTCTCTGATGGGTCGCTTTCCATTCTCTAACCACTGAATTACTGTCTGCAGAACGGTATTTTCCCTCTGAGCTTTCTTCCACTGACTCTCTCCCGCCCATCCTTCCAGCTTGCATCGAGCAACCACCGTTTTCTCATGAGAATCCCTATTTTCTTTTGTTGCACAGTGACGACACTCACTTGCCAAGCATGGAC
Organism: Apolygus lucorum; assembly: GCA_009739505.2. Classification (NCBI taxonomy): domain Eukaryota; kingdom Metazoa; phylum Arthropoda; class Insecta; order Hemiptera; family Miridae; genus Apolygus; species Apolygus lucorum. The sequence continues at coordinate 29,051,023 of CM019178.2, read as the reverse complement.
GTCTGGAAAGCGCATCTGCATTACCATGGGTCTTCCCAGGCCGAAAAACTACTTTAGGGGAGTATGGGGCCAGTTGTTCCAACCATCTCGCCATTTGTCCATCTGGGTTTCGAAAGTTGAGGAGCCATCTTAGGGAAGCGTGGTCCGTTCTAACTACTAATGGTTGCCCATTGTCTAACCCATAATCAGCAAAATGTCTTATGGCCTTAACGATTGCTAGCAATTTCTTTCTTGTCACGCAGTAATTGCGTTCACTCCGGGACAAACAGCAGCTGTAATAGGCAATAACCTTTTCATGACCCTCTTGGATTTGAGATAGTGTTGCTCCGACTGCAACATTACTGGAGTCGGCATCTATTATAAACGGAGCATTTGGCTGAACGTGACCGAGAATGGGTGCTTGCGAAAGTAGCTTCTTCATTTTTCCAAATGCCTTAGCAGCCTCTGAGGACCAATTGAAGGGCGTAGTATTTTGCACCAAGTACAATGGCTTCATCAGAGTCGAAAAATCTTTAATAAAGGTTCGGTAATAGGTACAGAGCCCAGTGAAGGACCGAACATCCTGGATGCTTTGTGGAACTGGCCATTCCACCACTGCCTTCACTTTTGCAGGGTCAGTGTGCAATCCCTCTTTGGAAATGCAATGTCCGAGGTATTTTACCTCACGCTGGAGAAGAGTACATTTTTTTGTATTCAGCTTCATTCCAAACTTTCTTAGAATCTGAAAAATGTCTCTTAGATGCTCTATCTGCCTCTCAAAAGTAGCAGTATGAACTAACACGTCATCAATGTAAACGCTAGCCACTCCTTTTCTGAGGATTGAACTAAGGAGAGTAGTCATTGTCCTTTCGAACGTAGCTGGAGCATTGCAGAGGCCAAAGGGCATGACTTTGAATTGCCAGAGGCCCGATGGCGTGCAAAATGCTGACTTTTCCTTATCCTCTTCTGCTAGTGGGATTTGCCAATATCCACTACAGAAGTCCAAAGTGGAGAACCAGCTACAGCCTTCCACTCCTCTCAAAAGCTCATCCACCTTTGGTAGTGGGTGGGCATCTTTCTGTGTTACTTGATTCAGTTGGCGGTAGTCGATGCAAAATCTAGTGCTACCATCCTTTTTGGGGGTAAGCACGATAGGACTGGCCCATGCACTCTGTGATGGTTCAATCACCCCCGCCTGGACCATCTCTTCCACTAAACCATCAACCAGAGGTCGTTTTGCGGGTGGCAATCGCCTGGGTGTTTGGCGAATGGGCGTTGCACTTCCCACATCAATCCGATGTGGAGGAACTCGGGCTGCTCCACACAACGCCAATTTCTCGGTAAATACATCTTGAAACTCCAGGAGAAGCCTTGAAAGGAACTCCTTCTGGTCTAGTTCCAAGAACCTACTTGATCTGTCTAGAAGCACCTTCAGAGAACCTCCAATATCAGCTGCAGGACTGCTCAAGACACATCTCACACCTCTGGTTTGGCTGCTGGTTGCTGGTAAACCTTCCACTGGCACACGGTCTATACCTATCTGTAGCCAGCCTTCCTGCAAGTTTAGGATTCCCTTGTGCTTCACCAGAAAGTCCAACCCCAGTAAACAAGGTTTTTTTATGGCTGCCACTGTCACTCGATGTGTATGTGATTTCCCTGGTGACAAAGAAATGGATGTGTCCACCATTCCATCCACTGCGATGCGATTTCCATCTGCAGCTCGGAGGGATACTTTATTCATTCCTTCGGCAGGTTTTATTCCTAGATCTCGGCGCACTACTGTGACAGCAGCACCAGTATCAATTACCATATCACAAGGGCCGCCACCAATGGCTCCACGCACTGTCATGGTGGGGCCATCATGTACTGCCAAGATGGGCCTAGTTTTCTCCTGCACCAATCCTTTGCCCACTAGATCGGCGCTGGCTCGTTTCCCGATGGCTTGGCTTGACAACTACATGGACAAGTGCAGGTGCGAACCCCCCTCCTCTCAGTGCACCCTCTGCTGTAATGCCCTTCTTTCTTACAAATGAAGCAAATTACCTTACCCCTCTTCCTGATGTCCTCTTCTTCTTGTCCCGTTTTGGTACGTCGAATCAGGTCTTCTTCCTCTCCTTCTGATGGACAATCTTCATATCCCACTTGGCGAAGTGGTATACGTGCCCTCGCAGCACATAAAAGATTGGCTTCTAGGCGTTGGGCATAACCCAAGGCTTCTTGCACCGTGGTTGCCGGACAAGCCAGGACTTGTTCTCTGAGACGATCATGTGCAATGCCGTGGAAGAATTGAGGAAGCGCCAATGCATCTACCGTTACTTGCAATGCCCCAGGTAGGGCTCTCCTTGCAAGTAACTCTACTTCCGACGCAAAAGAGGCCAAATCCTCTTTTGGCCTTTGTCTTCTATTCCTTAATAGGCTCATGTACAAGTGTTCTTGGCCTTCTCCTGAGTACCGTCGCTGTAAAGCCCCAATCATTTCTATAAGTGATCCCACTTCTGACACCACTGTAAATATTTTCTCTGTCTACGAAATTAAGACACGCTTTCCAACACGGAACTGAACATTTTATTCAAAATTACCTAACTACCAATTTTTGAAGTCACCTAGTAATGGAAACATCTGAAAATGTAATTCTTGGAGTGAACTTATCAACAATATAATATTACAGTTGTGCTGCATACATGTAATAACAAGTAATATAGAATTTTATTAAAGATGCAATCCTACGATTTTCTCTTATAATAATTTATAATTATTTGAAGAAGAACAGTTATAGTATTTACAGAAATGTGATATTTAATATTATTCTTATAGTATGGCGTCTTGGGGGCGTTTGTGCTTAAGTCGTCGTTCTAAGCGAGGTCGTCGTGAATTTTCAGCCATCTGGTTCATGAGAGGGTTCGGGTGGTTCAGCATTTCATTGTTGTTTTGTATTGTCTCTTGCATATTGAAGAAGCGATGGTTTGTGTGAAGGATCGAGTTTCTGATGTACCAAACGATTCCCGTAATTATTCTTAACACTCGATTTTGTGTCGTTTGCACTTTCTTTTGGTTTCTGCTGCTGATCCCCATAGTCTACAAGAAAACTGTCAAATTACTCGGATTAGAGTTAAGTAAAGGAGCCACTTACTTTCGATGGGTAGAGTGGAAAATCAACATTTCTGCTCGCTTTTTGTATTTCAGAGCTTTCTGAACTCCTTTGTTTCCTAGTCTTGTCTGTTTGTATATGGCCAATTCCTTGTCACTGGAATAACTGCCCAAAATCAAGGGCTGATTTTGACGGAAATCTGCAATCAATAAGATTTCGTTATTATCTAAGCACACGTAACTCCAACCAGTTAGGTAGTTAGTTTAATTGATCGGTTCCCGAGAGATCAACGAATCCCGGATCCCGGTTCTCTTTGCGGTTGGTGGCCGGTCGGTTGGAGATATTATTTGGACTACTGACCGCTCATGGGAGGGATCAGATTCAGGCATTTGAACGAAAATTCAAACAAATGAATGTTTACTGTTTTACTCTCAACTGCATGAAGTTCTCCATTACGAAATTGTTACCAGTAATTGTTTATTCTTTCCATGTTCGCAGATGCTCTAAAACTCACGAGACATTTAAATGTACAATGCAAATTATATACAAAAGTATTGCGCACAATAATGGAGATGAATTCAATGGAAGAACTTCCACTTTATGATACGCCTAGTAGAGTAGGCATAATCATTGATCTGACCTGTGGAGAAAACATTCGGTTTTTCAAAGAGGTAAATCAAATTTTTATTAGATAACAAAAATTCAGTTTAACCAACCAAAATAAATCTTTAATTACAAGGAGGGTCCATCTTCGAACGTGTCATCTACCTTATCTGCCATACATGTTTGCATAAGCGGTTTTCAACCTAAAAACATTTCTTAGAATCCCCTCTAGCGGTTTCTTGCATCTGTTGCTCAATTGCAATACTAGGTGAATTCATATACTCTGAAAACCGCGGATGCGGAAAAATGCAGACATATTCTTAAAAGATCCCTTTTAACCCTTATTTGCTAGTGATACGCTCGGGAGGCGCAAGTCGCCATTCAGAGGGACCCCTCCTCTCATTGGTAACAGTGAATCCCCCCTATCCCTTGTGAGTTCCTCTGGAAGGATTTTCTGTTGCTGGCAATTCGATTGTTTTATTTTTAGATAGTCAATTTACTTATGAAATAGTGGGTATTAGAGTCAATTATTCGGTTTAGTAGAATTGGTGTGAAAAATTACTGTGATGTACTAATAAATTAATGAGAATTTATCGTTTGTAACTGCCGTAGTTTTCATTGAACAACCTTAATTTAGTGATGGCATGAGTGGAAAAAAGTAATGTATCAGTCAGTAAATCAACCAACGTTTTCAAGACAAATAATGTGAGAGTTGCTGATATTGAATTCCGTCTCCTCCTCCCCCTTCATTCGCACTAACCAACGCATTATCGTCCCTGGGTCATCAATAGGTTCACTTCATCAAAAAGCAATTATTTATACAGAAAATGTGCCCACTTTCTGACTCACAATGCACGTTACGCCCGAGAGGCATAACACTAGCAATGACCACATAGAAATTCACACTAGCAAATAAGGGTTAAGTCGCCAAAATAAAACCACTCATGGACCAGCATAATATTGCTAAAATATGCTCTTATTGTTACCCTTTTGAATTCGGATTAGAAACCAAGCTTACTTTTCACCTCTGAATGTATAATAATATACGAATCCAAATGAAGTTAATCTAAATGTACTTGACTGTCCAAAAACTAGTCGTTTCCTAATCAACAGATCAACATCTATGTTCAACGATACTCAATCTTTGGCCCTATTGGTGCCATGACCCTGTTGTCTGAAGTGTTAAGTCTGAATTCTTGGTGGCAGACATAAAGTCATAAGTCATCAATTATCAAATGGCTGGACACAGTTATGGTAACATTTCTTGGGCGCCTTTGTGGCACTAAGCTTTGCCACCACAGTACAAACAACTACGGACTAATTTGTTTCAGGCAGCAGCTGAGGACAAACTCGGTTTACGATGGTCTTGGTTGATCGATGCTGGTAACAGCACTGACGTCTTGTCTGGTATTCATTTGGGTTTCATCAACGATGTTACAGTAGTGACTCATGATGACTCCAACCCAGGCTACTTCCCTCTGTACCACGCTTTCACTCAGCAGTATCCCCGCAAGATGCTGATCAAGACAGCTGTAGGCAATTGGACTACTATTGATGGCTTGAAGTACCATCCATCTCGAAGAGAATATTCGTTAGAACGAGCGACTCTGAAAGCTGCCATCTTTGTTAGTTTTTTTCTCTGTAGGTAGTACTTTCCAAGTAATAAGTTGACGTTCAACACCAAAACACCAAAAGCTGAACATCCTATCAGGAATGGCTACTCCAATAGGGGGTCAGCTGTGACCGAGCGAGCTACGGCGTGTGTCTGTGGAGACGGGACTCGAACCGGTTGCAGGGGCCGTGAGTTCGAGGCCCGCCTCTGCAGCATATTTTCGGGCAAGTCGGTCTCAGTTCCCCCTCGTCCCAACCCAGGGCGGTGAGGCCAATGGGAAGCCATGAGCGAAATCATCAGAACAAATTCTGATCTTCCCTTAGGAAGACAGCTGATGACGTCCGCGACGCCTGGAATGGCAGTCGGACGAAAATCCAACCTGAAATGGTTATTTACTTTACTTTACTTTACTCCTTTACTCCACTCACATTTTACGTTGCAAATCATTGTGAACCTATTCACCGAAGGGTTTAAAACTTTGATGTACTTTCTAACTATCCATCAAAGAGCGGTAAGCTTTGGATTCCTTCAAGTAAAAAAAAAAATACTGTGCCCAAAATCGAAATTTTTAAGCGAAAAATACGCATTTTACAGCTTTTTGAACATTTATATTCCCTGTCTTTGTCAGAACCTCACGGAAATATTATACGATTTTGATAAAATTTTCAAAATTAAGAGTTAAGAAAAAACACAAACGGTGGATACAGCTTTCGTACAAGTACGCAACCACGAGAGACATTTTATGTCTTATGTTTAATAAATTGAGAGCTTTCCAATGAGTGGTGAACGATTTTTGTGGGGTGGAAAATGAGGAAATTAGTTTTCCCTAGGAACGATTGGTTGTACGTGAAAATCATCAGAAATTTCCGCGTAAAAATTTCACGCTCCCCTCGTAACGCTCCCCGCGTGACGATTTTTCATTTATTTGCCATAGTAAAGACATAAAATGTCAAAATGTGCGGGTAGTCAACAGATATGAGTTTCATAATGATAAAACTGGTATTTCCTATCTACCGCGTGAGCATGCGTAAACACAAATTCCTTAAAATTGCGAAGCTTTACTGCTCTTTCCAATTAGGGGAGAGTTTTTAGGCAGTTTCACCATTTGAAAACCGATTTACGTCGGTTGAGTAGAAAATTTGATTTACTCATAGAAACCTAATCTTACCCCAGAGCTTTTTGGTTTATCATTTTCAGAATGAACCTTTGGAATCGACCAAGAAAAACAATTTTGAAAAATAAAAAAAAGTAAAATCCAAAAAATTGGATACAAATTTGGCCGTCCGTCCGCGGCACTTTCCTTAGCTCCCATGGACCGATTTTGATGAAATTTGGTATATGAGCTCCATTTGGAGTCTAGTTATGCCCCGAAGCTTTTGGTTGATGTAGGTCACTGAATTGAAAATATTGAAAAATAAGGGCTGAAATTTTCAAAACGCCCTAGCTCAAAAAATTTGATGATAAGGTATTGTTTTTTCTTCAATTTAAAATAGTGTTGAATTTTTAGAATCGAATGAGACCACCCAGAGCTCTGTAGGACCAACCGTTTGCTTTCTATAAAAAGTCAAGGGTTGGTATCACGATAAGTTAGAAACACGAGTGTGAATCGCAACCCGAGGGGCACAAGACAATGAATATAGCTCATATTGTAAAATTTACAATTTTAATTTATTTAAATTAATTTAATTTATTTCAATTAACATTTAATGTTGAATAAATTCGTGTTAGGATGAGTAATTTACCGATTTGACGACTCCTTTTTTTGGAACAATTAACTGTTTCAGATGACTCAAGACATCTATCATGACGACCAAATATACACGGAACTTCAGAATAGGACTTACATGCCGAGCTTGGATAGCTCGAATAGGTTTCACTTTGCTGTTGCCCAGCACATCGCAGATCTGCTCAATTACTCGTAAAAACACGGAAATCATATTCCATAATTCATTTAGAATTGGGTAGTGCATGAGCTCGACATAAAATCAGTTTAATAATCTGTATATCCACTATTTAAGAATCTACTGTTGATTCTGATGACCAAGTTGCGAAATACCTAACTGACACCAATTTCTATCTAACTAGGCACTAAAGAAAGAAGTGAATTTAAATTTATTTTTGCATTTTCTGGTATTTACCAAGTACCGAGCAGTTTATGTTTACAGCATCGAGTTGGTGAAGTCAAATGATTGGGGCGAACGCTTACCGAATGGGAGTTACTCAGGAATGGTGGGGATGCTCATTACTGGTGCTGCTGATATCACTGTTGGTCCTATGCGACTGGCTGCCGAAAGAATGGATGTTGCCGCTCCGCTATTTCCAACTCAACGATTTGTGTGAGTTCCCGTTACTTACAAATAATATTGTAGAACCCCGAGTGGTCGTAATGTAATTTTATGATGCAATGTGATTCCTTGAGTGTAAGTTACGGTAAGATTAATATCAATTCCTCTGCGCAGGTTTCCATTCGTGTTCAAACAACCAAAAAAAACTGGAACTTATAAAGCACTGGCTCTTCAACTGCAGACTGAGGTGTGGGTGTACACTGCTCTCATGGCAATCATTATTTGCGTGACATTGACCGCCATCCACTGGCTGAGAAATACTGTGAAACGCCGACGTGGCTTAGAGTATTACCAGGAAGAAGAGGAATGTTTACCGTTTAACGCTATACTTGTTATTGGCACTTTATCCCAGCAGGGTAATATTGACGGATATATGTTTTCTGAACAAATTATTCTTCACTGCATACCATTATAATGGAGAAACCTGATTCAATACCGTTTTATTTGATAGGGCTCATGTTTGAACCGCCTGACATCGCTCGGAGAATCGCTTGCTTCTTCCTACTGTTCTGTTTCCTTATGGTGGCCGTGTTTTACAATGCTGCCACGATGAACGCTTTGCTATCCCCTTCACCAAATTCAATAAGAAACCTCAAGGAATTGCTCGCAAGTGACGTTCCATTGGCTATGAACGATGCCCCTTATTTCACGCATGCTCCTGTAAGCTTGATATTATTAGTGTTATTAAATGGGGTCTCAGTCGGTCGCCGTTCGTTCCTCATTACGGATCAGTATTTCACAAAATTTAAGGCGCAAAAACTTGAAAAGTTGTACCTGTTGTTATCAACCAAAAGCTTCGCGACACAACTAGACCCCAAATGGAGTCCATATACCAAATTTGAAACAAATCGGTCCAGGGTTGCTAAGAGAAGTGCCGCGTACGGCAGACGGATGGAAAATTTTTAATTCGATTTTCGGATTCTACGTACCTTGAAACGTAAAACATCACATTTTGAGGGGGGGGGGTTAAATTTTGTTTTGTTTTTTGCTTGATTCCAAAGGCTTATTATTGAAAATAATAAACCAAAATGGGAGAAACCGTTAATTCAGTTATGTTTTTCCCATAAAATGTAGCTAAATTTGAAATTTTCAAGGATTTAAAACTTCATTATGCATGGACCTGGGAATAGAAAAACTTAAAGATTGTCGCTAGAATAATGAAAATCGAAAAATAAGTGCCAGAGAAATTTGGAAAAACCCGTTTATTCAGTTTGGTTTTTCCCATATTTCTTTGGCAATTATTGGTCGATTTTGATGATTCCAGCGGCAATATTTCAGTTTTTTAATTCCCTAGGGCCGTAAATTAATGAATTTCTAAAATCCTTTAAAATTTAAAATTTAGGTACAATTTTTCAAGTTTTGCCGTTTCAAACGGCGACCGACTGAGACCCCCTTAAGAGAAATGATCAAATTCCATAGCCACGACGGCTGAGATGGCAGCTCTGGGCGGGTTCTTGTAGATATGGGGAAAGTATTGGAGGCCCTGCCAGAACATTTTAAATCAAATTTCTCACTAGCCAAAGTGTCTGGCTATTGGAACAGGAATTTGAGACCGTTTGCGATGCAGTTTGTAGACTTAGCTGTCTTATGAGGACAAGTGTACTCTTGAAGTTCTGAAAAACTTTAGCCAGCCTACTCCTGCTGCTCAGAGGACGTCACCAATCATTCGAATCTTCGGTGATCGGAGTTTCACTTCTCCTGCTGACCTAATCCTCCACCCAACGCGTTTCTCATCCTCTTGAGAGAATTGAGTCCACGAACTGTGCCCTCAAACAGTCTCGAATTTCGGCGAACCTGATGTCCAGATTTGCGAGAAAATTTGATTTCAGCGGCTGCACAACAGTTTAAAGATCCTCGCGCTTCGTAGTGTTGAGAAAATTTCGTCAATCGAAATCACGTCAAAATTAACGATCAAACCGGACGTCAAGATTATAGATTTTGACATAAAAACGCTGCAAATCATTGCTCAAAGGTTTATTATTTTCTGTATAGATCACCCTTCTGTATAGATCACTGGTTCTCCATCAATAGCACCTACCACCATCTGTATTCTCCCTTGACCTTCCCTCTCAAATTTCAGCTTCCTGCGTTCAATAGGATTGAAAATGGCTTCGGAGCTCACTCAGCTGATCAGTGATCTGAAGAGTGAAGAAGATCTCCTCGAATGCTGGAGACGCCTGGAAGAGCACTTCCATTCAAAAGGAGTAAAAATGGTTTTGGAGCTCACTCAGCTGATCAGTGATCTGAAGAGTGAAGAAGATCTTCTCGAATGCTGGAGACGCCTGGAAGAGCACTTCCATTCAATAGGAGTAAAAATGGTTTTGGAGCTCACTCAGCTGATCAGTGATCTGAAGAGTGAAGAAGATCTTCTCGAATGCTGGAGACGCCTGGAAGAGCACTTCCATTCAATAGGAGTAAAAATGGCTTTGGAGCTCACTCAGCTGATCAGTGATCTGAAGAGTGAAGAAGATCTCCTCGAATGCTGGAGACGCCTGGAAGAGCACTTCCATTCAATAGGATTGAAAATGGCTTCGAAGCTCACTCAGCTGATTAGTGATCTGAAGAGTGAAGAAGCCTTTGAGCAGTGATTTGCAGCGTTTTTTACCCACCAATATTTTTTTACCTACCAACTTTTTGTTACCTACCAGCTAGGTACTACCTACCACACCATACTGGCTTCACACCTTCACAATCAAGTTTATTAGAAAGAACTAAACGCTTCACACTCGATTCGAAAAATAGAAAGCTTCATATGGAAATTTGATTACTGGTTACGCAGAAGGCAAAACTGTATACAAATCGAAGAAATGAACAGCGATCGCATTTTAGTCCGATAAAATTTGAATGGAGATTAGACCTCTTTTGCGATTCACACTCATGATTCTGTTTTATCGAAGGAAAACCGTTAAGTACTCGTAGGGAGCGAACGGTTTGTCCTACAGAGCTCCGGGTGGTCTCATAAATTTTTTAAATTTCAAAACTATTTAAAATTGGTGAAAAAATGATACCTTTATTTCGAGAGTTTTCGAGCTAGGGCACTCTTGAAAATTTCAACCCTTAATTTTCACCCCTTAGAAGTGACCTACATCAACCAAAAGCTTCGCGGCACAACTAGACCCCAAATGGAGCCCATATACCAAATTTGAACCAAATCGGTCCAGTGTTGCTAAGAAAAGTGCCGCGTACGGCGTACGGCGGACGGACGGAAATGTTTTTATTCGATTTTCGTATTCTACGTACCTTGAAACGTAAAACATCAAATTTTGAGGGGGGGGGTTAAATTTTTTTTTCTTGCTCGATTCCAAAGGCTTATTATTGAAAATAATAAACCAAAATGGAATATTCATCATGTGTTGCCTTTCTTCGTTGAGATAGGTGTTTGGGGAGGGGAGGAAATGAGCGGCTGATCCTCAGTTTTCATAAAATGAATTATGTCGAGCTAGCTTTCGCCATTGGCATGGTCATAAAAATGGAAACTGTCAGAGAAGTGATCAAGCTACGTGTACATGCGATTAAACACGAATATCGGCTTCATGGACATAATAAACCTCGAAGGCGGCTTGATAGATCCAAATATTGGACCTAGTGGTAAATTGAGACACAGTGTTGTGTTGCCTGTACTCTGGAGCACAGCCATTGGGCTGTTAACTCTACAAATTGTTTTATTGAATTGTGAAAGTAAATTAATTATATGGGCTTCTCATGAGCTCAGTTGTTTTGTTATTGATATTTAATAAATAAATATCAATATTTCAAAAAAAGAAAGACGGACTGTCCAGGATCCTCATCCAGATGATCCTTGTATCTCCAACAACCTGCCCAGAGCTGTCCCAAACTCGAGGCTTGTTGATATTTGAACAACTCCCGTCTCGAATATTATGTATCTTTTTGTCTTTCAATTTTTTCAAGGTACGAAAGGTAATTTTGGATCAAGAAGTCATTGACCGAGTAAATCATTATAGTCTTGGATTCCTCAGCCTTGAACAGGGCTTACAGCTGATCCTCAAGGGAGGAGCATTCTGCGGAGAGGATTTCACCCTTTTCAAAGGCATCCATGCCAACTTTGTGGACGAGCAAAAGTGCGACTTGAGTGTTATTCAATCCTCACGGGCGTTCCCTGCAAGCTTCTGGATTCCCAAAAACTCTCTATACAAAGAAGTTCTACTCCAAGGGTAAATAAGTAACACGTTTCACAAACAATATCCACCAACTGGCCCTTTGATATTAAATGTATTGGTTTAGTTCCGCTAGTTATAAGAATATGATGATGTCTTTACATCGAAAGCAATCCCTTCTGTAATCAACTTGCTGACGACTGCGGATTCTCTATTAAGGTACAACAAGCCCTTTGGCATTTATATTCTGCTCAAGTACTGTATTTTCCTGAGTAGGTACCTATTCTCAGCAAATAAGTTTCTTACGGTTTGGCTACCCCAAAAATTATTATTATTATTTTTTTTTATTTTTATTTTTATTTTTTTTTTTTTGTATTCCGGGTTAAAGAGTTTCAGAACAATTTTGGTTTTTATTTCGAAATTTGATAGTTTTCATGGTATGTAGAAACCAAAAATCGAATAAATAATTTTCGATCATCATCACTTCAAGATACTGTTTAATTCTAAGAAACAAATTAAATCACCCAATTAAATCAAATTAGAAACAAATTAAATCAAATCAATCTCAACTATCGTCAATTGAGAAATTATAGAGAAATTCATCAGACTCATGTGTTTGTATACCTATGAGCCAGCTGCTATCCATAGACCTCAGAAAAGGTACCTCGTGTCACAGTACGGAAGTTCTTGAATATTGCATCTATTACTCCGCAGGTTGGACAAATGATGAATCAGTAACACGAGTGTGAATCGCGCAAAAACGCTCGCTGATGGAAGTGAGCCAAATTGTACCTGCTCAAACGCGTTTTTCCGTTTTTGGTTCATTATTTTCAATAATGAATCTTTGGAATCGACCAAAAATTGGCAACTTGTAATTTGTTCTTTGCAGACGAGTGATCTATGTAGAAAAATAATAAACCTTTGTGTAATAATTTGCAGCGTTCTGCTGTAGGGTACAACATCAACCTACATATTCCAACGTATCATTTATCAACATAATTATTCAATTATGTTAGGAAACCACGGTGCCCCCCCCCCCCCTAATTGACAGAATTTTTTCGGCCTCTTAAAACCTTAGTGTTTGTCACAGGTCAACCATCCATATTTTGGTTTTAGTACCAACCTATGTATTTTATGCCAAGTCTTATTTAATATGTCCACAAAATTGAATTTACTTTGTCTACCTCTACTGTGTTCGACCTGCTCTACGAATGTTCAATATTAAGAAACCAAAACCACATGGCACAATCAAATTATTATTGTCAACGGTCCTATTGTCCCTACTTGCCCACTCTAATAATTCGAATTCCAGACATACCTATTGGCCAATAAAATAAAATAAAAGAAGGAGTAGTAGAAAGGTGGAATAGTTCCAAATGGTTCCAGGAAAGCGGAATTGGCAACGAATCAAATTCAGACGAATAGTTTGTATTGGAAGTTTGGCTGAATGCCATTTTAATATATCAAGCGGCTGGAAAGAACAATCGCCCCCACCTAGAATATTTGGTATACAAACTCGGAAGCAGTAATACCTTACCCCCCATTTTAGTTGGCCCGATGTTCTTCCATCCTCTTTCCTCAACATACTAATATGTAAGCGTCTTTCTATTCGTTTGTTAAGGATATGTTCTGCTGTTACTCATTATTACATTCAATGGTCAATTAAGTGTCTAACCTTGGAAATGGATTCAGCTCTCTCGAAGAAACCTACACTCACCAGTTTTGGTTTATTATTTTCATTAATGAACCTTTGGAATTGAGCAAGAAAAAAATTGTACCTTCGTTAGATCTCTTTTTCACAAAATTTCATTAAAAAAGCTATTTTGGAGGATTTTTTATCCCTGGGATTAAAGAACTGGTCTGATACCACTATTTATTAAATGTGATTCTCAGGGACTATTTAGTAATACCATAAGTAAATACGTATACTTCAAAATTCACCAATGATTATACCTATAGTGCATGCATTTGATCATCTCCGTTCTACCCTTACAGAACTCTCAGAGTGAAAGAACATGGGCTGGTTGATCGCCAATACAGGTAGATTTTTCAAATAATTCGACTTATAGTATACAATTGATTGACTAGACTTTTTACTGGGTGTCTACACTTAAGATTGACATAGCTACTGGGTTCGATTGTACAAGGTATTTCCAACAAAAAATATCTCTTAGCAATTTTTTCTTAACCCAATAAGCCTCTGGAATCGAGCAAGAAAAAAAATTTTGAAAAAAAAAAATTTTCATTAAAACTTCCATAACATCTGTTATTACCAAATAAATTCTAATTTGAGGATATTTTTGAAAAGAGCGATAAATTTCCAAGCTACCTAGTGTTAAACCAAAATCCTTAAGCGATAGAACATTTCTAAACAGCTGATTAGTGACTACTCAGGCACCTTCAGCATTCTCCATTGACCCACCCTCTAAAATTTCAGGTTCCTGCGTTCAACAGGAGAGGAAATGGCCTTGGAGCTCACTCAGCTGATCAGTGACCACTCAGGCGCCTTCAGCATTCTCTATTGACCCGCCCTCTCAAATTTCAGGTTCCTGCGTTCAACAGGAGAGAACATGGCCTTGGAGCTCACTCAGCTGATCAGTGACCACTCAGGCGCCTTCAGCATTCTCCTTTGACCCGCCCTCTCAAATTTCAGGTTCCTGCGTTCAACAGGAGAGAAAATGGCCTTGGAGCTCACTCAGCTGATCAGTGACCACTCAGGTGCCTTCAGCATTCTCCTTTGACCCGCCCTCTCAAATTTCAGGTTCCTGCGTTCAACAGGAGAGGAAATGACCTTGGAGCTCACTCAGCTGATCAGTGACCACTCAGGCGCCTTCAACATTCTCAGTTGACCCGCCCTCTCAAATTTCAGGTTCCTGCGTTCAACAGGAGAGGAAATGGCCTTGGAGCTCACTCAGCTGATCAGTGACCACTCAGGCGCCTTCAGTATTCTCCATTGACTTTTGATTATGGAAATTTGATTACTGGTTACGCAGAAGGCAAAACTGTATACAAATCGAAGAAATGAACAGCGATCGCATTTTAGTCAGAAAAAATTTCAACGGAGATTAGACCTCTTTTGCGATTCACACTCATGATTCTGTTTTATCGAAGGAAAACCTTCAAGTACTCGTAGGGACCGAACGGTTTGCCCTACAGAGCTCCGGGTGGTCTCAAAAATTGTTAAAAATTCAGTACTATTTAAAATTGGTGAAAAAAACGATACCTTTATTTCGAGAGTTTTCGAGCTAGGGCACTCTTGAAAATTTCAACCCTTAATTTCCACCCCTTAGAAGTGACCTACATCAACCAAAAGCTTCGCGGCACAACTAGACCCCAAATGGAGCCCATATACCAAATTTCATCGAAATCGGTCCATGGTAACTAAGAAAAGTGCCGCGTACGGCGTACGGCGGACGGACGGAAATTTTTTTATTCGATTTTCGTATTCTACGTACCTTGAAACGTAAAACATCAAATTTTGAGGGGGGGTTAAAATTTTTTTTTTCTTGCTCGATTCCAAAGGCTTATTATTGAAAATAATAAACCAAAAATCAAGTCAAAAAGCAAACTTTAAATTATTTCCGAAATTTGATTTTTTCTTTTCTAAGTTTTCACTTTCAGCTTTCCAACGATCTAGGTACCTACCTAACAATTTTTCTTTTTAAAATTCTGATTGGAGGATTAAATCATGTTTGGATGCAAAAAAAAAGTGTTTTGTTAGAAAATCGAGTAATTTTCTAGCTGATTGAGGTTTTTATTGAGTAAAAAGGTGTTACCGTAAACTGGGGTGATATTGATATGCTGGGGTGATACTGATCAACACGCCTTTTTTCATATGCATGCGATTGCAGAACTCCACACAGTCCTAAATTGGAAGCTAGGTCGTGTTATGTGTTCGTGACAATGTCTTCTCTGGGGAGATATCGTTCCCGCCCGATAGTCTAGGTTACCATGGTAGCTGATAAGGAAATAAACAAATCTCAAAATCGGGCCCAGCTGACATTGTGATTGTAACTTCTGTTGTGCCGGTGTCGGGTGTTGTGAGGTGAAGTTCTAGCGAAAAGATTTTGTTTCTACTAGAGGTAAGCATGAAATATCTGCAATTAGTTTGTTCTTTCCGTGTTACTACAGTTGGTTATCTGTTAAAAACAAAAACAACTCATTTCCAGGGGGTGATAGTGATCACGGCCGAAACGCCCCGAAACTATCAAAACGTGATTGGTCCATCATTATTTTTGGCAAAAAGTGCTTTAAAATAATAATAAAATTAAATTTAAAATAATAAAAAGTGCTTTAACAACAATAAACAAGTGCTTTAAAATAATAATAAAATTAAATTTAAAATAATAAAAAGTGCTTTAAAATACTGTTCGTAAGTTGTTTCTTGTCAGTTACCAAACATGTGCCACAAATTGTCTTATTATAATAAAAAATACTGAAGAGGATACTACGAGTCTTGAATTTCGGCTTGATTCTGATTTTTATAAGTAAAGAGTTGGTTTTCATTAGTTTTGACATTTTCATGTCTTTCATATGGCACATAAAAAAAAAATCGTCACGAAATTTGATGCAACGATATTTGTTGCAACGATATTTGTTGCAACGATATTAAATATCAACAAATTTTGATTGATGATTGAATTGATTGCAACAAATTTTGTTGCAACGATATTTGTCCCAAGTCGCCACAATGATGATTATGACCATCAGAAGTGAAGTTGTTAGGTAGGTAGGTACTTTACAGTTTGATATTACCAGATCAGCTGAGTCGAAAATTGAGCTCCCAGATCAGCTGAGTCGAAAATTGAGCTCCCAGATCAGCTGACTCGAATATTGAGCTCCCAGATCAGCTGAGTCGAAAATCGAGCTCCCAGATCAGCTGAGTCGAAAATCGAGCTCCCAGATCAGCTGAGTCGAAAATCGAGCTCCCAGATCAGCTGAGTCAAAAATCGAGCTCCCAGATCAGCTGAGTCGAAAATCGAGCTCCTAGATCAGCTGAGTCGAAAATCGAGCTCCCAGATCAGCTGAGGCGAAAATCGAGCTCCCAGATCAGCTGAGTCGAAAATCGAGCTCCCTGATTAGCTGAGGCGATGTAGTTCATGTGTCGGGAGGGGAGGGGGGGGGGGCATGAAAATGTTTCAATGTGTTGCAGACTCGTATGCAAGCGTTTTTTTTAAATTTTGGTGCAGCAGTGACCTGTTCTTAGTTCAAAAATTATTTCAAAGAACATTGTGGGTCTTAGATGCATTTCACTGAACCAGGCATGCAGAGTCTGACCTAACTTTGGCCTGCACAGTAGTTTTCACTCATGTAAATATAACTCTGATGTAGTCAACCTCAAGTTCGAGCATTTTCAACAAAAATTGTTCTGAAATGAGTTGCTAGTGTTTTGCTTCCTCACTACCGAAGGTAGGGAAGCTTTGTATTCGTGAAAGAAGTGAAAAAAAAAAATGTCCTCCAAAATCAAAATTTCCACTTGCTTTTTGCGTTTTAGAGCTTCCCGAACAATTTTGGTTCCGTGTCTGTCTGTCTGTCTGTCTGTCTGTCTGTCGGTCTGTCGGTCTGTCTGTCTGTCTGTGGTCAATCCTTGTCCCGGGCAAAACTATACTAACCTGTGGTCCGATTTTGATGAAATTTTCAGGGATTGTGCGGGTTAGGTCCTAGACGGTCCCCTATAAATTTCAGCACCTTCGGATCAGCTGAGTGAGCTCCAAGGCCATTTTCTCTCCTGTTGAACGCAGGAAGCTGAAATTTGAGAGGCAGGGTCAATGGAGAATGCTGAAGGTGCCTGAGTGGTCACTGATCAGCTGAGTGAGCTCCAAGGCCATTTCCTCTCCTGTTTTTCGCCAACTGATTCTATACGTCCATGTTACAATGAGTGAGGAAGCTATACTGCCCACCCAACTTGGCAGACGTTTTTTTTTTACCTCAGGGTACTAAAAAACAATTTTTAATAGTTTAAGTTCGATTTTTAATTGTTTTTATTACGTTTAAGTTCGATTTTAAATTAGTGATCACTATCACCCCCTATGTGGGGGGTGATACTGATCAATTTAATTTTTTTTTTTAATGAGCTTAATTGAACAAAATTTCAAAGTTTTATATAGGATACTGTTCGTAAGATGTGGGAGAATATAAACTATTTTTTCAGATTTTTTTTAATTATTACACTGGTAGTTTTCAAGGAAAAACTGTAGAAATTGATCACTATCACCCCAGTCTACGGTACTTTATGCTCACTTCAATATTTACAAATACTGCGTATTTTATGTACGAAAACGAAGTTTTTCTTTAAAAATTCCACTTTCTAGCAGTCAGAATAATCCGAAAGTATCACCATTGGATTCTGCGTGAACAATTACATAGGAAATGTTACCAAACTCGTCAAGTCATCTAGTGATCGAGAGTGACCATACACCGCGTAAAACACTTGATTTTCTTGTGAAACACACGTTTTCTTGCATTCAAACTCGATTTGCTCTTCCAATTAGAATTTTAAAAAGAAAAATTGTTGGACCGTTGGAAAGCTGACAACTTGGGCATGTGTTTTTTTTCGAAGAGCGCCCATCGCAATGGGCAGGCGTTCAAAGTAAAAACTTCGAAAAGAAAAAATCAAATTTCGGAAAAAGATTTAAAGTTTGCTTTTTGACTTGATTTTTTAGAAAGGTTTATTGCTAAAAGATTTTGGTTTTACACTAGGTAGCTTGGAAATTTAAATCTCTTTCCAACGATATCCTCAAATTTGAATTTATTTGGCAAATAACAGAAGTTATGACAGTTTTAATGACGTAAGGTGAAAAACGCCAAAAAAAAAAATCGAAGTGAAAAAAAAGGGATTTTGAGTGGGTTAAGAAAAATTGCTATGAGACATTTTTTGTTGGAAATACCTTCGAATGCCCATCCTAAGTGTAGACACCCTGTATATTCAAACTGACTTCTTAGGTTTCTATTGAAAATAACATATCAAATTGCAGGTACTGGTTTCCAGCCAAGCCGGAGTGTCTAGTCAATCAGCGATGGCTCTGGGTAGGACTCGAAGCTGTTTCGATCGCTCTTTCAATTTTCGTCGTTGGATTCTTCATTTCTTCAGCCATATTCATTGTTGAATTAGTGTCTACTTTATCCTTTTTCCATAGAAAGGCGAGGAAGAGTTTTTGAGTATAATTGTTTGCATTTATGTTTAATGTAGTTAGGTAAACTAGGTTACCTACTAAATCTTCGAGCACCATTTGAGTACGAGTGGAACCTAAATTAATCTATATAATTGGATAGATTTGAGCTATATTATTGTGAGAATACTTTTGTAACAATTTATTGCACTGGCATTAGTATGAGTATTTAGTAATCTAAATAAACCATTCTGTTGGTGTGTAATTTTCTTGTATCCCCACATTTGTTAGGCTCTTATTGAGGTTGAACACACACACTGATGATAATTATAATTAATAAATTGATTGAATTCGGCATGGCGAAAATAGAAAAGGTGCCTACCACGATACATGGTTAAGTAAACAATTCATGTCTATTGTTGAATTTACCTTGAGTTATTTCTCGTAAAGCATCAGGTAGGACCTGGTTGATACGATTATTCTGGGGAATTCAAATTCCCACGAAGCTCATTTCTTAGAGAGTTTTGGCCAAAGTTGCAAAAATATTCTCATTTACGAAACAATACAAATAGTAAATATAAAAATATTCCTTTGAAGTTGAACGGATGAGATATTTTCTTCCTAAAGTGGAAACTAGGTACCTATGCTTCTGGTTCTCCGACGAAATTGTACGAGTATAAAAGTTTAAATTTGAAAGGCTTTGACATTACTGAAACCTTTTGAATTGAAACTTTTGAAAAGCGCTTACGAATTTCACGGAGAGACCAAATATGTAAAATGTGGAAATTCAGGGCTTCACAAATCACCAATAAATCTTTCAAGGAGGTGTAAATCATTCAAAATATATTTTTCGCCGATCCGACCCAGTTCCAAGAGCTTTACTATCTATAAAGTGCGGAACCCTCCAAAGTCGTTTTCGTGACAAAACTTTCCAGCCAGCGTGGAAAGAAAAGTCAATGGAAGAGATAGCCTAGGTAAGATAGAAGGAAGGGCCGGATCCAAGGTAATCTATACGCGACACGACATCTCGACCTCCTTTTGTGCCCAGCGTTTAGTAGAAGTTATAATCTTCTGCTCCAAACTCGAAAACTCCTTGAAATATCAATAATATTATAATACGAAAGATCGGAATCCACAATATTGTTCAAGCAACGTTGAAGTAGGGAGGGAACCATGTAGGTACTCAGTGTAAGATTGTATAAATATTACATGTTCGCGAATTTTCAAGGAAAACGAAACAATTGTAATGGACTCGAAATTTCTAGTATGGACTTATTTGAAATTGATTTTCACTGAAAACAATTCCTGAAGTTTTTCCAAAACATATGAATCGGTTTCTTTTAAATGGGCGTAAGTCCTTGCAACCAAACTCTAGAAAAATCAAGAAAAACTTCCTGTATGCCGCTATTGATAAAATTGTGAAAGGAAAACTTTTTCCCTGTCTCGACAATCAATTTGACGCGTTTTACGTATTTTTCCAGATTTTTATCCCTCACTTAGTGTTTCCAAATTCGCTAATCTATCCCATGGATTTATGCCCTGGGTTAAAAAAATCGTGTACAATCTCACTTTCTGAAATCATGACAATTTACTCCATTTATCATTGGCAACCCGGAAAGTCGTAAAAGAATGGAACAGAGTTGCTATAGAAATGGAAAATCGTTTCCAATCGCCTTTCAAAGGGTGTGGCACATAGCTTCCTCATATTCATAACCCCGGTTTAAAGAAGATTCGACACATAATAGCAAATCTCGAATCACCACTCGCTAAGTACCTTGCACTACACTCATAAGGGACCATTTACATGCCCACCCGCACAATTCCTGAACATTTATTCGAATTCAATTTTGATTTTGGAGATTTTTTTACCTTGAAATGTGAAAACAAACATCCGCTACCTTGGTTGACTCGGAAGCCACAGATGAAAAGTTTGATGAAACGTAGAGAAGCAAAACGCCAGAAAATCTTCATAAATCACTTTTATTTGTTCAGGAAAACTTGTTTTATCGGTCATTCATCAAAACGAAAACATAGCTGACGTCAGGACCATCATTTGTAGGCCAATTGGCGATTTCAGCGTAGAGTTCATCATGCTCTTCTGGACTATACTGCTTGATCTTCTGACTATCAGCAACTTGTAACAGTTGGTCAAAACATTCCCGCTGGAGCAGGCGAATGTCTATCACGTGGAGGGAAGCTATGGTGTTGAAGTATTACCTACGGAAGGGAGCTATGATGTACTCAGTTCTCCGACAAAGTGCGGTTCCACTTTTCTTTTATAAGGGCCTAAGTCCCGACTTACGCCCTTCTGAAAGAAACCA
This sequence comes from Apolygus lucorum, assembly GCA_009739505.2. NCBI lineage: Eukaryota > Metazoa > Arthropoda > Insecta > Hemiptera > Miridae > Apolygus > Apolygus lucorum. Next base: position 29,029,851 of record CM019178.2, on the reverse strand, counting down.
AGATTTTCAAAGGCGATTTCTATCATTTAAGAGACGGCATTCGCACGCCCTTTTAATTACAAACGATGCGCCTAGGGTTAAAGAACAGAAAAGTGGAAAAAAAACGAAATGTCATTTTTGTGGAATTACGCCTTTTTTGGTTTATTATTTTCAATAATGAACCTTTGGAATCGACCAAGAAAAAAAAATTTTTAACACCCCCTCAAAATTTGATGGTTTACCTTTCAAGGTACGTAGAATAGAAAAATCGAATAAAAATTTGGCCGTCCGTCCGCCGTACGCCGTCCGCCGTACGCGGCACTTTTGCCACTTAGCATTGACCGATTTTGATGACATTTTGTATGTAGGCTCCATTTGGGGTCTAGTTGTGCCCCGAAGCTTTTGGTTGATGTAGGTCACTTCTAAGGGTTCCAAAATCAATTTTGAAATTTTGAAAACGCCCTAACTCAAAAAATTTTGATATAAAAGGTATCGTTTTTCCTTCAATTTAAGATTCTATAGAATTTTTAGAATTTTTTGAGACCACGCGGAGCTCTGTAGGACAAACCGTTCGCTCCCTACGAAAATTTAAGGGTTTATTTTGAAATATATATATATATAAATAAATCAAAACACGAGTGTGAATCGCAAAAGAGGCCTAATCTCCGTTCAAATTAGAGCTGACCAAAATGCAATCAATAGTTGGTGATTTTTATTTTTTATTTTTGATTTTTTGATTTTTTTTTCTTTTTTCTTCATATTTAAACTCGATTCATTTATAGTATACAGGGTGTTAGCCAAATAGGTTTGCCAAACTGCAGGAGTCGATTCTACAACTAATTTGCAACAAAAAATTTCTCTTCAAATTTTTTTCAATCCTTTGCTTTCAATTTTCTCGTGATTTTGACGTTACGTTTCTAAATCAGTCATAACTCCTTTTATTTTCTGTCTAAATTCAAATATCGTTGGAAAGATCATTAAATTTCCTATCGGATAGATGAATGACCTCATCTTTGAGTCAAGGTGTGAGACATGAATAAGCCCTCTGAAAAAAAATTACCGTATTTGGACAAATTCGAGTTTTTTTTTTTAAATTTGATATTGAGATAATTGATACTGAGATAACTATGAGAAGCAACTTTTCAAGATTAAAAGAACAATTAAAACTGCGCCAATGTCTCAGCTTCCGAACGGTATAATCATTTTTATTTTTAAAGTGGGACTTATTACAGGAACTTGTGTTTGAACGCGGAAAAACGAGAATTTTTTCAACGGAATCAGCGCTCCGGCAAAGACGATTTGAGGGGTTCGTCGATGGGAGTGGAGTGCAGGCGGCGATGTATACATCGAGGTGATTCCGTTGAAAAATTCTCGTTTTTCCGCGTTCAAACCAAACTTTTTTTGATAAGTGTACTTTAAAATTAAAAATGAATAAACCGTTGGAAAATTGAGATACTGGAGCAATTTTTACTGTTTTTCATCTTGAAAAAATATTGCTTCTCATAGTTCAATATCCGATTGAAAAAAAAAATCGAGGTTTCCTAGATTAGGTGAAATTTTCTTTCCAGAGGGCTTTTTCATGTCTCAAACCTCAACTCATGAAAAGGACAGGACATGCATCCGATAAGAAATGTAATTCTTTTTTCAACGGTATCCTTAAATTTAGTAACAATTCAGTAACGTAAGGTCAAAATCACGAAAGACCAAAACGATGCCGTTAAAGAAAAACGTCTTGGAGGCGCTTTTTGTTGTAAATTAGTTGTAGAATTGATTCATGCAGTTTGGCGGACCAGTTTCCTTTGTACCCTGTATGTATATGGAGTTATGGCGTTAGACTCCCGGGCCCTAAAAATATGGGCGTTAGACTCCCCGCGGACTCGCGATGACTCGCGATACCCGTCCAAATACAAAACATCCTGGTTTCGTCGTCTACCAATTCTCTGTCGGCGGACTCTACGCACAACTGCCTCTAAGTTCTTAGCTTCTGTCATGTTAAATGTTGCTGAAGGATAATCGACTAAAGCTTTCCTATCAACCTGCAACATCTCTTTATTTTAGCAATTTTTCGAAGAAATGAAACCAAAAAAAAAATGTTTTTTTACTATAATCTGTTTTGGCACATTCTGAAGCGATTCCCGAAGTTTTTCCAGAAATCATATGTATGTACATGTATAAGTACATGAATATGTGTCACTCCGGACAATAACTGGAGATAAACCGAAGATAAGAGTGGAGATTATCATTTTCTTTCTCATCTTTGGCCTCACCATTGTTGGTCCTATCGGAAGTGACTGTCAACCACCAAAACAGTTGTTGTTGTTAAGTACCTATTATTGGTCTTCTAGTTATTATTGAGTTATTTATTATGAGTTATGATTACATATTGCTATTATTAGTTTTGGTTTATTATTTTCAATAATGAACCTTTGGAATCGACCAAGAAAAAAAAAAATTAACACCCCCTCAAAATTTGATGGTTTACGTTTCAAGGTACGTAGAATCCAGAAATCGAATAAAAATTTGCCGTCCGTCCGCCGTACGCCGTACGCGGCACTTTTGACACTTAGCATTGACCGATTTTGATGAAATTTGGTATGTGGGCTCCATTTGGGGTCTAGTTGTGCCCCGAAGATTTTGGTTGATTTAGGTCACTTCTAAGGGTTCCAAAATCAATTTTGAAATTTTGAAAACGCCCTAACTCAAAAAAATTTGGTATAAAGGAATTGTCTTTCCTTCAATTTAAGATTCTATAGAAATTTTTAGAATTTTTTGAGACCACCCGGAGCTCTGTAGGATAAACCGTTCGCTCACTACGAGACTTTAAAGTTTGGACGTACGATAAATCAGAAACACGAGTGTGAATCGCAAAAGAGGACTAATCTCCGTTCAAATTAAAGTTGACCGAAATTCGATCGATGTTTTTCTTCATGTTGGATGGTTGGTGACTCTGCAGACGAGTGATCTATATAAAAATAATAAACCGTTGTGTAATAATTTGCAGCGTTTTTTATTGTTATGATGAGTACCTAGTTATTATTTTTTTACTAAAGTAATTATTTCTCAAAATTTTCATTTTCTTTTGCAAAAATTTTCACAAAAAAACGAGTTCATTAGCCAGAGATTTTGGACAACTTAAGGGGTCCAAATTTAAAAAAGAAAACGCTGCAAGAAAACGTGAAGGTATTTGTGGGCTTTACCATCATAATCATAGTAATATAAAGAATTTTTTCATCATAATCGTAGTAATACAAGCAAGCAATTATAAATATTGGAAAAAAATAGAACCGCCTCGTATTCCATGAGTTCGTGGATACGTCTAGAACATGAATGTGGACTCTTAACACCTTCAAAACGTACCCTGTGCATACAGTGTGTAGGTATGGTATACTGAAAATAGGAAAAAAAACAGTAAAAGCCGTGTGGGTACTCTATGAGTTTGTGGAAACGAGTAGAACGTGAATGTGGACTCCTAACACCTTCAAAACATACCCTGTGCATACAGTGTGTAGGTATGGAATACTGAAAATAGGAACAAATAACAATTTACATTTGGGTACTCCGTGAGTTTGGGGTGACGAGGAGAGTATTTTGAGGTTTTTATGAACATTTTCAACCAACTGGATGATTGTATTGAACATTTTGATACGAGGGGTATCTATTAACTAAGCTCCTTTCAAAAAATTGTCATTCAAAGATTATGAAATTGACAGCAATTATTATACAGACTGTCTATTAATTTTCTATCAAATTACCTGCCACCTCAAGAACTTCTAATAACTTGTAACGATCTTAAAATGAAAACGAACCTCCACGTCCCACTTCCTCCGTCCTGTTGAGCAAAAAGAAGTTGGACTAGAATATTTCCATTTTACTCCGACCTTCCTAGTGAGCATTCAGCATTCAATGAGAAACAGCAGTAGGTACGTCTATGTTTTTTCTTCAAAAAGAAAGAAATGAGTTGTGCATCCCGCGTTTTGTGTAATTATTCTATATTAAAATCAATCTTTTTCTTGGTATTTTATCCTTCAAACGCCGGTGTGCCGAAAATAAGCTCCCCCACAATTCATCTTCCGAAGCATAATTTGATGCTGATGAAAGGGTGACCGAGCTTGGCACGGGCGATGGAAATTGCGAATGAACCGACAAGGGGAGGTTGAAAGGTCTCTCATCCATACGCCCGGGATCAATCATCGCGAGGCGTCCACGTTTATTAATAGCCCGCTGTTTCCACGAAGACGTAAATAAGGACGTTATCGGCACCTTTTCATTCTCGTACGATGATTGATGGCCGGAGGAAATTTCACAATCATCATAACGGGACAATTCTGATAAGTTGGATAATATAAGGTGCTTATTGATAGAAGAAAATGCTTGAAACGATTAAAAAATTTAAAACGTAAATTATTATACAATGGTTAATTATTTTACTGTAAAGATCAACTGCCCGCATATAACGCGGCTTTTTCATTAAAACTACCTGCTATAGCAATAACTTTTATATCCGAGAGTTGAGGGTGCCTTCATTACTAAATTTTATTACTAGTTGCTAATAATGCACAACTGAGTATAAAACAAAACATTCAAATAACAGACAACTTTTTAAAAATTTGAAAATTTGATCAGCTAAAATTTGAACGGTGAATAGGCCTCTTGCGATTCACACTCGTGTTCTTGATTTATTGTAAGTTTAACTCTCTTAGGGAGCGAACGGTTGGTCCTAAAGAGCTCTGGGTGTTCTCATTCGATTCAAAAAATTCAATACTATTTTAAAGTAAACAAAATATAAGACGTCTGCCAAGTGGGTGTGGCACATAGCTTCCTCGTATCCATAACCCGATTATATAGATGATCCGATGCATAGTAGTTAATCTCAAAACACCAATCTCTAAGTACCTTCCTCTACTCTCATAGGGGACCATCTACACGCTAATCTGGACAATCCTAGCAAATTTCATCAAATTCGGATGAAAAATGTAAGGATGTGATTGGATCAAAAAATTTCTAGGTAAGGCTGGGAGTCGAACCCGGGACTCCTGGGTGGGAGTCAAATGCGCGACGTCTGAGCTATTGGGGCCAGGTGATAGGTAGAATAGGATTTGAGATTCTGACGTCACACGGGAGGGCGACAAATGCACGGCTGTTACAAGGATTTTACGTTCGCGCAAGCGCATCGGCTACTTTCAGTCCGGGGTGGTGATTTTCATAGGGGACCATCTAAACACTAATCTGTAATATCCCTGAAAATTTCATTGAAATCGGGTGGAAGTTATGGCCGTTACAAGTTATCTTGAAAATTTTGAGGTTTTTGCTTCCGAGTCTACCAAGGTAGCGGAAGCTTTGTTTTCTCTATTCAAGGTTCAAAATAAGGTTCTCCAAAATCGAAATTTCCACTCGCGTTTTACTTTTCAGACCTGTCTGAGCAATTTTGGTTCCGTGTCTGTCATGAAATCCTTGTCACAGCATTAACTTTTACAATTTTCATCTGATTTCAATGAAATTTTCAGGGAGTGTGTGGGTCGGCGTGTAGTGGAAGGTACTTAGAGATGTTTAGGGATTAACTGCTATACATCGGATCATCTATACAATCGGGTTATGGATACGAGGAAGCTATGTGCCTCACCCACTTGGGAGACTTTTTGTTTTATTATTTTCAATAATGAACCTTTGGAATCGACCAAGAAAAAAATTTTTTTGACACCCCCTCAAAATGTGATGGTTAACGTTTCAAGGTACGTAGAATCCAAAAATCGACTAAAAAGTACCGTACGCGGCACTTTCCCCACTAGCATTGACCGATTTTGATGAAATTTGGTATGTAGGCTCCATTTGGGGTCTAGTTGTGCCCCGAAGATTTTGGTTGATGTGAGTCACTTCTAAGGGTTCAAAAATGAATTTTGAAATTTTGAAAACGCCCTAACTCAAATAAGTTTGGTATAAAGGTATTGTTTTTCCTTCAATTTAAGATTCTATAGAATTTTTAGATTTTTTTGAGACCACGCGGAGCTCTGTAGGACAAACCGTTCGCTCCCTACGTGAATTTAAGGGTTGGACGTACGATAAATCAGAAACACGAGTGTGAATCGCAAAAGAGGCCTAATCTCCGTTCAAATTTTAGCTGACCGAAATGCGATCGATGTTTTTCTTCATATTGTTTGGTGGTAACAATGGCAAAGCCGTGTTCTTTGCAGACGAGTGATCTACCAGAAAAACAACCATTGTGAAAATTTCACAATGGAGTAATTTTCATTGTGATCAAATAATAATAATAATATTCAAATAATAATTCAAACAATAATCAAACAATAATATTCAAACAATAATTTCATTATTCACAATTTCATTGTGAATAATTTCACAATTATTTAATAATTTGCAGCGTTTTTGAATTACTTTTTCAAGTCAAAAAATAATTTTTTCTAAATAAAATGTTCATAAATTGTTGTTTAAATTCTTGTCATTACTCCGTTTTGAGACTTCCAATAGCCCACAAAAAATTCTGCTGTTCTCTAAATGTAAAATCGCTATTTAACTTTGGTTACTTGGGTGACACTTTGGGTCCGCTGTGGAGTTCCTGAGGTGTTTTCGGTGACACTAGTGACACCATTGTCCAATTAGGGCTGAAATATTATTTACAATATTATTTTATGTTGTTAGTATACAGGGTGTCCACGAAAACGTCCCCCCCCCCCTGCAGCTTAATGTCAAAATTGCTGAAAATTCGATGAATCACTTTTACGAAAATTCGCTCATGTATTCCTGCTGCACGAATGGGACTTTTTGTAGTAATTAGAGATCATTCATTAGTGAGGCGAGGCTGAGCATATTTCCGGATTTTAGCCGGCTAATTATCAATTGATTAGGCGGGGTTGTGGTGGTGCGGTAGGTAGCGAGCTGGTTAGGATAGGCCGCGGATGCTGCGCCGTCACGCAAGCGCCCTGCCGAGCGAGCCGCGGAGGGGGAGTTCGAGGGGGCAAACAGCCGCGACTCCCAAATAGTCCCTCCCCGGCCTCCAGATGGAGGGGAGTCAAAGCTTGGGGGAGTCGTGGAAACGCGCGGGCTCGCTCCGCGGCGCCATGGGCGAGCCTCCGTCCAGACGAAGGGAAGAAGCCGCCGCTCTGCTCAACCTTCACAAGAGAGTCGGGACTGAAGGGATGACGAGGGCCAACCCGGCGGCCGATCATCAGGCGAGAGTTTTGGCCAATCACCGGGCCAAGAGACCTCAAATCCTGCTGAAGGTCAGTGTCCTCAGGAGTCCACCAAAACAGTGCACCAGTAATGTAATACAGTGAACCCCTTCATGATGGACAGAATAGGTATACGTATAGCATTATTTGGAGTCAAATCTCCATTGCCAATCACTGGGTCCTGTGACCTCAAATTCAGCTGAAGCTGTGTCCTCAGGACACTGAAAAACAGTGCACAGGTTTCAGCAAAACTGTGCACTAGTAATAGTACAGTAAACCCCTTCAAAATGAACAGAATAGATAGGTAAAGGTCCAAAATTGGTCCAGAAGTCACAATTTCCTGTCGAGAATTCTAAGAGCTTAAAAAAGTAGACCATTGCCTATCACTGGGCCAAGAGACCTCAAATCCTGCTGAAGGTCAGTGTCCTCTGGAGTCCAGCAAAACAGTGCACCAGTAATGTAATACAGTGAACCCCTTCATGATGGACAGAATAGGTATACGTATAGCATTATTTGGATTCAAATCACCATTGCCAATCACTGGGTCCAGTGACCTCAAGTTCTGCTGAAGCTGTGTCCTCAGGACACTGAAAAACAGTGCACAGGTTTCAGCAAAATTGGTCCAGAATTCACAATTTCCTGTCAAGAATTCATAGAGCTTAAAATTTTAAGGTAAACTCATTTCCTCACATAGTATAAATTAAACGTATAAATGAGAGAGAAAAACATTTATTGAATATTTTAGGACTGAAAAAGTCACACAATGACTCTAGTAGTTGAACGTATAGAATTATTTGGAATCAAATCACCATTGCCAATCACTGGGTCCAGTGACGTCAAATTCAGCTGAAGCTGTGTCCTCAGGACACTGAAAAACAGTGTACAGATTTCAGCAAAACAGTGCACTAGTAATGCAATACAGTAAACCCTTCAAAATTCAGCTGAAGGTCAGCATCCTCTGGAGTCCTGCAAAACAGTGCATTAGTGGACATTCCTCTTAGTATAGATATGGGTACCTCGGTCCGGAAGTCTCCATTTCCTGGCTAGAATCCTAGAGGCATAAAATTAAAAGGTTGACGCCTATCCTTTCATAGAATATATTGACATAATATGTCAATATTATCATATTCTTGACATATATTGACATACATTGACATATATTCATTATTGGGATTGAAATCACCATTGCCAATCACTGGGTCCTATGATCTCAAATTCAGCTGAAGTTCAGCGTTCCTAGGCCTCAGAATAAACACTGTACAGCTTTCAGCAAACAGTGCACTAGTAATGTAATACAATGAACACCGTCGTAATGGACTGAATAGATCAAAATCTATGCTGCATCAATATGCAGAAGTCACAATTTCCTGACCAGAACTCACTCACTCTCTCTTGTTAACAAGATATTACTTCAAAAAGTACTAAACGCCACGTTTTGTTTCAAAAGTACTAAACCCAAAAATCTTAAATCGTTTAAAATTGTTTCAAACTATGAACTATTTTACAGTTTTTTCCAAAAACATTTATTATAATTTAGACACATATAAAAAAGTCTGCCAAGTGGGTGTGGCACTTAGCTTCCTCGTATTCATAACCCGATTGCATAGATCAATCTCAAAACGTCAATCATTAAGCAGCTTCCAGTACCTTCATAGGGGACCGTCTACAATCTAATCGAAAATGGATAGAAAATGTAGTAGTTTTGGCTGTTACAAGGATTTCACGTTTGCGCATGCGCAGCAACCACTGTTAGTCTGGGGGAGATGAATTCTATAGAGGACCATCTTCACGCCAATCTGAACAATCCAAGAAAATTTCATCAAATTCGGATGAAAAATGTAATTGTTATGGCTATTACAAGGATTATACGTTTGCGCATGCGCAGAGACTACTGTCAATTTTAAGGCCTTGATTTTCATTGGGGACCATCTACAATCTAATCCGCATAATCCCTGAAAATTTCATCGAAATCGGATTGAAAATGTAGAAGTTATGGCTATTACAAGGAATTCACATTTGCGCATGCGTAGTAGCGACTATCAGTCCGGAGGTGAGGATTTTCATATGGAATCGTCAACAATCTAATCCGCATAATTTGTGAAAATTTCCTCAAAACCGGATAGAAAATGTGGTAGTTTTGGCTGTTACAAGGATTTCACGTTTGCGCATGCGCACAAAATAATTTCATTTCGGGGGCCACGATATTCATAGGGGACCATCTCCACCTCATTTTGCATAGTTCCTGAAATTTTCGTCGAAATCGGGTGAGAAATGTGGAAGTTAAGGCTGTGGCAAGGATTTCATGACCGACACACAAACAGACAGACACGGAATCAAAATTGTTCAAAAAGGTCTGAAACGTATAAAAATTTCGACTTAAAAGATATTTTTTTTCAACCTTGAAAAATGAAAAAGTAACACGATTAAGTAGCACGATTTTCGGGTTGCTATGGGTTTTTTCACGTTTGAATAAAATGGATATACAATTATCTACGTACCGTATTGAGGAATCCGTCGTAACCAGCAAGTCGAGTACAGGAGGCGAGCGCTTTCGATGTAAGGACATGATCTTCAGGTCGTTGAGAGAGTACTGAAGTTTCAGCCCGTCGTTCTATTTATATAGTCTGGGTGAAAGGGAGGTGAAAGGATTAGAAAGGAAAGGGGGCCACGTGGTAACGAGACCACGTGGTGAAAGGTTGTTTGTCTGCAAGTGAAAGGGAGAGATGAAACTAATCCTATTAGCTCATTGTATATTCACCACATGGTGACCACGTGGTCTTCTATTCTAAACTATGAATATATTATAAACTAGCTTACATAACTGACTTATTGCTAAAATTATTTACTTATATCTATATCTATTTCTAACTTCTACCTACTATTTATTTATTTTTTTTAAATTTAAAAATAAATAAATAAATAGTAAAAATATAAATAAATATTATTTAATAATATAATCATAGTTTAGAATAGAAGACCACGTGGTCACTATGTGTTGAATGCACAATTAGCTAATAGGATTGGTTTTATCTCTCCCTTTCACTGAGCAGCCATTTGGCACAAAAAAAGGGCTCACCCTGAAGTAATACTGTACAAGTGGTCCCGGGGTGAGTCCTAAGCAGAGGGAGTGGGGTTTTAGTTGGTAGCCCCAATTCATGGGGAGTCCAACACTGTTGGGGTCAACTTCCCCTTCGCTCTTAAAGAGTTTCCCCACTTCCGTAACAAAAAAAAAAAAAAAAAAATCTCTCCCTTTCACTTGACAGACAAACAACCTTTCACCACGTGGATCCCTTTCTGATCCTTTCACCTGCCTTTCACTGACAAACTTTAGTGCTCTCTTGACGGCCTGAAGATGATGTCCTCACATCGAAAGCGCTCGCCTCCTGTACTCGACTTGCTGGTTACGACGGATTTTCCAATACGGTACGTAGATAATAATTGTATTCTTATAACTAGCGCAACTAACCCCATTCATTTAATACAAAACGGGTATAGTACCTTCTGGAATCAAGCTCCGCAAATGAAGTGTGCCTATTTTCTCAACTCTTCTACTACGCCAGTTCATTGGTATAATAAATTAGAGACGACAGAAAACGTAGTGAAAAACGGAGATGTTATGTTTGGTACAATCGATTAGAGCGTTCCACTCACCCCTGAGAACCCCCGTCCAACCGCGATCGCTCTTTCCCTGGAAAACTTCTCCCAGTTTCCTAGTCGAGCGGGACAGGGGACAAGAGTTCGTCGAATCCACTTTGAAACTTATTTCAAACTTTCGCTGTTTTCGGGGAAGCTGAGTATTTTCGCCTGAAACATCGTAAAGCCGTTTCTCGGCAGCGGTAATTTCATGAACGGTTCCCACGCGAAATCTATCATTGATAGCAAGCAGAGCATCCTTGATGTACTCAGCGTTTTGACGTCAAATTTAGGCTTTTACACTACCTTCTTCTCCAAGTATATTATTGTGAACAGAGCACAAATCGATAGGTTTCCAGAATAGAACCGAACTTTTATTAGATAACTAACTAACAGTTACATTAAAAATAGGAAACTGGTGATGGTATAAGAAATCTTAGTCACAATATCAATCCGCTCTCCTTTCTACTACTGTAGTTTAAATAACGCTGCAAATTATTACATAAAGGTTTGTTATTTTTCTATATAGATCACTAGTCTGCAAAGAACACGGCTCTGCCATTGTTACCACCAAACAACATGAAGAAAAACATCGATCGTATTTCGGTCAGCTAAAATTTGAACGGAGATTAAGCCTCTTTTGCGATTCACACTCGTGTTTCTGATTTATCGTAAGTTCAACCCTTAGATTCTCGGAAGGGAGCGAACAGTTTTCCCTATAGGGATCCGTTCTGAAAAATCTAAAAATTCAGTACTGTCTTAAATTGACGGAAAAACAATACGTTTATATCAATTTTTAGGACGTCCCACAGTAAGACTTGGGCGTCCTTATGCGGATCGATCTGGGGTGAAGGAGGACAACACTCAACAGAAAAAAAAATAACCACACAGTAATCCGTTTAAGACCATTCTGAATCCAAATCCGCAAAAAAAACCATAGGTGAATCTCTGTGTGTGTGTGTGTGTGTGTGTGTGTATGTGTGTGACAAAATCTTGTGTCGTCTGAACAGGCCTTAGTTCTCAACCGATTTTCGTGGTTATTGCTTCCGAGTCTACCAAGGTAGCGGAAGCTTTGTTTTCACTTTTCAAGGACGAAAAAAAAAAGTTCTCCAAAATCAAAATTTTCACTCGCGTTTTGCGTTTTAGACCATCCTGAACAATTTTGGTTCCGTGTCTGTCTGTCTGTGTGTCTGTGTGTCTGTCTGTCTGTGTGTCTGTGTGTCTGTCATGAATTCCTTGTAACGCGCATAACTATACGAAGTTATTGTCCGATTTCGATGAAATTTTCAGGGATTGTGCGGATTGGTGTGTAGACGGTCCCCTATGAAAATCATCATCCCCAGACTGATAGAAGCGACTGCGCATGCGCAAACGTGAATTTCTTGTAACGGCCATAGCTTCTACATTTTCCATCCGATTTCAATGAAATTTTCAGGGATGTTACAGATTAGTATTTAGATGGTCCCCTATGAAAAGCACCCCCTTCGGATTGATAGTAGCTACTGCGCATGCCCAAACGTGAATTTCCTTCTAACGGCCATAACTTCCTCATTTTCCACTCGATTTCGATGAAATTTTCAGGGATTAAGTGGATTAGGTTGTAGATGGTCCCCTATGAAAATCATCGTCCCCGGACTGATAGAAGCGACTGCGCATGCGCAAACGTGAATTCCTTGTAACGGCCATAACTTCTACATTTTCAATCCGATTTCAATAAAATTTTCAGGGATGTTACAGATTAGTATTTTGATGGTCCCCTATGAAAATCACCACCTTCGGACTGATAGTAATCACCGCGCATGCGCAAACGTGAATTTCCTTGTAACGTCCATAACTTCTACATTTTCCATCCGATTTCAATGAAATTTTCAGGGATATTACAGAGTAGTGTTTAGATGGTCCCCTATGAAAATCATAGAGAATTGTTTTTCATAGAAGGATTCATTCATAGAGGGATGGTCTCCTGTGAGAATTTCAAATCTTATACATGACAAGGCTTCAATAGCTCAGAGGACAGAGTCTTAATTTGTGCTCCAGGGATCGCGGGTTCGAATCCCAGCCGAGGCTAAGAATTTTTTTGATCCAATCACATACATCTACTCACTTAATTTTTCATCCGAATTTGATGAAATTTTCCAGGATTGTCCAGATTAGCGTGTAGATGGTCCCCTATGAGGGTAGTGAAAGGTACTTAGAGATTGGTGTTTTGAGATTAACGAACAATCATCTATACAATCGGGTTATGGATACGAGGAAGCTATGTGCCACACCCACTTGGCAGACGTTTTTTTTGTTCGACGCGGAAAACTATCTAGTTGTGCACTACCTCGCCGGAATTTCGAATTTTGCTTTTTAAGAGAGGAAAAGGGGGGGTTAATGCTCAAAAAACTTGCTTTTGCGGGCATAATCCTGTAAAATTTGCCCAGGCCTCAATTTCCAACCGTTTTGAGTGTTTCTTTTGTTCGACTCATAAATTCTCCAAATTGCACACTACTTCACCAGAGTATCAAAATTCACATTGGGAGGGGGCGAGGGTGGGGGATAATATTCAGAAAATATCCGATTTTTCAATATTTCGGTTCCTTTATAGCTTATTAATTGTATCTAAGCTTTGAAATTGAGGGAAAATTCTCATTATACCTCCGGATTTTCATGAATTATTCTCTATACCACCATGGAACTAATAGTGGTGCCACCATGGTGCCAGGGCACCATAAACCGCATGTTTCATCGGTTTTTAATTTTTTTTGTGTGTTTCACCTTGAATACGGAATTGAACTTCAACGGACTGCCTACCAAAACAAATAGATGAAAGTTCAACGTTACGAAGTATTACCGCTTTGGTGCCAGACCGGCACCATTGGCGGGGGGTGAACTCGAATTCGCATGTTGGGTGTCGTAGATCATGGTTTTTAAAAATTTGAAAAATGGGAGCCTCAAATTTGAAGAGCATTTAATGCTCTTCAAATTTGAGGCTCCCACGCGGCTAGAAATGATATGGTCAATAAGGGTGAGGTGGGGGGGGGGGGATCACTATTTTTTCCTATAATTCTCAATAAATTACATCGAAAGAACAGTTTTTTCGCTTACCAACTGGTGTTAATTGACCCAATGCTTATCCAATGGGACGTCCCCTGGAATGCATGTATTACTAAACAATATGTTTTAATGTGGGGAGTTTTTGAAATTTCAACCCTTACCTACCTATTTTCCAACCCTAAGGAGTGACTGACATCAACCAAAAGCTTCTGGGCACAACTAGACCCCAAATGGAGCCCACATACCAAATTTCACCAAAATCAGTATTGTTAGCGATGGCATTGGACGGTGGACGGCGGACAAATTTTTATTAGATTTTTGGATTCAACGTACCGTGAAACGTAAACCAACAAATTTTGAGGGGGGGGGGGTAAACACATTTTTTCTTGGTCGATTCCAAAGGTTCATTATTGAAGATAACGAACCAAAAGGCTGCCAAGTGGGTGTGGCACATAGCTTCCTCGTATCCATAACCCGATTGTACAGATGATCCAATATCTCTATGATCCGATCCAACCGGCACGATCTCTGAATATTGTTGGAAAATGTAGAAGTTATGGGTGAGACAAGGATTTCACGTTTGCTGATGCGCACGAAATACTTTCAATTTGGGGGCCATGATTTTCATAGGGGACCATTTCCACCCCAACTCGCATAATTCTTGAAAATTTCATCCAAATCAGATGCGAAATGTAGAAGTTATGGGTGATACAAAGAAATGCATGTTTGCCCAATCGGATCAGAAAAATGTAAAAGTTACAGAACTTTTAAGAAGGGGGGGGGGACGTTTCTGGGGACACTCTGTATACTAATATTATAAAGTAATATAACAAATAACATTACAGCCCTAATTGGACCATGGTAGCACTAGTGTCACCGAAAACACCTCAGGACCTCCACAGCGGACCCAAAGTGTCATCCGAGTAACCAAAATTAAATTGCGATTTTAAACTTAGAGAACAGCAGAATTTTTGTGGGCTATTGGAAGTCTCAAAAACAGAGTAATGACAAGAATTTTAAAAAAAATTTATGAACATTTTATTTTGAAAAAATAATTTTTTGACTTGAAAAAGTCATTCAAAAAACGTCTATAAAGTTGGTGTGGCACATAGCCTCCTCATATCCATAACCCGATTGTATACATGATCCAATGCACAGTAGTTAATCTCAAAACAACAATTCCTAAGTTCCTTCCAGTGCCCTCATAGGGGACCATCTACACGCCAACCCGCGAAATCCCTGAAAATGTCATCGAATTCGGGTGAGAAATGTAGAAGTTACAGTTGTGGCAAGGATTTTAGTGACAGACAGACACACAGACACGGAACCAAAATTGTTCAGGAAGGTCTGAAACGTAAAACGCGAGTGGAAATTTTGATTTTGGAGAACTTTATTTTCAATCTTGAAAAGTGAAAACAAAGCTTCCGCTACCTTGGTAGACTCGGAAGCAAAATTCAGTTCTGTCCATTAATTTTTAAATTTCAATTTAAATTTAGTTGACCTGGTGACATCTTGGGTCAGCTGTGGAGTTCCTAAGATGTTTTCGGTGACATCAGTAACACTATGGTCAATTTAGAGTTAAATTAATATGTAATGCCTGTAACAGTTCTTTGAACTGTTCCGCGGGTGGTACGTGAGGACACTCCTCTGGATGGAAGAGACGAGGCCGTCAGTCACCTTGCAGACCTCGCTCTAGTACTAGTAGTCGCTCTATTAGTCGTCTTTCTTTCAATCGTAACACAGAAAGTGTCCTCCTTTCTAATTCACATTTTGTGGTTTTCCTTTGACACCCAAAATTCCATTTTCATTTCATTTCGGACCTATGTACGATTAAAGATTCAATTTATATAAACCACACTCTGATTTTTTTATTGATCTATACCCAATCAAATATATCAATATATATCTAACAATACATATATCTATATCAATATATATGTAGTCATAATCATATATATCAATATAAATAGAGGTGGAGAAAATTACCAAACTAGTCTTCAGTATTGTTCTTACTTTATTAGCACGACGTTTCCGTCCTGCTTTGGGAATTTCCACCCATTAGTAACGTACTGTTTTCTTAGAACTGTGTCTGATATAATTTTGTTCTTATAGTAGAGTTCAGATGTTGGTAACTCAAAGAAACACTTTTACTTTTAACACAGAATGTGTTTTAGCTACCCAAAAAAGCTAACGAAATCTGGGACGAAATAGGAAGCGAATCCGCCTATTTTGCAATGATTTCCACTTACAACCAAGTCGTTGCTACAGATCTTTATCTTCGTCATTCGTGTTAGTAGAAAAATCGTTCACCATTCGTTGGAAAGCCCAACATTTATGTAAAAATTATATACTGTCAATACCACTGTAATTATGGATATATATGGATATATGTACACATATACATGGATATACCTATGTTTGTTACACGTCAATATATTGAGAAGAGAAAGCATATTATTATAGGTAACCTAGGTAGACTTTCGGATTCTACGTACCTTGAAACGTAAAACATCAAATTTTAAGGGGGGATTAAAATTTTTTTCTTGCTCGATTCCAAAGGCTTATTATTGAAAATAATAAACCAAAATCTTACAAAATCTGGGACGACCACATGGATACCGATGATACGGAACTAAGGATCATGTGGTTAAATGATCCTTAGTTCCGTATCATCCGTATCTCTGGTGTAACCTATGAGATATTTTGTTATGACGCTGTGATTATATAAGATTCTGATATAGTGGGAGGAAAATTGCTACATCAATAATTCCAAATCGACGAATGATCGCACCAAATTCTTTGGTTTGCTAATCTTGATTTATATGATGTAGCGAAATTATGTGAAACGCGTGAGCTAAAACGCATTCTGTGTTTCAATTATTGCGTCCGAAGTATGTAAATAGAGGTAACCGGGGGTCCAGGGGGCTTGCCCTCGGAGTTCCCTACGAGTTCTTGGATAAAGTGGAATTTGATGAATCACATCTACGAAAATTCGCTCACTAACTCCTGCTGCATGAATTGGACTTTTTCAATAGCAATCGAGGGACTACTCTACGAGTTCTCTTGAAAATTCGAAGTTTTTTAGTGTCAAAATTTCTGACAATTTGATGAAACACTTCTTCGAAAATTTGCTCACTAACTCATGCTGCATGAATTGACTTTTTCAATAGCAATCGAGGGACTACTCTACGAGTTCCCTTGAAGATTTTGAGATTTTGTTTCCGAGTCTACCAAGGTAGCGGAAGCTTTGTTTTCACTATTCAAGGTTGAAAAATGAGGTTCTCCAAAATCGAAATTTGTACTCGCGTTTTACTTTTCAGACCTGTCTGAGCAATTTTGGTTCCGTGTCTGTCTGTGTGTCTGTCATGAACTCCTTGCCACAGCCTTAACTTTTACAATTTTCATCTGATTTCAATGAAATTTTCAGGGATTGTGTGGGTTGACGTGTAGATGGTCCCCTATGAGGGTAGTAAAAGGTACTTAGAGATTGATGTTTTGAGATTAACTACTATGCAATCTATACAATCGGATTTTGGATACGAGGAAGATATGTGCCACACCCACTTGGCAGACTTTTTGGTTTATTATTTTCAATAATCAACCTTTGGAATCGACCAAGAAAAAAATTTCAACACCCCCTCAAATTTGATGGTTTACGTTTCACGGTACGTAGAATCCAAAATCTAATACAAATTTGGCCGTCCGTCCGCCGTACGCCGTAAAGATTTTGGTTTGTGCCCCGATGATTTTGGTTGATGTAGGTCACTTCTAAGGGTCCAGAAATTAATTTAGAAATTTTGAAAAACGCCCTAACTCAAAAAATTTTGATATATAGGTATTGTTTTTCCTTCAATTCAAGATTCTATAGAATTTTTAGAATTTTTTGAGACCACGCGGAGCTTTGTAGGACCGTTCGCTCCCTACGAGAATTTAAGGGTTGGACGTACGATAAATCAGAAACACGAGTGTGAATCGCAAAAGAGGCCTAATCTCCGTTCAAATTTTAGCTGACCGAAATGCTATCGATGTTTTTCTTCATGTTGGATGGTTGGTGGCTTTGCAGACGAGTGATCTATATAGAAAAATAATAAACACTGTGTGAT
The DNA here is from genome assembly GCA_009739505.2 of Apolygus lucorum. Taxonomy (NCBI): domain Eukaryota; kingdom Metazoa; phylum Arthropoda; class Insecta; order Hemiptera; family Miridae; genus Apolygus; species Apolygus lucorum. Next base: position 29,011,913 of record CM019178.2, on the reverse strand, counting down.
AATTTTCAGCGTTTTTAAATAAGCTCTAAGAAAGTAGTACGTTACTAATGGGTGGAGATTCCCAAAGGAGGACGGAAACGTCGTGCTAATAAAGAAAGAACAATACTGAAGGGTCTTGGTCATTTTCTTCACCCCCATTAAATTGGACTAGTCAGAAACCTAATCAATATATATTTAATTAATTAATAACTTTAAATTATATTCGAATCCCCCCCCCCCCTGCTTGCTAACCTGGCAGGGGGTTAAGAACGGCATGACACTTGGCTCGCCGCCACCTAGTGAGTGTTATTCGAAGCTGACACGTGCGACAACATTGGAATTGAGCCGTCGGCGCTCCAGCGGGCGAGAACGGAGAGAGATTCCCCATGAATGAAATTGTTTCGGGAGAGGACTCCGAGAAAAAGCGTCTCCATGGAAACGGGTACATCTGGACGGGAGGATCAATAGTGCTCCAGGTACGAAACGGGGCTGCAGTCCGGTGACGCACTTCGACAGACCCCCCCTTGGACGTCTGAAACCCCCGAAATTTCCCCTTTCATCGCATTATGGGGGGGGGGGTGCAATTCATGGGGGGCTACCTCCCACGCATCGCTCACCACCTGTAGTGGATGTGGCACATAGCTTCCTCGTATCCACAACATGATGCATATCAGATGATCACAACTCTCCCATTACCTACCACAACCTTCCAAATTTGATGATCAGATAGCGATGAAATTTATAGGGAACCATCCGCAGAGGCTGCTACCAGTCCAGAAACGATGAATTTCACCCCAATCCCCACAGTACCTGGAACTAGGCACCATCAAAATCGGATTGTAACTTTGAATAGTTTAACCCATTTCGGGCCACTGATGCATTTTTGCATCGTCATAACAATGATTTTTTAAAATATTGAAGTATTAGAAAATCTTTGTGGACGAATTTTTCTCGTTCATGCTGTTCCTAAACTTTTCAAAAAAACGCTGCAAATCATTGCTCAAAGGTTTATTATTTTCTGTATAGATCACCCTTCTGTATAAATCACTGGTTCTCCATCAATAGCACCTACCACCATCTGTATTCTCCCTTGACCTTCCCTCTCAAATTTCAGCTTCCTGCGTTCAATAGGATTGAAAATGGCTTCGGAGCTCACTCAGCTGATCAGTGATGTGAAGAGTGAAGAAGATCTCCTCGAATGCTGAAGACGCCTGGAATAGCACTTCCATTCAATAGGATTGAAAATGGCTTCGGAGCTCACTCAGCTGATCAGTGATCTGAAGAGTGAAGAAGATCTCCTCGAATGCTGGAGACGCCTGGAAGAGCACTTCCATTCAATAGGATTGAAAATGGCTTTGGAGCTCACTCAGCTGATCAGTGATCTGAGGAGTGAAGAAGATTTCCTCGAATGCAGGAGACGCCTGGAAGGGCACTTCCATTCAATAGGATTGAAAATGGCTTCGGAGCTCACTCAGCTGATCAGTGATCTGAAGAGTGAAGAGGCCTTTGAGCAATGATTTGCAGCGTTTTTTACCCACCAACATTTTTTTTACCTACCAACTTTTTTTTACCTACCAGCTAGGTACTACCTACCACACCATACTGGCTTCACACCTTCACAATCAAGTTTATTAGAAAGAACTAATCGCTTCACACTCGATTGGAAAAATAGAAAGCTTCATATGGAAATTTGATTACTGGTTACGCAGAAGGCGAAACTGTATACAAATCGAAGAAATGAACAGCGATCGCATTTTAGTCCGATAAAATTTGAATGGAGATTAGACCTCTTTTGCGATTCACACTCATGATTCTGTTTTATCGAAGGAAAACCTTCAAGTACTCGTAGGGACCGAACGGTGTGGTCTCAAAAATTTTTAAAAATTCAATACTATTTAAAATTGGTGAAAAAGCGATACCTTTATTTCGAGAGTTTTCGAGCTAGGGCACTCTTGAAAATTTCAACCCTTAATTTTCACCCCTTAGAAGTGACCTACATCAACCAAAAGCTTCGCGGCACAACTAGACCCCAAATGGAGCCCATATACCAAATTTGAACCAAATCGGTCCAGTGTTGCTAAGAAAAGTGCCGCGTACGGCGGACGGACGGAAATTTTTTTATTCGATTTTCGTATTCTACGTACCTTGAAACGTAAAACATCAAATTTTGAGGGGGGGTTAAAATTTTTTTTTCTTGCTCGATTCCAAAGGCTTATTATTGAAAATAATAAACCAAAATTGTCTTCGACATTCGGGAGCTCAATGAGAATTGGGATTTTTTTTTTTTTTTTGAAAAAGAGGCCTTTTGGGCGCAAACGTGATTATGGTGGCTCAAATTCGATCCTGGGCGAGTGAGCGTTCAGGGGCATGAGTAGAAACAGATTCCGGCCCATAAATAGATTTTTACATTTTACCTAGATTTTTAACGATGAAATGGAAAAATCATATTAATTTGGAAAACTGAAACCTCTCAAATCTCATAAAATGTTAAATTCGTAAAAATTGGAGCATTTTTGCTCTCGATTGGTGCAAATGATGCCTTATTTCGGCCGGCATTCTGTAAAATAGTTCATCCTCCTCCTTCCATTACTCTGTTATTTCTATCCTCGGCTTGAAATGGGTTAATTCGTGAAATGTGGATAGACATTGTGATTTTGGAAAACAATTTTTTTATTCTTGAAAAAATTTGTTGTAAGGAACCAAAAAGATTCTTGGTCGATTCCAAACGTTCATTATTAAAAATAATAATCCAAAATTGAAAAAAAAAGTCAAATGCAACACATTGGGACATTTTATGTCTTTAGTACGGTAATTGGGGTAGTAACAGCAGTATATACGAGTATAATACCAATTTCCAGCTATCCCCTTGCAGGTATTGTGCGGTCGTCCGTTAGCTTAGGAACATATTTATCTCATCTAATCGCAACTGCTGTAAATTTTACATGTAAATTAATATTGATTCAGGACCAAATCGAGATGAATATCGCTGAGAAGGAACAGCGGAAGGAAAACGTTTCAGTGACAGATGGGGGTGGATAGACGTCACGAAACAGGTATAAAACGGCAATCGAGGTTGTCGTGACTGAGGCTTCAATGTCATCTCAGTCATCACGGCAATATCGCTTAGGAACCACTGGCGTCATCATGTTTCTCTTTACTGCTTTGGAGATCCAGCCGCGGGGCGAGAACTATTCCGATGAATTCCCTCAACAATCTTGGTTCAACTGAAATCAATGACCTTGAAATCACCTCTCCTTTATTTCCTTCTGTCAACTTATGCAAAATCTCAAGGCACGGCTTCCACGCCAACTCTACAGAAGGAAATCGATTCATCAAGCTACCCTGAACAAAGTTATGTCACTTTTAGGAACTGGCTTATTTTTATTTAAAAAAAAAAAAACAAGTCCAATCATTTTAAGTTTAGATAGAAAACAGCAACAAAAAAACGACTAGAAAAGAAAAAAGTTGAAAGGAGGACCATAAGTCCAGGCTCCAGGGTAATGGGACTGTGTTCCCTACATTCTGTATCAAATGAACCTTAAGGGACCCAGAAATAAGAGTTTTTATGCCTGAATAATATGGTTAAAAAGGGCACGATGAGTAAGTGTGTCGGCTACTTGGTCGTGGTTAGGTACCTTCTATTCAGGCTGACATTGTTGTCAACAAGCTACGCCGGGAAGCATCCATGCGAAGGATCCAAAACACGAGCCTTCAATAATTAGCACTGACAGCTGATCAGGTCTGTAGAATTAGAGCGAAGAAGGCAACACACTGTGTGGCTTCACAAGCTCCTTTCAGAGCTCAACTCGCACGAACTCCTTCCTTCCATTCGTTCTTTCGTGTTTCTCTTGGCCATGATGAAAATAAATATTTAACAGTACCTAAGTAAAGGAAAGTAAACAACACAACGCTGCGGGCGATGAGCCCTGAACCCACGATCCCCGCCGAGGTCGGTCCTAAGTCCATCCCCAAACAACGACGCCCCAACGACAGTAGCAGCTGTCCCGAAAACAAATATTTAGCTTCCCTTCGATAATTTGTCTGAATTCAACGTTTATTTAAAGATTTATTTTAGTGAGTCAAAAATTGACAATATTAAAAATATCAGTGGATTTCAATATGTCGTTTCGTTTGTTCTTGCCACCCAAGATTCTATCAAGATCACAACAATGGGATCCTTTTTCTTATACTCTGCACAGTCCCCACGTTCTTATGCTGCTGTAGAGGGAAAACTACAGGGTGTCCCAGTAACTTCCCCCCCCCCCTTTATTTTCTGGAGGTGGACGAAAAAAATAGGACCAACGGTATTCTTCATAATTTGTTGCGCAGAATTCAAAAATGACAAAATCAACTCATGACAAGATCAACTTTGTTTTTTCAAATAGAAATCGTTGATTTTCTTATGAACGATAATGAACAAAAGTTTTTAAAAATTGTAAAATTCGTGAAATTGTGTACCTATAAAATTGTGTTTAGCTGCACAAAGGAAAATAATTCGTGAAGGAAACGACACTCAAGAAGGAAAACAAATCAAGAAATGGATATCACCCTGCGTTTCAGCGTACAAAAACAGTACTAAGCAATGTAACACACTTGAGGTCTACCTTCATCTCAATTTTGGCACGGGTAGCACGCGTTCAAAAAAAATGTTGTCGAAGTAAAATGTTCATAACATCTAGAATCTGTAGAATTCGAATCTGCGATAAAAATGGGGGTGCCGTATAAATGTTGAGTTTTAAGCTTGGGCTCCAAGTAGGAGCGTTGATTAGGGAGCTCTCCGTCAGGGATCAGGTAGGTGCTACCACCTCCCTTAATAAATAGTTCTGTTCAAGTTATCAAAGTGATCGTCTCGTCTTAATCTATTTCCTATTATTCCTGTTAATAAGTACTCATGTACCTGAGGTTCACGACTTTCCCCTACTCATGTACTCATTTTGTATTGACTAGTCCGTACAAGTACCCATGTGCTTATAGACAGTTCTCCAAACTGTCATCTCGCTGGCCCGTATTAAACGACGGCAACTCCACCTCGCCGCTCTGGATGTCGCTAAGGCCTTTGACACTGTCAGTCACCTTGCCCTGACCGATTGCCTTCGTTGTGTCGGGGCACCATCTCGATTAATCAAGTATGTGGCTTGTCTGTACCGTGAAGGCGTGACGGTCCTTGAGGCAGGAGGTGAGGTGTCTAGGGATATAGTGATCGGGCGCGTGGTACGCCAGGGGGATCCCCTATCGCCACTCCTTTTCAACCTGGTCGTGGATACGGCCTTGGGTAAGCTGCCCACAGAAGTAGGGTTTGATCTCGCCCCTGGGGTGCGAGAAAGAGCATTGGCCTTTGCCGATGATGTTATCCTACTCGCAGAAACCCGCGAGGGCTTGCAGATTGCCCTCAATGCATTTTCTAAGCAGCTAGCCAAGAGCAACACCATCTGCTCCAAAACCCAGTTCGTCTGCTGATTTTGCTGCTGCGCTGCATGAATCAGTAGATGGTAAAGAACTCCGACAGTGCTCCGAAAGCCCCAATCTCTCCCCAATGGGTAGATTGGGCTTTGGAGGACATTGGGGCCTGCAACTGCTGACACTTCCACGCCATCCGCGTGGCTTCTTCGCCAACTGTGGTGAGGTGTTCGAGAGGTAGTCGTGAGACAACCCTACCCCTTTGCCGTGCCTGTCGGAGTAGAAAATTTCTGAACACCTGTATCATGTGGTACAGCAACTGATGGGGGCCGCATTCTACGTCATGATGCGGTCGCCAAGCAGATAGCAGGTGCTTTGTCATCAAGTGGCTAGGATGTTGGGAGGGAGAATTTATACCACATGGCGAGTGACCAGGGTAAGAAGCCCGACATCGTTTCTGTCAAGCCCGACCAGTCTTGCATTATCCTGGATGTCCAAGTTGTCAATGGCAGCATGGACATGGAGCAGACTTGGCGGGCTAAGATAAGGAAATATGACGCAAATGATTTACGGCAAGCGGTGTCTGAGCTGAAAGGAGTGGCACCCAACAACATCAGGGCGAGGGCTGCAACCTTGTCATGGCGCGGAGTGTGGTGCGGGAAAAGTGCCACGGAGTTGCGCGAGTTGGTCATCTCGGTAGGCGTACTCCGTGGTATCACCACCCATGTCCAGCTCGGCTCATATTTGAACTGGTGGTAGTTTTATAGGTAGTCCTGGGCGTTCTCCCCATTATATTTGATTTATTTATTTATTTTTATTTATAGCGTGCCCCCTGCGTCTTTCAGGGGAGTTTAATTTTTTTTTAAATAGCCTTTCAGATAACATATTACCCAATAATATAAGTAAGTATCCATTACATTATGTACTCAAGGTGTTGTACTTTTGACAAAACGTTATAAGTATCCTTGGCCCATATACTCATGCAGTTATAAAGGGAAGGCCTTTTTTTTCCACAAATAAAATGAACCCAAGGTTTTTGTAATGATGACCATATGAGTACAAATGACCGTTGTAAGTAATGTTGTTGGGGTGGTATAAAGAAGAAAACTCCCATGTTGAGTTCGTGACACCAAGAGAGGAGAGACTCAAACTTTGAAGTCTATCTACCTTACGACGCACAGATCCATGAAAGCTGCATTTATACGGAGGTGTTCCACACTATAGTGCTCCTAAAGGTTAGTGTACCTTACATTAGTGGGCCGGTAACCTCATAATGTATGACTTGATGGAAGTAATTCACACCAAGAGGTGCTTCCTGTGCTCTAAATGGTCCGGGGAAATGTCACAGGGTCCTCTAATGGGCCATCCGAGGAACTAACAGGAGGGATTACAACGGCCGGCGGAAACCTGACGAAGAGAGTTGGTGGTGAAAGAAGACGTTGAATTAGGCCGCCTCTCGCTCTCATCGCCCTGAGTGGGGTCGAGAAGGTCCAAGGTCGGCCATTAGGTCGAGACCCCTCGCCGGACGGATAAATGGATGGATCCGCAGGGAACTTCATGAGAAATGGAAAGGCGGAGAATATAACACCATGGAAGGCCGCCCCCAGAAATATCTTGCTACACAACTAAGATGTAGGAGGTGAGATAACCTCATAGGTAGTGTATTCTCCTTTGATAGACTAAACATGCATGTAAGTGTGCTGATAGATCATTCGTCTGCAAAGATCACAGTTTTGCCATACCTAGTCACTATTGATTAATGTTTTGTTTTTTACCCTTTTTTTAACTTGGGGCAAGCCATAAATAAAAACAAATAAATAAATGAAATATCATGGGAAGGACGCTCAGGATTCACCCGACGCTGGCCCTAGCGATGAGGGAAGAAGAGGAAAGTGGGGGTGGGAGAGATGGATGAAGGGAAGTGCCTCAATTAAAATTTTCCAAGTATGAGCCGAGCAGGACACAGGTGGTGATACCACGGAGTACGCCTACCGAGATACCCAACTCGCGCAACTCCGTGGCACTTTTCCCGCACCACACCCCGCGCCACGACAAGATTGCAGCCCTCGCCCTGGATGTTGTTGTTGGAGTTTAGACCTCTCTGATGATTCACGCTCGCGATTCTGATTTATCATAAGTCCAACCCTTAAGCGGATTGTCCTACAGAGCTCTGGGTGGTCTCAAAAAATTATAAAAATTCAATACTATAAAAAATTGGTGAAAACAATACCTTTATTTCGAGAGTTTTCGAGCTAGGCACTTTTGAAAATTTCAACCCTTAGGGTAAAAGCACCAATTGTTGACACTATTCCTAATGTTGACACTTCAATTTTAAAATGTAAAAATAAGCTATTGGGTCACTGTAGGTACTCGAAATTGGAGTCATTCTGTTGATAAGAATGTAGTTATTGAGGTTGGCCGGCTCCACTAATTATAATATCCGATATAACTCGGCTAGCTGAAATTGAAGCTGATGACAGATGTATCAGTTACTCCAGCGACGCCATCCTTCTGCCGCAAGTTAGTGAGGTTGGTCAACAAATTTAGTCTTTTGAAGTAAAATTTTGTGAGTAAAATTACCATTTCACATCGTCTGCTTCATGAATAACATGAGGAAGAATGTGTAAGCATTAAAACCCCAAATTTCAATAGGAAAACACGGTTCAATTGGGTGTCATCATTAGGGTCTCATGAAATAGTTTGTGTCCTAATGTTGACACCTGTGTCAACATTAGGGGAAACTGTTGATTTGGTTGCTAAGGTGATATTTGGATTTGAATAATTGAGTAGTGTATCACGACTATCGACTTTTTCAATTTAACGTGGTGGAACCTTAAGTTGACACCGTCTGATCCCAATGTTGACATTCAGTTCCTAATGTTGACATCAACTTTTTTTTCTACTTGCAAAGAAAACTATATTTTATCAAATACATCAAAAGAAGACATGAAGAGCCAGAAAGAAGAAATGAAGAAGAAGAAAGAAGAGCTGAAAGTTAAGAAGTCGCGACCGATTAAGAAAAGTAGAAGGAGCGTAGGTTCCTCGTCACTATCAGAGAGTTCAAGTGAATCAGAGGATTGGGCCCCATCGATTGCCACCGAGGACGATATAGATGTATTTGAGATTTTTAGGGACATAGATGAAGACAGCGATGTTGCCCAGCAGAATACCGTAATTGGAGGAAGGGAACAGGAATTGTCAAATGAAGTGGAGCCAGTGGAGGAATCGCTGAAAGAAGATGAGCCGATATCCTTAGCACCAGGGGCCAGCAAACAAAGTGGAGCTTCTAACAGTGAAGTCAACCAGGCAAAACTAAGTCCACAACGCTGTATTGCTGAGAAAACCACCACCGTGGAAGAAGTAGGACGTTGTGCCTTGTCGAGGAAGAGAGGTGTCGAGGAAAAAGTTGGACGAATAAATGAAGGAGACATGGTTGTGGCTGCGTTGCCTAACAAAAAACTGAGACGGAATGTGTTTGCCTGGTTGTCAACGTTGATTCTGAAGATGCTGCGGAAGTAACACGACTTCTTCCCTGCAACAGACTGAGGACGGTTTTTAAGCGTTCGAGCGACGGGAATTATCTCCTACCGGTCAATAACGTCAAATACAAACTGCCCAAGCCCAAATCTTATATGGCCAATCCCGATAAATTTGTGTTCCCTGTTTCCGTTCTTGTACTCACCTCTTTAATTAAGTATGTTCCTGTTCCTCATTAATTTGGTATGTTCTTGTTCCTAGGTAAGTAGGTATCTTCTTGAAATATATTGTAACCTATTTCGAATCTCTTTTGTTCATTTACCTTGAGCAATAACTTCAGGAAAGCGATGGGTCAATATTTAAATTGGTGTCAACATTAGGAACTGCAGATGTCAACAAATGGAATTTTTGAGGACAAATGTGTCAACATTGGGGGCAAAAAACCATGTTAGAAAAAATTCGTTTATGATAATATAAAAAAATATTTTGGTAAGTCCAATACGTGCAAACTGTTCACAAGGAACTCATAATTCATAATAACTACTTAAAACTTTCATTTTCTTGAACCCTTTTGTGGAACGCAGAATTGAATGATTTTTCTTTCTAATAGTGTCAACAATTGGTGCTTTTACCCTAATTTTCACCCCTTAGAAGTGACTGACATCAACCAAAAGCTTCGCGGCACAACTAGACCCCAAATGGAGCCCATATGCCAAATTTGAACCAAATCGGTCCAGTGTTGCTAAGAAAAGTGCCGCTTACGGCGGACGGACGGAAAATTGAAACCGAATGACCAACGTTTACAGATTTACAATGTATTGAAATGTCCAACGTCAAAATTGTTAATATCCGAAGTATCAAAATTCCTTTTGTATCAAAATATCCAACGGATCAAAATTTCAAATGTATCAAAATTCTCCTTCGTAACCAAATATCCAGCGTATCCAGATTTCCAATTTTATGGAAAATATCCGTTTCCAATGTTCAAAATATTCGACGTTTCTAAAATTTGTATGTATCAAAGCGTTCATCGTATCAAAATGTCCAACTTAACTGGATATCTAACGTATCCAGATTTTAAATGTGTATCAAAATGTGCAACGTATCAAAATAGCCAAGGTCAACATTTATAAGGTGTCAAAATTTCCAAAATATCCTCTGTAAAGTTTTTCTGTTGATCATCGGTGGGCACTGAGCCTCTGTGGTGACGTGTAGTATTCTTAACACAAACAACAATTTTCTTCCGATCTCGATTAGGTTATTTGCCAGAAATCTAGTTAGCCTATTTGGCTGCTGGAATTTCAAATTCGCGTTTGAAAGGGGTGAATGGTGCCACCTAAAAGATACTCCCTTGTAAGGCTGCACACATGAATCTCAACTGAGCCTGGTCCATTCTTGGGTGGTTTATTTCAAGCCATCACGAAGTAGGGCGAGAGTAGAAAAGTGAGAAAAATCCTTTTCAACTCAACAACCTCATTAGTGAGCCGCGAAGAAAAAACACTGAACTGTGAACTAGAAAGAACAGGGTGAGCTCGTGACATTCAGGAAAGGCCTTAGATTTAGGTCTTTGTCCTTCCGATTCATTTTCCACCTTTTTTCGGTCTGTCCAAGATTTGCCAAGTAGAAGTTGGTCGATTAATACTCGTAAGTTAATACGGTCGGTCTTTAATGAACGAAATGTTTCTCTTTACATCCTATATTTTATTATATGTACAAATATCCTAAATTAGTAATTGCCATTGAAATTGTTGGCATAGAAAACCCTCAACATGATTACGGAATCAAATGCCAATTACTAATTCTAAATGATGTCCTTGTCACGTATTTTCACTTACGCATTTTCGTCGATTTTGTGAACTGAGTAGGTAGGTCATACCCCGTGGGTCCGAATAGATCTCTCTCTCTGAGGGTTCGCGGAGATGACAGCGACTCATAAATCTTTGGAGCTGTCACCTAGTGAACTCGATTGACCCAGATGCTGTGAAGTTCGCCAACTCATTTCTCTTAGCTGAATGATGTTGTTCAACGATACCCTGACCAATTCAACCAATTCGTCAACCACTCCTAACGGTTGCCACCGCCGTACGCGGGACTTTCCCCACTTAGCATTGACCGATTTTGACGAAATTTGGTATGTAGGCTCCATTTGGGGTCTAGTTGTGCCCCGAAGATTTTGGTTGATGTAGGTCACTTCTAAGGGTTCAAAAATTAATTTTAAAATTTTGAAAACGCTCTGACTCAAAAAATTTTGGTATAAAGGTGTAAGGTTGCCTCCTCTGCGGCTTTGGCGATTAGGTCTGACTTATTTTTCCGCCTACTCGTGGATTCGGGGGTTTTGAAAGGACCTAACCCTCCTAGTCCTGCCTAGGCCTAAGTTCCCTAACTGGCTATCGCCGGAGATCGGGCAATTGCCTCCGGATCTAAATATTCGACTATCTGCTTGTTCCTAAGTACTTGTTACCTTCGGGCTTCGTGGACTTTAGAGAAAACACTTGTTTGGATTTTTGAATGAGCAACGGGTTTATTCGACAATTGGAAAAGGGGACTGAATTTTGATAATATAAAGGTGAAAGTGAAGCCTTAGGTGGTAGCTTAGTCTATCCCTACCGAAGTCGAGATCGGGCAAGCTGAAGCTAAGGACTGACCTGGCGATCCTTTCTTAAGGTTTCGATAGACTTTGGAGATTTGTCCCAGGAAGCGTTGACGTGGCAGCTACCCACTTCTTTTCCTGGAGGCGGCTGGTTCTCTCGGACCGAAGTAGCCTGTAGTGATACCGCTCTCTTGTCAAACAGCGGAAGGCAGCAGATTTGGGTGCGTCTCGGATCGAAGGGCACTAGGTTCCAGATGCTGATGCACGACCTCGATTTTGGCAGCGCGTAACAGTTTTGTTCAACTGCTGGGAGCGTGTCCTCAGAAATATTTGTGGCTGAATATTTTCGGTATTTATCCTGCAGTCCTTCCGCCCTTTTCCTGGGCGTTAATTTTTCGGCTGATTAGCGAAAGCGGGGATTTCCGCTAATCAGGCCGCGGTAAATTTTACTGTGGAGGGGACTCCACGTGCCGTGTTTTTTGGCGACGTGGGCCTTACGAATTGTTTTCCCTGGGAGCCGTCGATTTTCCTGTTCCGGAGTCGAATTGCAACGATTCGGTTTCCCAGGGAGAAACATGAGACTTTGTCAGCGTGAGCGTCTGACAAAAGGTATTATTTATACATCAATTTAAGATAGTATAGAATTTTTAGAGATCGCGCGGAGCCCTGTAGGACAAACCGTTCGCTCCATACGAGAATTTAAGGGTTTCCCGTACGATAAATCAGAAACACGAGTGTGATTCGCAAAAGAGGCCTAATCTCCGTTCAAATCAAAGCTGACCGAAATGCGATCGAGGTTTTTCTTCATGTTGGATGGTTGGTGGCTTTCAGACGAGTGATCTACATAGAAAAATAATAAACCACTGTGTAATAATTTGCAGCGATTTTAAAATCTTCTGAAATCTGAAATATCTCACTAACATCTTCTTCCCGTTTCTGCTGTCACAGGTTTCAGTTGACATCGTTTTTATAACGATTTCTCTCTAAAATAGAGAAACGATTCAATAAGACGCGAGTCTGTTCATAATAAGGCTAAGGAATCACTAAGATAGGGATGGGTATCGATACTCGATATTTTAAAATATCGATACTTTTGCACCGATACTCGATATTTTAGTATCGATACTGCACTATCCGATATTTTTGGATCCGATATTTCTAAATATCGATACATTTCTTTCGGAAAATTCAACAGAATGGCTAAAAAATGAAGAAGGTAGAGAGGCTTTCAGGTCATTACTCTTTGGTTGCACAAATACCGGTAATGTCATGGAGAAAATCACTCTGCTTGGACTCTTGATTGTGAAAAATGAATAAACATCGTTGAAAAAATTATTTTTCTTGGGAATATTGATAATTTGTGACACCTAAGTATCGATACTCGATATTCCAAAATATCGATACTTATGCCCAACGATACGAAACAGTATCGATACAAAATATTGATACTTTTGCAACGATACCCATCCTTACACTGAGACAGTGATTCAGTTGTGGAGTTTGTACAGGTGTTCGTTGATTGGCATTTTCTTGATCAGCCGTGTGTCAACATCGCGGGAGGCTATGTGGGGAGAGGTGATCACATATCCCCGAGAGGCACAGTGTATGACGTAGAGGGCGTATTCACTAAGCATAACTCGACATTATCACACCACTTTCATTGCTTGCATTACGACTGAATTTAACTTATTGAACAATACTAAGCCATCGATACACCCGTCCAGTATCGATAGCTGATTCAATAGGCTTCTCGTTCATTCGATCTACCGAGAAGCCGATTCGGAGATCTTATTGGTTTATTATTTTCAATAATGAACCTTTGGAATCGAACCAAAAAAATTGTTAACCCCCTCAAAATTTGTTGGTTCACGTCTCAAGGTAAGTAAAATCCAAACATATTGTTTAGTAATGCATGCATTCCAGGGGACGTCCCATTGGATAAGCATTAGATCAGTTTAACCAGTTGGTAAGCGATAAAACTGTTTCACTCTATGTAATTTATTTATTACTTTAGGCAAGAAATAGTGACCCCCCCCCCCCTGCTTCTCATCATTATCCACCATAACATTTCTAGCGGCATGGAAGCCTCGAATCTGGAGAGCATTTTAAAATCCATGATCTACGACACCCAACAAGCGAATTCGAGTTCACCCCCCCCTCCCTCCACCAATGGTGCCGGTCTGGCACCAAAGCGCAAATACGTCGTAACATTGAACTTTCATCTATTAGTTTTAGTAGGTAATCCGTCGAGGTTCACATCCGTATTCAAGGTGAAACATACAAAGAAAAACCACGAAATAAGCGGTTTACGTGTCCTGGCACCATGGTGGCACCACTATTAGTTCCATGGTGGCACATAGAATAATTCATGAAAATCCGGAGGTGTAATGAGCATTTTTCCTCAATTTCAAAGGTTAGGTACAATTAGTAAGCAGTAAAGGAACAGAAATTTTGAAAAATTGGATATTTTGTGAATATTATCCCCTCATTTGCCCCCTCCCCTTGTGAATTTTGGTACTCTGGTGAAATCAGGTACAACTCGGAAGTTATTTGAGTCAAACAAAAAAAGAAACACGCAAATCGGTTGAAAATTGAGGCCTGGGCAGAGTTTATAAGATTATGCCCGCAAACGCACGTTTTTTAAGCATTAACCCCCCTTTCCCCCCCCCTTAAAAGGCAAAATTCGAAATTCCGGCGACGTAGTGCACAACTAGATAGTTTTCCGCGTCGAACAAAAAAAGAACCAGGAAAATCGGTTGAGAACTAAGGCCTGGGCAGAGTACACAAGATTTTGTCACACACACACACACACACACACACATACGCACACACACACACAGACATTCACCTATGGTTTTTTTCGCGGATTTGGATTCAGAATGGTCTAAAACGGATTACTGTGTAGTTATTTTTTTTTCTGTTGAGTGTTGTCCAACTTCACCCCAGATCGATCGCATAAGGACGCCCAAGTCTTACTGTGGGACGTCCTAAAAATCGAATAAAACGCTGCAAATTATTACACAATGGTTTATTATTTTTCTATATAGATCACTCGTCTGCAAAGCCACCAACCATCCAACATGAAGACAAACATCGATCGCATTTTGGTCAGTGATCTATATAGAAAAATATTAAACCTTTTTGTAATAATTTGCAGCGTTTCTTACTTTCCTATTCTTTTCAAAGCCGCAAACTTGTGTCGGTTTAACTCGACGCTGTGTATATTTACGGCTACCAATGAGCACTCAACAGAATGTTGGGGTAACAACGGTGTTGAACGATGAAAGGCAACAAAAGCCCATCCCATGTTTCCCTCGTAAATGGAGAAATTGACACTTTCTGTCAATCATCCAGTATTGGTGTTCGTATTAGGTAAACAGCTTTCTACGCTCTTACAAATGCGCATAAACTTGTCCATTCTTACCCCAAGTACCCACTTGAAGGTATTTCAGTCGTTCTAAATATACGGTCGTCGGCTGACAGTAAGAAGTACTTTACAACCCGCCAAAAAACACGTTAAAAAAGACCGTTCTTGGGTAGTTGGTTAAAACCCAAGGTCGAGTCGATAGTTGGAAATACTGTTGAAAGGGTCAAGCAGGTGCTATGTGCCAGTATGTGAATAGATAATGAGGGGCTGGAAGAGAAGCAATTTAACCCTTTCAGGAGAGTGAGTAATATGCATGTGGTGCTTTAACGCCGCAATCTTACTATGGGATCAGAGATGGGAGAAAAAAACTAACTGGCCGGCGGTATCTTTCTCGTGCAGGTACCTGAAAATATAGTTTGTAGCTCGGGAATATAAGGGGGTATCCTAACTGACATTTCATCATGTTCTTCAAGATATTGATAATCAAGTTTTCTTCCACACTCTGCTTTGGATTCGTGCAAAAAAAAAAAAAAAAAAAAGCCCAAAAAAATCAAAATTTATACTCGCATTTTGCGTTTAGTTATTTTTGAACAACTTCTGTTTGTGTTTATACGTGATCAAGTTCTTACCACGAGCATAAGTACACAAAATCATGGTTCGATTTTTTCAAGGTTAGTGCGAGGTAGCCGCGGGACGGTCCTCTATGAATTTCATCACCACCGTAGAACCATTGTTCGCATGCACAAATTTTGCTTCCGAGTCTACCAAGGTAGCGGAAGCTTTGTTTTCACTTTTCAGGGACGAAAAAAAAAGTTCTCCAAAATCAAAATTTTCACTCGCATTTTGCGTTTTAGACCTTTCTGGACAATTTTGGTTCCGTGTCTGTGTGTCTGTCTGTCATGAATTCCTTGTAACGCGCATAACTATGCGAAGTTATTGTCCGATTTCCCTATGAAAATCATCATCCCCGGACTGATAGAAGCCACTGCGCATGCGCAAACGTCAATTTCCTTGTAACGGCCATAACTTCCACCTTTTCACCCGATTTCGATGAAATTTTCAGGGATTATGTGGATTAGATTGTAGATAGTCCCCTATGAAAATCATCATCCCCGAACTGGTAGAAGCGACTGCGCACGCGCAAACGTGAATTCCTTGTAACAGCCATAACTTAACTGTCCCCCAGGGGTCGCGGGTTCGAATCCCAGCCGAGGCTAAGTATTTTTTTGATCCAATCACATACATCTACTCACTTAATTTTTCATCCGAATTTGATGAAATTTTCTAGGATTGTCCAGATTAGCGTGTAGATGGTCCCCTATGAGGGTAGTGGAAGGTACTTAGAGATTTTTGTTTTGAGATTAACTACTATGCATCGGATCATCTATATAATCGGGTTATGGATACGAGGAAGCTATGTGCCACACCCACTTGGCAGACTTTTTCTTCTTGTTTTATTGCACCAAGTTACAACTTATAAGCACCTTTTTTCTGATACATAGTGTAACTTGGGAAAACTAAGATACTTCACTTAGTTCTCATTGTCCTGAAATTTTCACTTCGTGATGCTCACACTAAGTGAATTAGATCGTGTGGCTTGGTTCTCTTAAGTCTTCTGAGCTGATCATCTGTGTTGAGTAGCTAGACGACATCCTCATCTATATGATCTTGGAGCCTCGAAAGGTGATTCATGGCTTGGCTGCGAATGACCTCATGGACAGATTGAATCTTCAGCTCGTAGTGAAGTCCGTCATTTCCAAAGTGTCTGTATGCATCAACGCAGCATCGCAGTACATTATTCTGGAAGCGCTGTATTATGTCTCAGTTGCTCTGGGCCGTGCACCCCCACAGTTGCGCACCGTAAGTCCAGACAGGCTTTAGGTCTTGCTGAGCTTATTGTGGACTGACAATTTTGACCGTCGGCCCATCAGCCGGTACATTTTCCTGAATTTAATCGAGAGCTCAGCTTTTTTCTTCTTGACGTGGGACTATGCGCTAAAGTGATTCTATTAAAACATGTTTTTTTTTTTTTCAAATTTCTCTAAAATACGGACGGTATAGTTTACGGTTTGACCCAAAAATAACAATTTCATCATAGTCCGATCATTTGTAATTACAATTACACTAGGTAATCAGCCTAATGGGGGGTGCTCCTGATTTTATTTATTTATTTATTTATTTTAAATCGAAAGTAGACCTCATCCTGAGAATTTTGACACAAGCTGTTTTCTCTTTGGACGAGTAGATCTTTTTCTATGATTTTTCAAAGTTTCGAATGTTTATAACGTCACGCGCCCCTCCCGCCTGGGCGGAAACCCCCAGTCAACTGTGACGTCATAAATATTCGAAACTTTGAAAAATCATAGAAAAAGTTCTTCTCATGCTAGAAAGTCGCTGTCGGTGTCAAAATTCTCAGAATGAGGCCTACTTTAGATTAAAAATAACAATAAACAGTTTTTCCGACTCATGCGCTCTAGGGATGGGCATCGATACTCGACATTCCAAAATATCAATACTTTCGTACTGATACTCGATATTTTAGTATCAATACAGCACTATCCGATATTTTGGATATCGATACTTTGGATCCGATATTTATAAATATCGAATATCGATACAGTTCTCGCGGAAAATTCATCATAATGGCTAAAAAAATGAAGAAGTTAGAGAGGCTTTTGGGTCATTACTCTTGGGTTGCACAAATAACGTTTATATCATGGAGAAAATCACTCTGCTTGGACTCTTGATAGTAAAAAATGAATAAACATCGTTGAAAAAATTATTTTTCTTGGGAACATTGGATAATATTAATAGTTTGTGACACTAAAGTATCGATACTCGATATTTTAAAATATCGATACTCATGCCCAACGATACTTGGGGCTAACTATAACTCGGATAACTCGGATACGATACAATGTCGATACTTTTATAACGTCACCCATCCGTTGTGCACACACCCCATTGTGAATGCCTTCTCAATCATGTTGTCATCAAAAAGCCATCCACATGATAGTGGAATTTAATTTATCGCAGTAGCTTCAGCGTATTTTTTCAGCTTATTTTTTCTTCGATTTTGCTAAACTCTGGAGAGTAGTTCGGGACTAGACTCAAGAAGAACTAATTCATCACGGTCCGATCAGTCGTAATTGCAAATAATTATCAACGTAATCGCGAATGACTTTCTAATCGTGTTGCCGTTTGTCAACTCAGAAAACCATCAATATGTTTGTGGAATTCCGGTTCTGTATGGAAAATTCATCAGTGGCAGGTACTTATACTTTCACATCAACTGTCTATGTAAGGAAGCTCTACTGTCAACACAACATGGCAGACGTTTTTTCCAAGTCTTTATACTCTTTTACTCCTGTATAGAAGAAGCGTACTTCATTCCTCTCCCATAAATCCTTTGTTTTCTCTTCACAATCAATGGAATTAATTATCATCGGTTTTCTTAGAAACAATATTTACTTCGCAAAACAATATTTTCTGATGAAAGTTGTATACTTTTTGGAAATAAGAAGAAAATTAAATTAATTACTGGTTAGGTGGAGTTTAACTTGACTACCTTGACCTCTCTATGTTTTGATAGTGACATTACGCAGTCGCATGGTAAATTATGCCAGTCCAAAGAGTACCAAGCAGTAAAACCGCACTAACTCAGAGAGAGAACTTTATATTATCCAAGTACTCCTGGTATGCTTCTACGTCCTCCACTCTCAAAATGTCTTTCTCTCCAAATGGCAAAAGAACGAATGGAATTCCCTGAGTATAAAATGCTCCCTGAGTCTCATAAAATCCCTTATTCGAAATTCCCTCGACCCATCCCCCAGAGCTCTTTATTTCTCCCTGTTTTATTCTTTTCCCTTCGAGAGTCCCGTGGTGTGGGTGTAGCGGTCGGAATGAGAATTTATGTGCGGATTGAAGGTCTGGGACTCTGGGGGAGTTTTTTGTTTGACTGTTTTCACCTGGCGCACTTCCCTGTAGTCTGTGTTTTCTCTTGACCTCGAATTCTAACAATGACCTAGTTTCTTAACGACCACTACACTCGGTGTCCCAAACTCAATTTTACCCCGCCAGCTACCTCGAGCTATTAGTACTCTTTCAAAGGCTTCATACCTCACTTACCCGCAAAATACATAAAGTGGTAAACTGAAGAACTGTTTATCAACTTTCTTATTATTAGGTACATCTAATTTTTATTGTTCCTTATTTATTTTTAAGTTTATTACCTTTAATTTTGGTTTATTATTTTCAATAATAAGCCTTTGGAATCGAGCAAGAAAAAAAAAATTTTAACCCCCCCTCAAAATTTGATGTTTTACGTTTCAAGGTACGTAGAATCCGAAAATCGAATAAAAAAATTTCCGTCCGTCCGCCGTACGCCGTACGCGGCACTTTTCTTAGCAACACTGGACCGATTTGGTTCAAATTTGGTATATGGGCTCCATTTGGGGTCTAGTTGTGCCGCGAAGCTTTTGGTTGATGTAGGTCACTTCTAAGGGGTGAAAATTAAGGGTTGAAATTTTCAAGAGTGCCCTAGCTCAAAAACTCTCGAAATAAAGGTATCGTTTTTTCACCAATTTCAAATAGTACAGAATTTTAAAAAATTTTTGAGACCACCCGGAGCTCTGTAGGACAAACCGTTCGGTCCTTACGAGTATTTGAAGGTTTTCCTTCGATAAAACAGAATCATGAGTGTGAATCGCAAAAGAGGTCTAATCGCCGTTCAAATTTTATCTGACTAAAATGCGATCGCTGTTCATTTCTTCGATTTGTATACAGTTTTGCCTTCTGCGTAACCAGTAATCAAATTTCCATATCAAGCTTTCTATTTTTCGAATCGAGTGTGAAGCGTTTAGTTCTTTGTAATAAACTTCATTGTGAAGGTGTGAAGCCATTATAGTGTGGTAGGTGGTACCTACCAATAGTTGGTAGGTAAAAAAAAATTGGTAGGTAAAAACAATGTTTGTAGGTAAAAAACGCTGCAAATCATTGCTCACTGATCAGATCACTGATCAGCTGAGTGAGCTCCGAAGCCATTTTCAATGCTATTGAATGGAAGTGCTCTTCCAGGCGTCTCCAGCATTCGAGGATATCTTCTTCACTCCTCACATCACTGATCAGCTGAGTGAGCTCCAAAGCCATTTTCAATCCTATTGAATGGAGGTGCTCTTCCAGGCGTCTCCAGCATTCGAGGAGATCTTCTTCACTCCTCACATCACTGATCAGCTGAGTGAGCTCGAAAGCCATTTTCAATCCTATTGAATGGAAGTGCTCTTCCAGGCGTCTCCAGCATTCGAGGAGATCTTCTTCACTCTTCTGATCACTGATCAGCTGAGTGAGCTCCGAAGCCATTTTCAATCCTATTGAACGCAGGAGCTGAAATTTGAGAGGGAAGGTCAAGGGAGAATACAGATGGTGGTAGGTGCTATTGATGGAGAACCAGTGATCTATACAGAAGGATGATCTATACAGAAAATAATAAACCTTTGAGCAATGATTTGCAGCGTTTTTAGTTTATAACGAAGTTGGCGTGTGTCAAACTTTCCTCACGCTGCTTTCTTTCCTTTACTTTCTACAGGGCGTCTCAGCTATGATGGATCATTTCCTCCCCCCCCCCCCCCCCCCTTTGACTGAAATTTTTCAAAAAGACGACCAAAAAGTTAGGTAGTACCTAGTTGCATTTTTTTTTTAAATCCTTATGAGGTGATTTTAGATCATTGAAAGCACAATCATACTGTAAGTTTTTAGATGGAACTAATTTTTCACGATATGCCCATAATATTCTTGTTTTTTGGTTAAAATTTGTGACAGAGCAACAGTTGCTCTGCCACCTGATTGGTGATTTGATGGAGCAGTTGCTTTGTTCTCCCAAATAACAACTCAGGGATTGCTTCTCACTACCTACTTTCATACAAGATCACTTTCCTTACCCTCGTGTTTTAAATCCGAAGATCTAATAGGAAACTCTATTGATACTTCTCTCCCCTCATAGATACACGCCTCATTGATTATAGAATAATAAATCCATTTAGGATCCTATCTTTCCTTATTCAATTTGTATCTTTCGTTTATCATCCCTAGTCCTAGGTTGATCTCCACCAAGGAATAGGTATTCTAACGAAACGTATAATTCGCTAGGGGTAGAATACAGCAACGATTAAATTATTCTCGTTAATTAATCAGATTCTCCAGCTCCCCTAGAACAATATTGTTTCAAAATTACGGACTTTGGTTGTCGTCTTACCTGTACGCAAGTTGCTGCTCATCTTATCTGAGTTGTTTTGATGAAGATGAAGGGGCGAGGGTGGGTAGTTCGTTAGACTCGGGATGTTCACGAAAGTCGAATTGTTAAGTGTATTTAGTTTAATTAATTAAAATCACATCATAAGGATGGAAAAAAAGCGTTGAAAATTAAAGCGTTGGTGATTCTTTAGCTGAGACTCACTGTGTAGTGGAAATGGTCGTCAGCAGTTGAAAAATCTTAAATTTTCAACATCATCTCAATGTTTCAGGGCTACAAGTAGGCTCATCTCCAGGCACTTTAAGCTCGTTTTTCGACCCTTAGCTGAACGCCACTCCACTTTCTTATACTACTCGCCTCCATTCCTGTTCTGCACTTTAGCACACAATTTTAGTACAGCATTTCGGGACAGAATTTTGGGGAGAAAACAGATAAAACCAAAATTGTTCATAATTAAAATCGAAAAGGTAGGAAAAAATTCAAAATAGTGTTCAATGTTGTCAATTTACAAAACGTTCACCGCTAATCAAGGTTAACGTCTCATCAATTTTACCTAGATACAAACGAAAATTTGTTAAGCACTGAGTTGACAGGTACAATGTCCATGTGAGAAAGCTCTGCCAACTTAGTGAAATATTTTAGTTGACCTATTTAAGTCCCCTTATTATACTTGTGTACTAAATTCTTAGCCACTCGTCGAATATTCTTTTTATCTATAATTATTATTAGATTTATTGGTACATAACTAGATTTTTTGAATCTTTTTTTTTTATCATTAAGTTGCCTGAACCTCCGACAACTGGTTTGAACTACACTCCCTGTCCTCTCTACCCCCTTTACGATCATTCTCGGAGCGGATTGTATCTTAGTTCTTTCATATTTGTCTCTTTATTGGTGCACTCTAAAGAACGTTTTGTAGTAATTTTTGTGTGGTGTGATTCCAGATTCTCAGCAATCGTCCTGAAATTCTCCCTGAGGACGAGGAAGTCAATACAGACTGGCTGGACTCGGAATTCATAGCCGAGTGTTTGTGTTGGCACAACGTCTACCGCCAAAGGCATGCCGTCCCTGTGTTAACCCTTTGTCCACAGGTGAGTATTTTGAGAAATCATTTATGATTAAAGCCAAATAAAAACCACCAGACAAGCCCCATAGGAACCTACGTCATCACTAAATCGTGATTCCAGTCTTCCCCCATAACGGAATTCAATAGTACAAAAAGTGAACATACCTATCTCCGCTTCATAGAAGTTCAAAGAAGCACAGTATTTGTCTTATGAAGCGAATGAGAATCCTTCTCTACTTTCTGGTTGTACCACCCTGTATATTTATACCTTCTCCCTCCTAGGCAACTGACACCCTTTTTAGTGTACCCTTCATAGAGCCTTTGTGTGCTCCCCTCACACAGGGTATTACAGCACTTGATAGTGTTGTACATCTTTTGTTGTGTCCTACACCATTACATACTGTAGGTGATGATACTCATCCTGGGTATTTCCTCGTTAAATTGGATTTATACTCCACCATTTATAGTAAACACCGTTTTTAGTTACTCCCAACCCGTATTGTACCCTTCACCCTTCACAGTAGCCTATAAGATACACATCTTAGTATCTTCCACACTTCATATACCTTTCAAATTGTATAGCATTCTATACCATTCATAGTATCGAGAAATCTCAAGCTAATCTGAATGTAAGAACTTCCATCCATTCAAACGATTGAAGGATAAGCAAATCAAAATGCAGGAACGTTCAATCACTCAGTGTGCAAGAGTCTCAGCCAATCAGAACGCTGAAGCCTCCATCAAATCTGAATTCACAAATCTCCACAAAAAATTTTTCGGAATAACCCCCAGCTGAAAGGCTCATTAACGTCCATAACCCTAGTTTGAATGATAAAATTTAGAAAATGTCTAGGAGCATTGGAGAGTACGCAGTACCATTATAGGATAAGACAATCCCTTTTGAAGACACGATTTTTTTTTAAATTGAATTTAGATTAGCAACGACCAAACTGTAAAATCAGTGCAACCTAATTTGCAGGATGATTCTATTCACTTTCCGAGTTATATTGTAGTCCTTATCTTAGAACTCCATAATCATAACTCTTTCATCCATTTGTAAAAAAAATCACATTTTCGTTAAAATTTTAATTTACATTTTTATTGAAATTTTAATTTACATTCTTATTGAAATTTCATTTGCATTTACATTGCAATTGTAATGTATATTTTTATTGAAATTTCATTTTTATCGCATTTTCGACTCACATGTTACCTAAGTTATAGGAAAATTTGAATCGACCTCACTTAAGATTTCTCAGTTGTTGTGTTAGGAAATTTTATCAGTATTGTTTATTCCATTAAACATTACGTGTACACCAGTGATACAGCTGATTATATAACTGCTTGCCAGACTATCCTCACAGCCAAAAGGTTGTCTATCTTCAACGTCACTGACGACTTTTCCACTACAAACAACAGGTCTTGGCGGATCAGCTCGGATAAGGTTCTGAGTGATGTGAATACTGAATACTGAATCACAGGTCCTGCGGGTGAGGTCGGTCAATGACCCCTTGTAAGCTTTTGTTCTTGCTGTTGTGAACGTATTGATAGCCGAATCTCTTTTGTCAAGGGTGTAGACCGAAACCCATTTGTCTCCAAGACTGTGAGGGCTTTTGAAGGTAGATCGGTTATTGCAAGAAGGCACTTTGAATATTCTATCTGCACGAACAATATTAGTTGAGAACTAAACGGACGTACAATGTGGTGAATCGAACGATTTTTCTTACTATTAACTAACTAAGTAAGAGTTGATATTTTTCGATACTTTCTGTAGATTTGTTGAGGCCACCTATTGCAAGACATCAAATGTAAGATAATATCTTATAATATCAAATGTAAGATAAGATAGAATATTATTCTATAGTAAGTACGTTCAATTAAAATAAAATAAAACAAGAAAATGGGTGCACTATAAGTAGAACATATTGACATGGATATGTCTTAGTTCTGGGGGTCATTCCAAAATTTTCGAATTTTCGACACACAAAACAATGCAACGTTTTTTTTCTGATGCTGTTGAACGCAGGAAGCTGAAATTTGAGAGGCAGGGTCAATAGATACATACTTCTATACATCATCAAAGTTGATGATCACTGATCAGCTGAGTGAGCTCCAAGACCATTTCCTCTCCTGTTGAACGCAGGAACCTGAAATATGAGAGGGCGGGTCAATGGAGAATACTGAAGGCGCCTGAGTGGTCACTGATCAGCTGGGTGAGCTCCAAGGCCATTTGAAGACTTGCAAAAGGGTCTAAGTGCCATTTTTTCACAATGAGCTTTTTTCGTTGATTTGGGGCCTATGTGCTTCAATGGAGTTGCTCTGAGAATATTATGACGATAGTGCTGCTCCAAGCGGTTGAAATTAGCATCTCGAACCAAACAGGCCTAAGTACCATGAGGTTGCATTACCGATGACATGGAGGGAGAAGGGTGTTCTATAGCTACATGTTTCACGTGATCTGGTAGGTTTACTTTCCAAAGGGTTATACTGTGGTTTAAGTTGGTTGGAGTTTGTTGCACTTCTGAAGAAATTGAACAGCGGTACCCTTTCACGGGCCATACATTTTTGTCCTGCAACAGGGACTTCGGAGTCATAGAGCGTGCCAAGAAGGGAAAGAAACCTGAAGTTCCAAAAGACTTGATTGAAATAATCGTGAATTCTAAGCAAACTGAACCCTTTTTCATGGTCGAGGTAATGAACACATTCTATAACTGGATGGCATTGGCCAAGGACACATTGGACACCAAGACTCTTGGGATATCACAGCTTGTTTCATTCAAATTCAATCGAGTTCTGCTTGAAGAAGGATGTATAGAAGTGAAGAGTAGCTACAGTGATGTAGCACCAGCTCGAAAAGTGAAGATATTCAAGAGAGGTATCAACATGGAGACTTTTCGACAAGTTGATATTCAGGCACTTGTCAGAGAGCCCGAAATTTTTCTAATTTTTTTTAAATCTTTGAGCTCATTATTAATCTTAAGACTTTTTCAGTGGCTTACATTTTAATGTTCGATTGGCCGTCATAATTCCTAGAAATAACACTACAAATTAATAATACACAATAATAAATTGATGTACACATTATCTATATGAATATTATAGTTCAAAATGATATTGTTTCACCCTTTTTAGACCCTTTTGGTAGAAAAGTTGAATAAATAAAAATGTCTGCATAATATATTTTATACCAATATACTACTTGACTACATTCCCCAAGTTGTTTTTTTTAACGTTTTTCTCAATAAAATTGTGCAAACTTTTCTCAGATGTACACTGTTTTTTTTTAGTTCCTTCTAAGTTCTCTTGAATGGCACTTAGCCCCTTTTGCAAGTGGCGCTCTTCATTTCCTCTCCTGTTGAACGCAGGAACCTGAAATTTGAGAGGGCGGGTCAACGGAGAATGCTTAAGGCGCCTTGAATGTCATTCGCGCTGAAGGTCATTGATCAGCTGAGTGAGCTCATCATTTAAATTGCCATCATAAGACATATCCATGTACAGATGTATCTGCATGCAGTGTAGATACTCGTTTTGTTTTTTTGTGTCTGTCACCGTCAATCGTCCGTTTCATTTTGAGCACCACATCATCTGATAGAGCTCATCTTACTCAACAGAGGTAAAGGGCAGGAACCTAGAGAACAAAAAAATAGATTCACTTAGAAGAATTGCTAGAAAACTAGACCACAAAATAAGGTTTGGGAAACCCCAAACAAACAATCTAATTTCTCCCTTGATGGGGAAAACAATGGTTCGTGGATATGTCAAGGTATTAGGTATTTTCCCATTACGGGAGAAATTAGGTGAAGGTTAATACTTGAAATGAACGCAGGAAGAGAAAACAACAAAATTAATAGTACTTTTGTATAATATACAATTTACTATATTATAGTAAAAAAATTTGAAAAATAAGAATTATATTTTAATCATAATAATTGTAATTGTTTTTGATTATTTTGTAATTTTGTATGTATTGTTTAAGTATCGATATGAACTATGAATTGTTTGGAATGTATTAAATTACAAACAAAATTTGATGTCGCGGCCTGGAATCGAACCCGGGTCTCCCAGACTAATGACTTCTTATAGCAGTTACTGTAATTAGTGTAATAATTTGCAGCGTTTTCCCTAGGTAGGCTTTTTCCAGGGTTTTCGGGGAAAAATGAAATTTCTGAGTTTTCCAGTAGAGTAAAATTCCCTGAGTACTCCCGGTTTTCCAGGTAGCTGGACACTCTGTAATTATAATTGAATTTTGATTGATACCGTCCACTAATTCAATGTTACTCGTTCTAGCTTTGCGAGAAAGCTCAATCATGGGCGAACCACTTGGCGCACACCAATTCCTTCTTCTACAGGATAGACAAGGAAGTTGGCCAAAACCTGTTTTGCCGACTAATCAACACTTTGCAGACTGACGTTACAGGTACACTTTGAAGTTAATCCTCATTATTAGGTATATACCTGTGAATTAACTGAATTGTGTGAAAAATCCTTCATTACTTACATTATAGAAATGGCTTCATTTTCAGTTAAATTTGTTTTTGACTGTTTGGGCGAATTATATTAAATTTTGCCCCCATGGCATTATTCCATCTCTCTCTTCTTTTCCTTAGGAAAGACCTTCACCCCAACTTGCAATTCCCATTGAAAACACAAACGGTGGATACAGCTTTCGTACAAGTACGCAACCACGAGAGACATTTTATGTCTTTGCGCCCCCTTTCCCCCTCATATAAAACCTCGTATTGTACTTTTGTTTGTGGAAATTTGATTGTGCTCGTTGATGGTTGCGATGTAATGTACGTAAACATTCATTTAAACAATCACGCTCATGCCGCAGCTTGTTGGCCACGCACAACGGAATGTTTTACGTAATACGATTGGGCAATTTAAATGAATCGAATGTAGCTTCCTGCGTTCAACAGGAGAGAAAAGGCTTTGGAGCTCACTCAGGTGATCAGTGCACAATCAGGCGCCTTCAGCATTCTCCATTGACCCTGCCTCTCAAATGTCAGCTTCCTACGTTCAACAGGAGAGGAAATGGCCTTGGAGCTCACTCAGCTGATCAGTGACCACTCAGGCGCCTTCAGCATTCTCCATTGACCCTGCCTCTCAAATGTCAGCTTCCTGCGTTCAACAGGAGAGGAAATGGCCTTGGAGCTCACTCAGCTGATCAGTGACCACTCAGGCGCCTTCAGCATTCTCCATTGACCCTGCCTCTCAAATGTCAGCTTCCTACGTTCAACAGGAGAGGAAATGGCCTTGGAGCTCACTCAGCTGATCAGTGACCACTCAGGCGCCTTCAGCATTCTCCATTGACCCTGCCTCTCAAATGTCAGCTTCCTACGTTCAACAGGAGAGGAAATGGCCTTGGAGCTCACTCAGCTGATCAGTGACCACTCAGGCGCCTTCAGCATTCTCCATTGACCCTGCCTCTCAAATGTCAGCTTCCTGCGTTCAACAGGAGAGGAAATGGCCTTGGAGCTCACTCAGCTGATCAGTGACCACTCAGGCGCCTTCAGCATTCTCCATTGCCCTGCCTCCGTAACGCTGTTGGATGAAGATACCTATTTTCCTCTCACGATCATGTTGACATCTCATTTGTTGCTCACATCATACTCGTATGTGAGTGCGCATAATTCATGCGCATAATTCAGCTTTCCGTACAGGTGCATTCATATTAGGGACCGTGTACCATGATTAATAAATTGAGAGCTTTCCAATGAGTGGTGAACGATTTTTGTGGGGTGGAAAATGAGGAAGTTAGTTTTCCCTAGGAACGATTGGTTGTACGTGAAAATCATCAGAAAATTTCCGCGTGACGCTCCCCTCGTGACAGTGCCCCGTTACAATGCCCGCGTGACGATTTT
This sequence comes from Apolygus lucorum, assembly GCA_009739505.2. Lineage (NCBI taxonomy): Eukaryota > Metazoa > Arthropoda > Insecta > Hemiptera > Miridae > Apolygus > Apolygus lucorum. The sequence goes on along the minus strand of CM019178.2, from coordinate 28,983,926 downwards.
TCATTTATGTGCCATAGTAAAGACATAAAATGTCAATATAATAACCGAACATTTGACGGTGTTCTGGCGAATCAAAATATTAAAATTTAATATTAAATTTTAATATTTTGATTCGCCAGAACACCGTCAAATGTTCGGTTAAAACTCTTCAAAAGTAAAAGACAAAAGTAAATTATCACCAACGTACTGGGCACGTTCGCAAAAAGGTATATAATGTTTCACGAAAAACCCCAAGTAGAATGATGTCAATCCTCATTTTTCCCTCATAATTCATATAGGAGTATTAAAGTGTTGTTTCAATAACTTTTTGTCACTCAGTATTAGATATGCTTTACACTGATCGCGATCAACTTAAGCACTCAAGGATTGAGTATATATTCTCAATGTAGCATAGGTATATATACCTATTGATAAGTAGTGTATGACAATCGACCCGAAGTAAATTTACTTAATTATTATGTCAACTTTATTGGGATTAGGGTCCAACAGCAACATCCTCCTCATTCACCAAATTTTCGAAAAATCATCAATCACTCATCCTCTGAGCTCTGATGAAGAAAATAAAATTTTCGAAAATTTGGTGAAAGAGGAGGATTTTGCTGTTGGACCCAAATCCCAATAAAGTTGACCTATTGATAAGGTACTTATCTTTTTTATATCCTAATATAGAAGTTCTACCAACTCAATGATATCCGCGTGAGAATGCCAACAATGAAGGTTGGTTTGAATGAAGTAGTTTGGAAGAAAAAGTTCAAGGTGGCGGTTGAACTCGGAATAATCGGCTCAATAAAGAGCTACCTACACTCTGAGCTGCCGGAATTACGTATTCACGGCTCTTGAAGGGCTCTTTTTCCTTCCGACACTCGAAGAAAAATACGAGGTTGTGGGAGAAATTATAAAGGGCCGGAGAAAGGGAGAGCACATCGGCTGATAAGAAGCCGTTTTGCCGTGCGTTCCAAGCAAGAAACATCATTGCGTGTATTTCAACGGAGCACGCGATCCGATCTGCATGACACGGGTGAGGAATTACACTTCAGATAGGGTGAGGCAATCTCCTTTCATAAACTGAGCCATAATTTGATTAGGATCGTTGAATTAAAACCACACAAGAGTACAAAAAACTACGAGGCATAACTAACTCCACAAAAATTACTAAAGTATTAATTATTTTCGTATTTAACGCACGGCTCCCGAGCTCCACTGGTGAAGCTCCTCTTGACAGTGTAAAGTCTGTTTGTCCACATATACATTGGTGACGGGGTGAAGGGAGAGCCCTTTACCGGACAAATAGTCAGCCAGAGCGTAAACACACATATTTTTGGTTCATTATTTTCAATAATGAACCTTTGGAATCGACCAAGAAAAAAAATTAACTCCCCCCCCCCCTCTACAAATTTTTCCGTCCGCCCACCGTTCACCATATTAATTTATGATTAATTTGATTAATTTATAAATATGATTAATTTAGGATTAATTAATGAGAATAACTCGATCGGAGCTGTATTCTACCCCTAGCGAACTATACGTTTCGTTTGAATACCTATTTCTTGGTGGATACCAAGCTAGGACTAGGGATGATACGTAACAGATCAGCAGTAAACTAATGAGGCTTGAATCTATATAATCGGGGGGGGGGGGGGGGAGAAGTATCATTAGAGTTTTCCTATTAGATGTTCAGACTTGAACCACGAGGGTAAGGGAAATGATCTTGTATGAAAGTAAGTAGGTACTTACAGGATCGATGTCTGCAAACAGACTGAGGAGCTATCCTTGAGTTATGATTCGATAGAGCGGAAGAATCGTTCCATCGAATCACGAATCAGGTGTCAGAGTAACTGTTGCTTTTCTTTTGGCTGATGTCAGTCACTTCTAAGGGTTGAAATTTTGAAAACGCCCTAGCTCAAAAACTTTCTATATAAAGTTATTATTTTCCTATTAATTTAAGATAGTAGGTATTGCATTTTTAGAATCGAATGAGACCACCCAGAGCTCTGTAGGTCCAACCGATCGGTCCCTATGAGAACTTGGGGGTTGGACTTAAGGTAAATCAGAATCACGAGTGTGAATCGAAAAAGAGGCCTAATATCCTTTCAAATTTTAGGAGACCAAAATACGTTGTTCGTATCTTCGAGTTGTACTCAGTTTTGCATCCTTAGCAACCAATAATCAAATTTCCTTATGAAGGAACCTCAACTCCCTATTTCTTCGAACTGAGTGAGTATTTCTTCCAAACAAACTTGATTAGGAAGTAGGTTTGACTATTAGCTATGGTAGTGCTTATAGTTGGTGGTGACAATTGCAAAGCCGTGTTCTTGCAGATGAGTGATCTATATAGAAAAATAATAAACCTTTGTATGATAATGTGCATCGTTTCTTTTAGACTCCCCTCTAAGGCAGGACCAAAAAAATAAATAAATAAATAATTCTCTTAATGTAAGAGTTACTGTTACAAAGATTTTTTGTAATGAGAACTGATTGAAATGTTCTTTTTGATTTATTATATTTGTCGAGGTTCCGTCATCGTCCTGATCGTTTTATTCGGTTGAGTAAAACGCTGCAAATTATTACACAAAGGTTTATTATTTTTCTATATAGATCACACGTCTGCAAAGAACTCGGCTTTGCCATTGTTACCACCAACCAACTTGAAGAAAAACATCGATCGCATTTCGGTCAGCTAACATTTGAACGGAGATTCGGCCTCTTTTGCGATTCAAACTCGTGTTTCTGATTTATCGTAAGTCCAACCCTTAAATTCTCGTAGGGAACGAACGGTTTGTCCTACAGGGCTCCTCGTGGTCTCAAAAAATGCTAAAAATTCTATACTTTCTTAAGTTGAGGGAAAAGCAATACCTTTACATCAAAATGTTTTGAGTTAGGGCGTTTTCAAAATTTCAACCCTTATTTTACAACCCAAAGGAGTGAATGACATCAACCAAAAGCTACGGAAGGCCAAATTTTTATTCGATTTTTGGATTCTACGTACCTTGAAACGTAAACCAACAAATTTTGAGGGGGGGGGGGGTTAAAAAAAATTTCTTCATTGATCTGAACAGTGAAGAAGATCTTCTCGAATGCTGGAGACGCCTGGAAGAGCACTGATCAGCTGAGTGAGCTCCGAAGCCATTTTCAATCCTATTGAACGCAGGAAGCTGAAATTTGAGAGGGAAGGTCAAGGGAGAATGGTGGTAGGTTCTAGTGATGGAGAACCAGTGATCTATACAGAAGGGTGATCTATACAGAAAATAATAAACCTTTGAGCAATGATTTGCAGCGTTTTAGGTAGTTCTCAATTTTTAGGTAGGTAGTCCCTAATTTTTTTAGGTAGTCCCTAATTTATTTTAGGTAGTCCCTAATTATGCGTTTTAGGTAGTTTTAGATAGTCCCCTACGAAAATCAAGGCCTCAAAATTTACAGTAGCCTCTGCGCAAACGGAAAATCCTTGTAACAGCCATAACACTTACATTTTGCATCCGAATTCGATGAAATTTTCTATGATTGTTTGGATTGGCGTGCAGACAGTCCCCTATGAAAATCAGCACCCCCAGACGAATAGTAGTTGTTGCGCATGTGCAAACGTGAATTCCTTGTAACAGCCATAACTTCTACATTTTTCCTCCGATTTCGATGAAATTCTCAGGGAATATGCGGATTCGGTTGAGGATGGTCCCCTTTAAAAATCACTGTCCCCAGACTGATGGTAGCCACTGCATATGTGCAAACGTCAATTCCTTGTTACATACATAACTTCCACGTTTTCCATCCGATTTCGACGACATTTCTCAGGATTGTTCAGATTAGCGTGTAGATGGTCCCATATGAGGGTAGTGGGAGGTACTTGGAGATTGATGTTTTTAGATTAACTACTGTGTATCGGATCATCTATACAATCGGGTTATGAATACGAGGAAGCTATGTGCCACACCCTCTTGGCCGACTTTTTTTCTTTGATGAGAAGGAAACAAATGAAGATTTTCTCCTTTCATTGCAAACCTTTTGTATAAATCATTCTGGTTTAACGTGAATATTATTATGTTCAGGGCAAGAAGTCGCTTCCTACTGGTATGGTGCCGTTCGGCAGTACAACTATTTCAAGGAGCCTGATGTCCTTCACGCAAACGTCAACGCAGGTGAGGCAATTGTAGATCACCCATCTACAGAAATTTAGGCCGAAAATGTTGTCGAGGTGGTAACGAACCCTCCCCGAAACATGCAATAAATCGCCTAGGTATATAATTTAAAATCGCATTTAAGAAACTACTTAGATAAGAAACTATTACTTTATGATTTGTTCAATTTACTCATCAAATAGGTATCTAATAGAATTTGTGAAAAACTGAACAAATGTGAGTACCTTCAGTTATTAAATACAGTTTCCAAAACTGAGTTGAAAGTACCTAAGTTCATACTTTTCTGCAATAATAATCATCTCTAGAATTCTTCGATTCGATGCTTGAGAAGTTTAGTAAGATTGAAAAATTCAACAAATAATGAAAATAATAAGATTTGATTATATTAATTTACACAACATCGACAGATGAAGGAAGTGCCCATTTCGGAGTCGTGTAGCTTGTAGGATGGTAAATTGAGATTACCGTTGACCAAGTGCAAACTAAGATCGTACTAAGTATGTCCAAGCATGGGTAGCTACGTTAAAGGAGCAAACACAGAACATGAAATACTTAGGTATAGACTGAATTACATTCAGTTATTTATGTTGTTCCAGTTTCGAAAGTTAACACCAGTCTAAACATCAACGCAAAATTCACATTCCAGAAAGATTATCACGGTAAGACTTCGTACACACGTAGGTCCCTACACGTTAACTCAACACGTTCGTAATTATTCATGTGAATGTAAATCATGAAGATACATGTACATTGTACAAGAGAGAGAGAGAAAAAAAACACTTTATTGAACATTGTAGAAGGAATGAAGGTGGACAAGGACTCCAGTAGTTGTCGAAACTTAATGGATTTGCCAGAAGTTCAAATTGTACAAGATAATTATGCATTTTACGAGGCATTGTCCTCACACTAAATGATTCACTTTCCAAGGATTTTATTTCATTTGGCAATTATTATATTTTAGCATTTAATTTTTGTAATTTTTATTTTGATTATGTTATAATTTAAAATATTAGATTTTTTCTGAAATTGTTCACTTGAAGAAAAAATTGGAAAGTTGAGAAATAACGAATAGATTTGAAGATATCTGATGTAGTTCCGTGAATGAACTGTCATTGGATGGAGCCTGGTGTGAACTTCGAAATAAAACAAAATTTGTTTTACTGTGAAGATCTTGTCCAATAATAGAGTATTGACGGTCCACGCCATCAAGGATTTTTACTAAAGACTTGCTTATCATCTATCTACCCCAGAATAATCAAAGAAGACATGCATTTTCGATTCCACTCCATTTATCACGTTAATTTTCATGAACTTTTGTGAAAAGAATAAATTCACAACCTCTGAACAGTTATATTTCCATGTGCATTTCATTACAGTTGATCTCACTGAGAACGAAGACGGAATTGCTATAAATTGTTTTTCGAAGCGTTACAGCGGTGAGACGTGAAACACACCTTTAGAAACCTTCACACACACCTTCACTACTATCATGTCAGTTAGTTTAAAACACTCACATAAACACACCACTATATTATTAATCTTAGCCTCTTACGTGGGCAAACGTAACAGCCATAACTTCTACATTTTTCATCCGAATTTGATGAAATTTTCCAGGATTGTTCAGATTGACGTGTAGATGTCCGCTTATGAAAATCATCGCCCCGGAATTGATAGTAGCCAGTGCGTATGCGCAAACGTAAAAACCTTACAAAAGCCGTTGACGTGTAGATGGTCCCCTTTGAGGGTAGTGCGAGGTACTTAGAGATTAGCTACTAGGTATGCACCGTATCTCTTATACAATCGAGTTTTGGATACCAGTTTTTTTTTATTTAGCAAAGTGGTTTTTAAAATTGGCATTAGAATTTAAAAAACGTCTGCCAAGTTGGGTGGGCAGTATAGCTTCCTCACTCATTGTAACATGGACGTAAAGAATCAGTTGGCGAAAACTCGGCGCTGCGCGCCTCGGCGGGGGCTTCGCCCCCTGCACCCCCGGATGATTTCCGCTTAGAGCCTAATGGCTAAAATGTGACATACCTTGAAAAGGTTTTTGCTCCCTCTCCCTCTTTATCTTTCTTCCACTGTAATATTTAAGCTCACTCAGCTGATCAGTGACCACTCAGGCACCTTCAGCATTCTCCATTGACCCGCCCTTTCAAATTTCAGGTTCCTGCGTTCAACAGGAGAGGAAATGGCCTTGGAGCTCACTCAGCTGATCAGTGACCACTCAGGCACCTTCAGCATTCTCCATTGACCCTGCCTCTCAAATTTCAGCTTCCTGCGTTCAACAGGAGAGAAAATGGCCTTGGAGCTCACTCAGCTGATCAGTGATCACTCAGGCGCCTTCAGCATTCTCCATTGACCCGCCCTCTCAAATTTCAGGTACCTGCATTCAACAGGAGAGGAAATGGCCTTGGAGCTCACTCAGCTGATCAGTGACCACTCAGGCACCTTCAGCATTCTCCATTGACCCTGCCTCTCAAATTTCAGCTTTCTGCGTTCAACAGGAGAGAAAATGGCCTTGGAGCTCACTCAGCTGATCAGTGATCACTCAGGCGCCTTCAGCATTCTCCATTGCATGCGCAGCGGCTATTGCTTGACCAATTTGATTGAAACTTATAGGGTGTCTCTTAGAAGTTAGTCCCTAACTAACCTTCAAATTTGAGCAAAATCGGTTCATTAGAAACCGAGAAACCGAGGTTCCAGGAAATTCACGTTTGCGAAATTCACGGTCGCTCCTATTGGTCCGAAGGTGCTGAAATTTATAGGGGACCGTCTAGGACCTAACCCGCACAATCCCTGAAAATTTCATCAAAATCGTTAGTATTAGTTTTGCCCGGGACAAGGATTGACCACAGACAGACCGACAGACCGACAGACAGACAGACAGACAGACACGGAACCAAAATTGTTCGGGAAGCTCTAAAACGCAAAAAGCAAGTGGAAATTTTGATTTTGGAGGACATTTTTTTTTTTTCACTTCTTTCACGAATACAAAGCTTCCCTACCTTCGGTAGTGAGGAAGCAAAAGGTACATGCATCATGAAACTCAGTTGTTCGGGCCTCGCCAGGATGCTTAGTGCTTAGAGTTTTTGGCTAAAATTCAAGAAACATGGAACATGCTTTAGCCGAGCTTTTCGGCGGAGTAGGGATGGGTGGACGGGTGGAGAATAACCATGAAGGAAGAAGGTAGAGATGAAAACCCTTTTTCCGACACTGGTCGGCCAGTGAAAGTGAAAGTTCACCCCCCTCTCCGAAAAGTAGGAGGTACACTTACCCTCTAATTCAGTGTTAAAAGATAGGAGGAACGTTTTTGAAATACAATACCTACGTCGGAACTGCGTTCTCCAATCGAAACACACCGAAATAAACGTGAAAGAGCATTAAAACAGTCTATACAGTCATCTGCATATCATGGAGCTATGGTGGAATATACTCTTCTAATTACTTTATTGGAAAAAATACAGATTATTAATTTTTGAACAGGTTGTTCTACTCTAAGCATGAATGTCCTCCAATATCACGAAGCACTCGTTGAAGGAAGTCATTAAAAGCTTCTTTTGATACATGACGTTATGCTTCATTTGAAAATGAAATGTTGAATTCCAACAAGGCAAAATGTAGTGCTGCTCAAAATCCGTTTTTACTTCCAGCTCCTGTAATCCCATCATATTCCAACACAGCTCCATGGTATGCGCTTGACTGTATAGACTGTTTTAATGCTCTTTCAAGTTTATTTCGGTGTGTTTTTCGATTGGAGGCCCCTGTTCCGACCTATTGTATTTCCTCCTATCTTTCCTTTTTAACATTCCTCCTATCTTTTAACACAGAATTAGAGGGCAAGTGTACCTCCTATTTTTTGGTCAGAACTTTCACTTTCATTTCCCGACCAAACCCCATAGATACACACTACATAGATATATATACATAGTATATACATAGATATATACTAGTGTAGTAGTGTACATCTATAACAATAGTGTACCATCTATGCCAAACCCCAACGTAGGCAGGCATAGGCCGTCTCCTCTCTATCTGGCTTCTTCAATTTTCATGCTGCGGAGATTGTCCTCTATGATTTTCCAGAGCCGAATATCCTATTGCGTAATTATGTGGGGCAGCTCTGCTCATTCCACCTCCATATTTAAGCTTCAGAAAAAAGCTATTCGAATTCTTCTAAAGCTGGGCTGGCAAGAGAGTTGCCGTGGTCATTTTAGGGTACTCAATATCCTCACTCTCCCGAGCCTGTACGCCCTCTCTTGTCTGTTGTACGTACACCAGAATCTGGATTCTATCGAGTGTGGATCTGACCGTCATGAGTACTTGACGAGGAACAGAGACAAACTGTGTCCACCTCCAGTTCGTCTCGCTGCTTCGTGGTCGACGAATCCCATTCAGGTCGGAGCTCGTTTGCTCAATCATTTGCCGGACCACTACCGTAACCTCTCGCAAGCTACCTTCAAGAACCGTATGAAGCGTTGTCTCATAGCAGCTGAGTTGTACACTCTCAAGGAGTTTTATGACGTCACTTTTGTGTGAAGGTTACCCTTACTCTTTGTTTGCTTTTATACCTATTGTTGTGTATAAAGTTAATTTATATTGTGTAATTTCCTGTTATATTGACGTTTGTAATGCCCATGTAGGTTCTACAAATAAAAAATTTATTATTATTATTATTATTATTATTATTATCTTCTACCTCTTTGAGAATAACACCCCCCGGTACTTTCGCTTCACTCCTCCCAAGTGACGTTTTTCGGGTAGTAGTTATTCCAAGGCTGAAGCATGTTCCATGCTAAAATGGAGGAAATTTTACTGTTTCAGGCCATTTCACGCAAATGGTTTGGGCGAGCACGCGGAAATTCGGCGTCGGGAAGGCCTCATCCCGAGCCGGTAAGATCCTCGTGGTGGCCCACTACTGGCCCCCTGGCAACATTTCCGGCCAGTTCCAAGACAACGTCCTCCCTCCGCTCCCGGAAACCGAGACGGACTCCGTCTCCGGATCTGACACCTCGACCTCCCGCTCGACGTCCGAGTTCCCGACGTAGTCCCCTCGTTCGACGTTCGTCGTCGTACAAGGAATGTTCAAAGTGCCTTCGGAGCAGCTGTATCGCCGGCGATTCGGATGAAAAAAAAAACCGCGTACAAACAAACGCTTCCCACAATCAGCTACTCATTAATCACAGTCCCGAGATTTATCGTGCATTTTTACTATAAAACTATTTAACAAATTAATCATGTACTCGTACTTTCCTACAGAAATTCATTTTTCAATGTCAAAAGTCTTCAGTTTTCAATAAACTTGATAATATCAGGTTACACAGGGTGTCTGCGTTAAAACGCAAATTTCTCCCTTAATTTACCTAGTAAATTTGAATGTAATTAGACCGTTGAAAAGCTGAGAGTTTGATAATATTTTTCCTGAAAACCGTATTGATTTTTCTCCATAGGAAATAGGTAAAAATCTCTTGTCTTGGAAAAATCTCATCAAAAAGCTCAAGAATCACAAACTTTGAAATTTCAACTAAAAAAAACTCTTAACTAGATACGAGGTTAAAGATGTGTGTTGTAGCCTATCTTATGGAAAATTTAATGCTCTTTCCAACGGTGTAATCAGATTTGAATTTTCATTAAAAGTAAGGGAGCTATAGTCATTTTAGTAACACAAGGTCGAACGCACGAAAAAATCTTAAAAGTGGAATAACTTGAAAAAGAGGCCTCTAAAATAAAATTTGTACGAGGAACTTTTTGTTGCAAATTAGTTTTAGAATCCACCCCTGAAGTTTGGCTGTATCGTTCTCGGACACCCTGTACAATATTGGCGAGAAGGGAGTTTTTCTTGAACCAGAGATCCTGCTCGGAGTGGCCCGCTCGTGATGAACCGCCCGCCGCACCTACTCCGAACCGCTCGCAGTGCGCTCGGCTTTCCAAAAAAACTGAGCGAAAAATAGTCTAATTACCGATTTTCCTTTTCAAGGGCGAGTAGTCCAAAATACGTTTTATGTTTCGTAACTCCATTTTTCCCTCCAAATCAGTACGTATTTGCACATTAATTACCAATACACATCAAGTTCCAGTTCCTCAAATACCTGATTTCTGGATTATTTGCAAGAAAAATTTTTTTTAAAAGGCCAGCGGGGGGGGGGACCAGGTAAGTACGAAAAATGGAATTTTACAGGAGAGCATTTTAAAGTTTCAAATGTTATTCCTAATTCAGGAATCCACAATAATTGATACTTAACCCTGCCATTTTTTCACGAAAGTATCCCAAAACCGAAATGATAGAAATGATACCCTCAAATTACATCCTAATGGTAAGTTCAAAGGTTTTTTTTTAATTTGTCGAGTTACCTGGTTACGTGAAGTCTGATTGCCATACTTACTTGGTTACGAGCAACCAAATTTTCAGACTTACCTGCTCACCCACCATCAGAATACCTACTTGCCGGGTTAAGCACAATTTAGTACACTTGGAAAAAGTAGGTAAACTCAGTTACCGGTCTGTTCTCGAAACAGAAATCTGAGTTAACCGAACAATCACTAAAGCCCCATCCAATAGGAAACATGGTAGACTTACATTGATACTCGCAAACGAAAGCTGACACAAAATAACGCCCACAGTGAAGATATCTAGATTTTTACCAAAAAACGACCTTCCCCATCACCAGCCAAAAATTTTGTACAAAAAGAAATTTGTTGGAAATTGAATTTTTCGTCGAATCAGTCGTGCCCTCAATTGGCTGATCTTCGATCGAACCGAATCCGGCTCGGAAAAATGAGAAAAAAATTCGATGCATGTAATATGGAAGTATTATGATTTAAAAAAATTAATTATCACAAACTTCTCAAAAAAAAACACAAACGGTGGATACAGCTTTCGTACAAGTACGCAACCACGAGAGACATTTTATGTCTTATGTTTAATAAATTGAGAGCTTTCCAATGAGTGGTGAACGATTTTTGTGGGGTGGAAAATGAGGAAGTTAGTTTTCCCTAGGAACGATTGGTTGTACGTGAAAATCATCAGAAATTTCCGCGTAACGCTCCCCTCGTAACGCTCCCCTCATAACGCTCCCCGCGTGACGATCCCCGCATGACGATTTTTCATTTATGTGCCATAGTAAAGACATAAAATGTCAAAAACGAGACGAGCCTAATTACAAATAAAGAAAAGTTTAGTATTATAATAATGAAAAAATTCCGTACCACGTGCCTAAACACTGGAGACATTATAAGCCAAAAAGTAAAGGTGGTCAACTAGATGATTCAATGGAGGAGAGACATCCATTCATAGACATTCTCTCGAATGTCTATGAATGGAAAAGATGTGGTGTGAAGGTTAACCTCTCGAGGAATCTGGCAAAAGGGGCGATGATGCAGGTAATAGGTAGAGCAAAAGGAGAAGGGAAAGGGGAAAACTGTACGGGACTCCGGGCGGTGCTCATAGAATCCGATGCAGGGAAGCAGATAAGGAGAATCAGTCCTTCCAGACAGCAGTCCATGGAAAAAGGCAACATCGGCACACAGGCGATAGTTCCGAGGAGACAGCAAGTTGAAGAGGAGAGAGGTCAGCAATGTCCACTTGGGGAAATGGAGAGCTTGAAGGCAAAGTAGCGAAGGAAAGCTCTGAAGCCACGCTCGATTTGCATGAGGTGGCATGCATATTGAGGGCTCCAGAAGACAAAATGCGAATTCCCAGGATTGGCTCAGTTAGAGTCCAAAAGAAGGCTACCAATGCTGGAGCGAATGGAAACTCTCTTGTATTCCGCTTAAGGAACCAAGCGAGAACAATCCACGAGCCGCCACCTGAACTGTATGGTCGAGAAGGAGAGCTGAGAGTCCAAATTAACGTCCAGATCCACGTTGCCAGTCCTGCGAGGGAGCGTAACTCCATTAATCACGTAGGTGTGGAGAACAGGTGGATGAACCTTACAGAAAGTGGTGACAGCACATTTCAACGGGTTAAGGGTGAGGCCATTGAGGTGACACCAGTGGCAAAGAGCATCAAGGTGCTGCTGCAGGAGAAAGCAGTCAGAGGGATCCTTGAAGGAGATTAAAAGATTCAGAAGAAAAGAACAGACCCCGTTGATGACCAGGTTGAAAAGAAGGGGACCCAAGTGCGAGCCCCGAGGCACCCCAACAGGTTGCCTGGAAACGAGCGAAAGACGACGCCTTTAATGCGCTAGGAAAGCTGCCTAGCTGCTATAAATCCAAGCTTGAAGTGATTCAAAGACCCAACAACGAGAGCAAGAATTAAGAATTAAGAATCGTACCGTGAGGGAGCCTGGCAAAACCTTTTGAGAAGTCAGTCGTGACGAAATCCACCTGATGGAACTGAAACCACCTGAAAAGTAGCCAGATTTGTCACAGTAGAGCGCCCTTCACAAAGCCCTGCTGCTCAGTGGCTAAGAAGGGATTGCTAATTGGCAAGAGTTGAGCCACCACCAGCTTCTCAAATAATTCAGGGATGGTTGACAACGAGAATATTTTGTCAACTATGTCAAATATTATTGGACAACTTCTTGCGATCGGGAAAGTGACCAAAAGACTGAAAAGAGCTATGTGAAGGGTGAGGAAAGGCTGGCAGCTGATCGCGAATACCATTATTAGGAGGTCACTGAGAGGATCTTGTATGTTTTCATGGTCATGTTTTGACACACAAATGTAAAATAGAAATGAAAAATGTCTGGATACGTGTTTGCAAGCCAATCATGAACATAATCCAACAGCTACAGGTTTCAGATCCAAATAGATTCCACGTTAGGTTTTTGCTCTCCATAGAATAACTTAAAATAAATAAACAATCTGGATAAATTATGATTGTTTTGAAAGTTGGACGATTTTTTTAGTTTTTCAGTGAGTCGAATTGAATCAACGCCACTAAGAAAACTCAGTAGTGATATTTTGCAGGTTTGCTACACCTTCTTTGCACATTCCACTAAAAATTTAAAGTCGAATAAAATATGAAAAAAATCGCCACAAAAAATTACCCTTATTTGATCGTTGACAACTTTTCTTTTTACTCGTTTTCGAGCGCAGTAAAAAATGTGAATTTTCATGGTTTTTCATGATTACGCAGCCAGTTAGCCTTCTTTGCTTAGATAAGAACGTGGAGTTTTTCGGAACTAGATCAAATATGTCAAATATGTCAAAAGTAGATAGAAAATGGAGTTTTGAACGAGTAACCGATATTTTGGACGCCTAATTAAGTAGTTACCCTCAGCTGTCAAGTACATATAGCCGACATTCCCTTCATTCTTCACAGATCACATCCAGGACTACGTGAATTGATACAAACCAACCCGACACGTTATGTTGCAAAATTGAACTTACTTATTACCTTCCTACTTGTCAAGAAAAATGTCTCGGTTTTTCCGACCAAAATTATTTTTTAAAAATTCAAGCTCAATATGAAAATAATTTTCAACGATATTCTCACATGAAATTTTATAATTAATTATGGCTTTTCTTTTTAATAATCGCTGAGAAAAAGTAATGAAATTTCTTGCGAGACAATCAGAAGAAGAAAGACTTGGAAATAAAAATAATAATTTTGTACATATTCACATTCAAGGACTCTACCTGTTTTTGTTGTTTTTAAATACCTTCCTCTTGATACAATCTGGGTATTTGACTTTTCTTAAATGCCTGCATAATAGATAGGTTTACGGTATTTCGCATCGCTGAAGCAAATATGCATAATCAAACTATAAATTCGCCGTTAATTGCTCTCTTTGAACATTCCTTATTCCCCTATACACGAATGAGTTTCCAGTCGATTTGTGATGTCCCAAAGAAAAAACTATCAGCGGCCGCTAATCTACATCGTTAAGTGAACACCAAGTAAGAGTAAGAAATTTAATTAAGGTAGATTAATTAATTAAAATAATTAGACTATCGTTACTGTACTGATTGAAGTTGATGCAACATTTATGCTTAACCTTTCCATCCTGCCCTATTCCACCAACCTATGGAAATGCAAATTCGCGAATAATATTCACTAGGTATACTAATTTCCTAGTGAAATTCTAAAAGGAGCTAACAAATTTGATTTGTCTTTCCACACAAACGTGGGAGACCCGGGTTCGATTCCAAGCCGTGACATCAATTTTTTTTTGTAATTCTGTCAATAACAAACACGTAATTTGTATAAAAACACGTAATTTATCAAATTACAAAAAAGTTTGTGTCACGGCCTGGAATTGAACCCGGGTCTCCCACGTTCGGGCGACGTACAGGTACCTTCGGTTGGGATTCAATGTATTAGATTTGTTATTTACATTTTGTGTCGCGGTATTACAGATTTCTTTCCACATATCTACGGATTTGTTTTTGCCTGCTTTTAGTAGGCTTTTCAGGTAGTAACTAATAATGGTATATTACTCGTAGGTACCCTCTGAAAAGTATATGAATCGTATAATCATCTGGACAATCGGTATTTTTGGAGGACAATAATGTGATAAGAACTAAAGAACTGCGTTTGTTTGACCCTTCTCTTATGAGGTAGGTAGGTCGAGGGGAGCAAATTTGGATTCGGCTTCCCTCGTATGATTTATTATTCAAGTGCACTTTTGCATTGCTGCAACATCAGGGCTTTGATGCTTTTTCTTTATGGTCACTTTGATAAATACTTTGTAGGGTTCAGTCTTACAGAATTTATTGCCATGAGCAAACCATATAGATAATTCAATTCAATTTTGGATGAAAGCCACTTAAAACAATCCAAATAAACGTTTTAATCATTATAGAGAAAAGAGCGCTTAGAAAAAAAATTGTATGATAAAAAATTAATGAAAACTCCTGATGATGTAGAGAAAAGTATGTATGAGAGAAGCCGAATAAAAATTTCCTCCCCTCGACCTACCTACCTCAGGACTTTAAAAAATCCATGTTTCGAAATGTTGGTGCTTTCATCAAAATAAAAATTAATGTAAACTGTGATAACTGATGAATATTTTAACGGAGGCGTCCTTATGCCAACTATCTCAAATCGGTCCTTGATTTCATAATTTATTAATAACTAGCTGAAAGACCTGCTAAAAGCAGGCAAAAACAAATCGTAGATTATGTAAAAAGAAACCCCTAATTTATTAAATTGGAAAAAAAATGTTGATGTTACGGCCTGGAATCGACCCCGGGTTTCCCAGACGACCGGCGACACCCGTACGGTTGGGATTTTATGTATTAGATAACATAGTTTTTTCCCGCACAAAGAAATTGATTCAAAGACCTACTATTACTACATACCTACAGCTCACCAGAACCGAAATTGATCAAAAAACGTCTGCCAAGTTGGGTGGGCAGTATAGCTTCCTCACTCATTGTAACATGGACGTATAGAATCAGTTGGCGAAAAAATTATGATTCAAAGAGTTATTGAATACCAAAATATTAGCGGTCCACCGTCTAGGACCTAACCCACACAATCCCTCAAAATTTCATCGAAATCGGTTGAATAGTTGCGGAGTTTTGGTTGTAACAATAAATTTAAAGTTCGCGCATGCGCAGCGGCTATTGCTTGACCAATTTGATTGAAACTTATAGGGTGTCTCTTAAAAGTTAGTCCCTAACTAACCTCCAAATTTGAGCAAAATCGGTTCATTAGAAACCGAGAAACCGAGGTCCCAGGAAATTCACGTTTGCGCATGCGCACTCGCTCCTATTGGTCCGAAGGTGCTGAAATTTATAGGGGACCGTCTAGGACCTAACCCGCACAATCCCTGAAAATTTCATCAAAATCGGACCACAGGTTAGTATAGTTTTGCCCGGGACAAGGATTGACCACAGACAGACAGACAGACCGACAGACCGACAGACCGACAGACAGACAGACAGACAGACACGGAACCAAAATTGTTCGGGAAGCTGTAAAACGCAAAAAGCAAGTGGAAATTTTGATTTTGGAGGACATTTTTTTTTTCACTTCTTTCACGAATACAAAGCTTCCCTACCTTCGGTAGTGAGGAAGCAAAAGTACTGAAATCTGAAGGGAGGAATAAAAGTTCGAATTTGGAGGTACTTGTACAACTTACAACTCAGTGGGCATGATGGAAAGGTTAATGATATTTTAGTCACAATTGTCTGTAATGTAAATAATATATTAGATAAGGTGAATAAATTTTCAAAATTGAATGAAATTGGCTTTAATAATTATTCTACTTTCAAGATAAATTCTAGAAGTATCCAAGGTAAATAATCAATTTAATGTTTCTACTCCAAAAACGCAATTCGACATTCTAGCATTGCTAAGGTTTAGAATTCTAAAATAAACTGATTGACTTGAATAATTATGTAGGTACTTTCGAAAAATAGTGGACAGTGAAGAATAAATTGACGCTCATAAATACCTATTTTTGAAGCGACCTTCGAGGTCATTTTATAAATTTAATATCATCTCCATCATTCAGGGCAATCAATTCAATTTGAACTTTTCCGGTAGATAATATTATTATACTGCTATCGCAATTTGAAAGAGAAGGAGATTCTAGTTCATTATTAGAAAAACATTGTTGAAAACATTCTCGTACGTATTGTAGGACAATCCCACATTGACAACCACAACCGCTCACGGCGAATAAGGGTCGATTCACCATTATGAGTAAATTGAGATTTTTCATATCATTTACACTTGTTTCTGAATTTTCCATTGTTATGAAAGATCTATCTAGATTCTGATCATTGGTAAATTCTGTTGAGAGGATCTTGCAAGGGCGGCTAATGGACGAATTTCAAGGAGGTATTGAAGGAGGAGAATTTTTCGGAAGGAGGAGAATTTTTCGGAAGGAGGGGAATCTACATCGGTTACAGAAGGGGCCACAGTGGGTACCTATTGTCATCTCCAACTTCGAAATTAGCAACAATGAGAGTCTATGAAAACTTCAGGTGTTACTTCAAAATTAATCAAGGTCTGGTAAACAATGGACCATTCGGCCTTGATTAGTATGGGTTATCAAATTTCAGTAGGTAGTAAAACTTGGTAAATTAGGTACCTTTGGCAAAAATCACAAAAACTTCAAATAAAAGAAAACAGCCCAAATTGACAACCCAACAAAAAGAGTGAGATTGTTGGCAAAAATCCAACAATCAAGATGTTTAAAATTTTTACATACAATTTAATGCTATTACTTACCAAATTGAAAACTGCCGGAATTACAAGAAAAATTTTGATGTCACGGGGTGGAATAGAACCGGGGTCTCCCAGACGTGCGTAACTTTTTCGTCAAGAAAAAAGTTGCACTTTTTTTTTCTCCACAGATCACAATCTAAAAGACACGTTCACGTCAACAAAACTCACTCGGAACTGAATCTAAAACCTACAAAAACACATAGGCTTATTATTAGAAATAATAAACCAAAATTCGACCAAGTTTCGCCAATAATTGGGAATAAAAAGCACCTGAACATCACCTGTGACATTGAATGAAAACAATAAAATACCTTGTCAACCTGACTAGTCTAGAATCACCACTTGACTTGAATTGAACAATCGTCTTCCGTTCAATATCTGATTTTGGGCAAAATTAGACAAAATTTGTGTTCAAAATTGGTACAATTTCTTATTTTTGAATTCTGAGCAAATTAAATTAAGAACTAACATTTGTTTTAAAGAAATTCTCCTATTGAATTAGTCATACTAAGTAGCACATTCAGACACTCATTTTGAATATTTTTTTTTTTTTTTGTCTAGATAAAATTTTATAGAAATGCACTCAAAGACAAAAATACTATTTAAAATGTTTAGTACTAATGGGTTTTTTTTTTAATTGTCTCAATCACTTTTCGCCACTTGTAAAATTTATTTTTTAGCTGAAAAATTCCTATGCTTGATATATTAATAGCTGTCTGTCAAAATTTCCATGAATTTGGGAATGGTCAGCTACTTAAATTGTCAGGTTACAGCCACGGTAGGTAGAAGATCTCAAATTTAAATGTAAACCTTATCAAACTGCATTAAGTTTGAGGCCCAAACTACTTGTATAATATTCATATAATTATAACAACTGAGATGCCCAATCTCAGGTACCTACCTTCAGAACGAACAATCTCCACAGTCACAATAGAATTATCAACAAAATCAGAAAAAAAGATCTACGACATTAAATATAATCGGTAATGAAATGCAGTTCCTCATAGATAGTAAGAGTATGAAATTTGAAACATTTTACCTACCTGGGCAAAAACTCAATTCATAAAAATCGATAGCATATCCCAAGTTCCCCATCTTAGCTCCTCAGCCTCATAGCATATCTTCCAAAGCCGTCCCTGCGAGATACCTACAATACACATCACTAGAACATTTCTAGAATAATTTGGCTAGATCCAAACCTACAAAAAATACTATATTATTGCCAAATTCGTTAAATCAGTATCATTCGGAAACAAAATCAATCATAATCGAGATCTAGCTAGGAGGTAATTTATATAAATAAACGGGGCTGAATACCATCATGAAACGGGTAACTTAAACAAGGAATAAATTAGACGACTTGAAAGACTTTTGGGTAAATGAAATCAATCACCTTTGTAGGCACCTTCCTTCGAAACATTGTCATTCACGGCGCAAAGGTTTTCCTCTCCTTCAAGACCGGACTGCTGTGCGTTTTTTGCATACTCGCCCCTGCGCCCTAGCTAGAATACCGCGTCTTTCCAACTTGACAACGCTTCTAGAATAATTTTATCCAAACCAAGAAGAATTACTACTATATTATTGTCAAATACAATAAATCATCCACATAAAAGATCAATTGTAATCGAGGTCTGGTTTCAAAAGGAAAAATTGTTGGATCGTCTTTTTCCGGTAGTTTTTATTAAACCCATAACGCAATACCGCCCTTCTTACTCATCTAGTTACTATGACAGAGTACACATTCTATTTCTCAAAATTTGAGGATTCAGCTAATACGAACAAGATGACTATAGAAAACAGGACATATTTGGAATTGAATCAGCGTTCTGGTGAATAACTAGGTACCTATCGATGTATCATCTTGTTTTTCAAGGGACAAAAAGTTGGGTTATGACAGGCGTGGCGGGGTGATACTCAAGTAAAACGCTGCAAATTATTACACAATGGTTTATTTTTTTTCTATATACCTATCACTCGTCTGCAAAGCCACCAACATTAAGAAAAACATCGATCGTATTTCGGTCAGCTATAATTTGAACGGAGATTAGGCCTCTTTTGCGATTTACACTCGTGTTTCTGATTTATCGTACGTCCAAACCTTAAATTCTCGTAGTGAGCGAACGGTTTGTCCTACAGAGCTCCGGGTGGTCTCAAAAAATTCTATAGAATCTTGAATTGAAGGAAAAACAATACCTTTATATCAAAATTTTTTGAGTTAGGGCGTTTTCAAAATTCATTTTTGAAACCTTAGAAGCCTACATCAACCAAAATCTTCAGGGCACAACTAGACCCCAAATGGAGTCTGCATACCAAATTTCATCAAAATCGGTCAATGCTAAGTGGGGAAAGTGCCGCGTACGGCGGACGGACGGCCAAATTTTTATTCGATTTTTGGATCCTACGTACCTTGAAACGAAAACCGTCAAATTTTGAGGGGGTTTTAACATTTTTTTTTCTTGGTCGACTCCAAAGGTTCATTATTGAAAATAATTAACCAAAATGGGGGCAATGTTGCAAGAACCAATATAAGAAGTAATAAGGACGGGATCTGTATCCGAGCATAGTTACAAAAGATAGAACACGGTACTCCCTAGGAATCACTAGGTTCCTGGAGATTCTCACTTACCGAGGCTCGTGAAATGTGACAGGGGTGGACCAACTGGATCAGATAGTAGACTAGATTGATCGAATTTACAAAGGCGCCGTTTATACAGTCACCGTCAGTGTTGCCAAATTCCTTGTGAGAGTTCCATACTCAGGTGGCGCGTTATGGGTTAAGATTGATTTCTAGTTATTAATTGTCTTTTATTGATAATCGGGGCTAAATACCTTCTTGAATCAAATAACCTAGATTTTGATTGAACGGATTTTGGGTAAATGGAATCGTTTGTTTACCTCCCTAGGTAGAAAACAGAAAACCTTAAAAATGGTTTTAAGTTTTTTTTTAAATTAATTGGTTTTATTTTATTTTTAATAAATCTTGAAATTAATGTAGGTCGTAAGCAACTTATAAATACACATTTCCATAACAAAATAATGTAATTTTTCGTACGTCGTCGTTTATGGAGGACTAACATCACGATTAGTCTTAGCTCAATCTACATTTTCCCCACAATCTTTGTTTATTTTATATTTTAAAGAGAATTGTGGCAACTTATACACGAAAATTGCTATAAATAATTGCTAGGTGAAATAGAGTTGAAAATATTTTGATAGAATAACCTACTTGTGTTTCTACCCAATGATTTAAATATAATTTATTAAGTTATTAAGTAACTATCTATACATAGATGTGAATTGGGGTGATTTGTTCAATAACAAATTTGAGTTTGATTTATAAGTGTCTTACAGAGTGTCTACACTTAAGTCGGGCATATCTTCAGTGTTCGATTCTACAAGGAATTTCCAACAAAAAATGTCTCTAAGCAATATCGTTCTATTCCCTTGTTTTTTTAAGTTTCAGTATAAAAACTTCAAAAAGAAAGAGTCAAATTTCAAGAAAAAAATGTCAAGCTTGCTTTTTGACTTGAATTTGGAGGAATGTTTTACTGCTCAAATGTTTTGGTTTATTTTAGGTAGCTTGGAAATTTAACACTCCTTCCAACGATATCCTCAAATTTGAATTTACTTCGTGAATAACAGAAGTTATGACAGTTTTAATAACGTAGGGTCAAAATCACAAACACAATCTTTAAATAAAAAAAAAAATTGAAAAAAAACAAGGGGATAAAAGATATTGCTAAGAGACTTTTTTTGTTGGAAATCCCTTGTAGAATCGAACCCTGAAGTCATGCCCAACTTGAGTGTAGACACCCTGTATAGATTAACTCGTTAATCGTGTAAGTCCGAAATGAAATGAAATAGAAATGGATTTTGGGTAACGAAGGGAACCTCAAAATATTTAGTAAGGTCACTTACCAGGAGCAAGGCAGGAAAGTGATTTCTGATCGATGAAGAAATCATCAAGGATTATTTTACTCTATTTTAATGACTTGTTCCTTTATCACTGTTATCTATAAATTGTTATGTTATTGTGGCTTAGATCGCGTAAACAATAAACTTAGGTAACATTAAGAGTATGTTAATGGATTTGGATACGACAACCTGTGTCGAGTCCCCACGCTTTTCCAATACCCACCACGCCATTAGTAAATTGAAATGGTTTACCGAGTGATTTAATGCGGGTAGCCGATTTCGAACAGCTCTGTACTCTTTTTTGGACCTATGAGCCAATTGAGCCTAGAAAGGTACCGTCCATGAAATTTAATCCTTCATTTACCTAGTAATTCCCTATTCGATTGAATCGATTAAAACTGAGAGTTGATGATTTATTGATCGCATTAATAATCAAATCAACACAGCTTAATAATATTAATAACGCATATTGCAGGTGTTGAGAGCATGTCCACAATGTTTTAATATTAAGGCGGTTATAGGAAATTCATTCTTTCAATATCAACTTGAATTTTAAGGCTATGCTATGCACGATTTTTGCCACTGGCTTGCCTTATCGATTGCATATCACGAAAGCTTGAGTAGTGAGCAGCTTGGAAACACTTTCCACCCCAAAAGATTATGTTATTTTCCCTTTTTGGGCGGAATAATGCTTGAAGACAAATTTTTAATATTCGAAATTTCGATGAGATTGTATTTTTTGTAATATTTCGTGACGTAATTTAGGTTTAGGTAATTTTAGAATGTAAGTTCAACTTGGGCCAACAAGGTCGCCATCCGGTGTATTTTTTTTTTTTTTTTTTTTTCAAAATAAGATATAGGTACGATTTAATACATGATGTGTCAGATTGATAGTAACTTACTGGAACAGTATAAGACATTGTAAAACTGAACCCACAAATCCCATATTGATGTACCTACCTATCTACCTACAGTAACAATCCATAAAGGGTAGGGAGGGGGAAGTTCCCGCACCTTTCGCGATAAGGCTTACTACTTTCAAAGTAGTAGATTGTAGCTGAATCCGCTGATCAGGGTGATGGAAGCCCAAAGCACTGAAACCTAGTGGCTTATTGTGCTTCTCCGCGGATTCTGTTTCTAGTCAGAGAGTCTCAGCCCTTTGGTAAGGGCCAGTAGCGGTTTGGCTAGATTCATGCAGGGAAAGCCTCCATGGGTGCAGGTGACCCGAGGAGGTGAACCCTGCGGTTTGATAGCACTTCGCAATCGAATATTATGTACGAGTATTATTATGTACGGGTTTTGTGTCGAGTATTATGGCTTTCTCTTCAGCCTCTCCACATAGCCTGCAGAGGGTTCTATCATGGATTACCCCAATGCGATTGAGATGGAATCGGAGTGGAGTACCAGGCCAACCACTAATTGGACTTCGTTGCGGCTTAGCCGCAGCAGCTCTTCAGTGGCGATAGGGTTAGGTTTGGCCACCATGCGCTTACTTAGAGCATGCCCTCGCCCTCCAAGGCTTGACCATCTACTTAGTGGCCCACCGGTTTATAGTCGCCCTAAAGGAAGATTTCTTTCCCAGTAGTGGAGAATTTTCAGTGATCATAATCAAGATTCTAACAATTTATTGTTGTCATTTAAAAAACGGAATAAATTTGAATTTGCGGGAACTCGCCCATTGGAACCTGCGGGAACTTCCCTCCACCTACTCTACAACTATCCTCCAACATATTTTTTAATGTCTCACCTATTTGTATAACGCTCGGATAAGTACCTACAATGAATGCTACGACGAAAATAGATAAAGCCAAGGAAATATCCACACGGAATCATCGAAAACCTCATCCAATTATTAGCCTACCTCAAAACGAAAATTGATCGTTAATTTTTAATTAGATAATTACTACTGATTCGCTTATAGGATGTACTTTTACAAGTAACCTCCTACACAGTTGAAGTTCAATTCGGAGCTTAAAAAAATCGAGAATGTATCGAAATAAAATTTCAAACACTCACCCACCTACTGTTTGGAGAGATGAATATTTTGCTTGAGTGCCGAAGAGGAGAACTCCATCATTTTGTCCTCCGTCGCCATCTTCTCTTTTTCGAGAGCCCCCTCGACGCTTTTGCACTCAAGCGTCAAGTCAAAATGTACATTTCGCAGAAGCTTCAACTCCATTCTTACTAATAAACATAATGGTATATATATACTTCTCTACAAAGTGATTGTATAAAAAAAGGGCTAAATTCAAAAACAATTAAATGAATTCCAACTCTACAATTTTGTTTTTTTCAGTGCTTATAGAATATTACTTCACTTTTCATAATTTTCCCAACAACCAAAATCCAAGACCAATGAAGTCGAAATATTTTCAGAATCATTAATGTGGTGTAGGTACAATGAAGAAATTTCCCGCACATTCTGAATCGAAGTTTTGTGCTTTGATAGTGCAGAACAGAGAGGTTCGAAATGAAAGAAATAAAAAATCCACATTCATTTGATTATGATTAGAGTGGATCTTATTGAATGCCTAATTATTAAAATTAGTCGGATGAAACAATCGTGGTACTATTTTATTGAAGAATATAGAATTCCTGTTTAAATCACGACCATACCCGATTCAGGGAAAATTCTTCCATCAAGAGCCGTGAGGTGTCCATTTTTCAATGAATTTTTCATTTTTTTCATTCAATTTTCAAAGTTTTCAATACTGTACTGCGAAGAGAGTTCAACGAAAGTTCATCTTTAAGAAAAAAATGTCAACGTTACGAAGTTGAATCGTTTCAATGTTCGTCAATCCCGTGAATTCAATAAAGAAACGAACCCAAAGCATGTCAAATCCAAATTCGTGTTTCAATCTCTAGTCTTAAATAGGAATAATATTTAGGATCTTGTTGGAACGTATAAATTTGTATGATGCTGTTAAATAATATTGTTGCTCATTGTATTGAAATATGTAGGTAATTGTGTAAATAATTGTATTTCAACGAGAACAATTGCCTACTTGTAGGATAAGCAAAAAGGATGACTAAGTGTTTTTGTGATAGCCTTCTTCAAAGGAGGCACTAAAACGATTTTCGGGCTTTTTTAGAATGACGCTTCGAAGGGGTAAGAGTCTGTTTTAGCCAAATGGATCGATTACTTATAGTTCGCGGTAAAATATTTTCTGAAGAAAAAAGTTAGTGTTATGCAAGATTTAAATAAAAAATGTTCGTACATGTTCTTGTTGTGTTTTCATAGCAACCTCTTATCGACCAAATTTCAATCAAGGAAAATCAAAAGCCAATAAATGGAAGGAGCTGCATGACGAGCAGCTGTGCCAGGACAGTCAGCAACACATTTCTTTCACAATTCACAGGTGTCTGCAGTAGGGTTGGGTATCGTTATAAAAGTATCGATATTTTGTATCGATACTGTATCGTATCCGAGTATCGATATTCCAAGTATCGTTGGGCATGAGTATCGATATTTTAAAATATCGAGTATCGATACTTTAGTGTCACAAACTATCAACATTATCCAATATTCTCAAGAAAAATAATTTTTTAAACAGTTTTTATTCATTTTTTACTATCAAGAGTCCAAGCAGAGTGATTTTCTCCATGATATAGGCGTTATTTGTGCAACCAAAGAGTAATACCCAAAAGCCTCTCTACCTTCTTCATTTTTTAGCCTTCTTGGTGAATTTTCCGCGAGAAATGTATCGATATTCGATATTTAGAAATATCGGATCCAAAGTATCGATATCCAATAATATCGGATAGTGCAGTATCGATACTAAAATATCGAGTATCGCTACGAAAGTATCGATATTTTGAAATATCGAGTATCGATACCCATCCCTAGTCTGCAGGCGGGATTAGCCGGTAGGCAATGTGAAGTTGCCCCCACAAATTCGGTCGTCTTCCCAGGACCACGTTTTTTGGTCTCATTTTTCGCTTTCTGCCTCCATTTTTCACACAAATTGTTTCGTGATAATTCCAATACTCACTAGAACAGTTTCCAAGTACGGGAAGAAAAATTGTTTGTCTTCGGATAACGCTAAGTTGATAATATGAGACCACCGAAGTGCCAGCTCATTACGAAAACGGTCACATTCCTCTTGGGTCTCGTACTAGTCCGACTGAGTACAACTTTTTACACGTTGTTAGAGTATGGTGAAGCTCTGGTAAACATTTGAACTCGATCGGATAGAGATAGCGGGCTCGAAGAAATGCTTGAATCAACAGAAACAGATTTCCTGGTTTAAAAAAATGGGGCTGGAGCCACGCGAACTATTCATGTAATCACTTATCAATCGACTGGAAATTCTTTCCACGTTATCAAAAAGTATAATAAAGATACGAATAAAGTTTCCTTCATAAACATTCCTTTCATATGCTGCTTTCCATAGTATGAACCATAGAGCTTTGTCAATACCAATGAGTGATCAAAATGTATCTAAAGAAAAAACTATTATCAGGAGAATAGCCGCAAGCAATGGATATGGGGGATGTCTCATTGATTCCATATGGAATACGGTTCTTAGGAAAAAGTGTAGAGACGGGGTTTCTAATTTGGTTAAAGAAGTTGAATTAGAAGAGAAAAAGTGGATAAGTATACCTTTTATGGAAAGATTTCTGACAAAATTGGCAAAATGTCATAAAGAGGTTTCAAACTAGGGTTTAAAAATAAAAATAATCTTAAAGCTTCGTTGGGTTCTGTTAAAGATAAAATTAGCGTTCAAGATAAAAGTGGGGTTTAGAAGCTGAAATGTTCTTGTGGGCTTGAGTATTGTGGTCAAACTGGTAGGAAATTTAGGGAAAGAATAAAAGAGCATGAGAAGGATTTCAGGGATAGCAAAGGTGATTCTGCTTTTGCGAATCACTTAAGAGAATCCAATCATAACTTTAGTTTTGATCTAACAAACGGACAGCACCTACATAGAATTTACTCATTTTTGCCCGAAGGGAGGTATGTTGGATGTGCTTAAAAAGTTCGAGATTATTAAGAGTGATAGGTCTGGTAAATGTCTGAATGAGGTGGTCCCTCAACATGTTTCACCGTTGATGGGTTCCTTCCTACAATAGCTTGGTCTCCCCTTCACAATGTTACCATCACCAATGCTTGAGCTCTCTTTCACTTTGTCTGCCTTGATTGGCATTTGATGATCCTCCCAGGTCCCTTCACTTCTCTGAGCCAATAGGATTCTCCTTTCACTCTTCTGATTGGGTATGACTTTCACTTTCTCGACCAATGGGATTCAAGGTCCCTTTCACTTGAGACTATATAAGCTATGCTCTCTGTTATGTACCTTCAGTTATTGTTTGTAACTGATGATGACCTAACCGTCGAAATCGATTTAACTTGTAACTCATTATTTTCGTGGAAATAGACAACGTTCTACTCAACTCCGTTTTTAGTATAATAAAGAGCTAAGTAAGCACATACGACCACTTCTGGAGATCCAGAACGGAAGCATTTGATCACCACATTGAATTTCGCATCTTTACGCGGTACGTGTCAGCGTAGTCCGAGGGTTCCTAATTTCTGGCCTTTGAAACGCTTTGATCGGAAGCCATTCAGTAATTACTCAATAGCTGGCCAAACACGGGCAGATAATTTTGACCGATCTCCTCTGGCAGATATCGTTAATGATCGGTCGTAGCCCATTAACGTATTTTTGTTATCGGCAAGCTAGGATCTGTCACCGTCTCTATATACGGTAGATATCTGCTCGTTAGTGGACCAAATCTGGCTCCGACGAAGATCTGTCACAGACTTAAATCTGGCAGATCTGGATTATCGGTCAGGAGCGAAAATTTCCGAGATCGGTGGCAAATTTGAGGTAGTTGTCGCGATAGCTCCCCATATTTTTCATCTCTCGTCATGGGGTTGGTATGTTTATTCAAAAACAAACGAAAATTAGCTGCTTATGTGGGAGATGTTTGTACTTACCCATGAAATGGAGAAGAAAAGAAACGCACATTTTTGGGTTGTTTTGGCCACTTTAAGACAAAACTATAAAACTAAATGTATGGCTAGGTACTTAATAATAATTCTTAATACAAGTACCTACTTAAATTAACTTGAAAACTAAAACTTAATTCTAACTTGTAACTAACTAATCTATGTAAAACTAAAATTTATAACTAAAATGCTAATAACTACTTAAATTGTCAATGTTAATAATAAAATGTAGGTAGGTACTTACCTGCAAATGATGAAATAGGCCTGAAAGACAACAAAAAGAGTGTTGTGTAGTGTAGTGCCCTCAAGAGGTCAATTATCTCCCCTGGAAATTAACTTTATTTTTCAAGGACCACCAGCTACTTCTCTTACCTGCCTGCAAGATCCAGCCTGCAGGACCTTCACTCTTCACTTCTGCCTAATAATCAGTTACAAGCCAACCTTCTTTGAAATACAGTCTCCTGCTCAATAAAAATTAATTAACAATTCTCTGATTTAGAGTCCCAGTGGTGCAGCTCAGCTTGAAAATTCTGTTTGAGAAATGTTGTTTCTGTTTGAGGAACTCTCTTGAAGACTTCAAACAAGTTTGAACTAAATATCTGGATCCAACACCACCACACCACTCCAGCTCACCATCTGGAACTACTTAAAAGGACATTCTGCAGAAAGTAAACCCTTTGTGGTAAATTTTAATATTACTTTTCAACTATTTGAGCTCAGTAGGTAGGTGTTAAACTTGTTTTTTTTTTTTTGTTTTCTCTTTTTTTTCTAATAAACTTTTTTTGGTTTTGGCTGTGGGAAGATAAGGTGTAGTTATTTCCCCTTCTTCTACAGCTAACATGGGTGAAGTCGGAGTAGAGCGGAGAAACCAACAAGAAGGGCACATACAGTGGAAAACATTTTCAAAACACCCTACCTCGAAATGAAAATTTCGATTGTTTTTCATTAATTTAAAATTGAGAGGATTTTCGAAAATTTTTGGACGGGCGGCCGATGCAGTCTGACGAATCTGTGTTTCACAGATATCGTTCGCAAGAAGTCTGTACGTGGGAGCGAAGGGCAGACCAAATCTGCCGGATCTCCACCCACCGACAACTTCAGCCGATCTTAGTTAATGGGGTATTTCGGTGGGTCGGAAATTCAGGTTTTTGACCTCAAATTTGGATTCAGCACCCTTGAAAACCTATATACTACAACTTTAAGCCCAATGATACTATAAGTAAAGTAAAGTAAAGTAAAGTACCGTAAAACGGGGTGACTATGGACTTGGGGGGTGACTATGACCATCAACGTTTCTCAAACTCAAACACTCGTAGCGACTTGAAAAACAGCTGGAACGGGCTTCTGCAATTTTTCCCGTCAAGGGCGAATGAGCAACAAGAAGTTATGACCACCAATTCCCTCCTTCAATCTCTTCTCTGTGTTGGAATTTTTTTTGTAACCTGCCAAAGTGTTGATGCGGTCTTTGCCGTGGATTTTCGCCAAGCAATTATTATTACCAATTATTATTAGCAATTATTTATTACCGATTATCAATCTATTTCTCAGCCAAGATCCGTTGAGAAACCGACGAAAATATTTTTAGATGATTTTTAATTATGAAAAAAAACCAAAACAACTGCGTTTGGAGAAGTGACTTTGTCCCAACTGAGGAACAAGACCAACGTTTTTCTTGTGGAGCTGTAAATATTCCTGGAGAAGAAACCCAAAGATTGAATGTTTACCAATGTTAGAACTAAAGAGTGAATTTTTACTGATATTAGAACTGTTTCTGAGGTAGCCACCCACTTAGAAGGGGAAATTTGTTTTATTTTTCGAAGTTGGAATATTGATCTCTTCTTTTTGTAGAGGAGCTGTTGCTGTACCAAACTGCTGCTGGAAGTGATATTTTTCTAGTTCCTTGGGAAGAAACTCAGACACAATTTTGTTTACCGATGCCAGCATTGTTCCTGGGGCCTCACCCTCTTGACATTGTAATTTTATTTTATTTTTTAAAATAAAAATTGATACTCCTGGGCAGTAACCCGCTTGATTAAAAAGAAATTTGTTACTTTTTACTAATACACATTTGTGCACTTGTTTCCACTCGTTTTTACATGATTAGCCCTTATCCGCTCACGAATTGTATGAGGACAGATTTAGATTCCTCTGCGACCTTAAGTCTCCGTTAAAACCATGAAAAAATCGTGTTTGTGAAATTTTTTTTGGGTGGGATCCTACTCAAAATTAGTCATAGAATCGAGTAAACGGGGTTACAATAGCACAAGTTCGTTTCAAGGGAGAAAAGTGGGTGTACCATAGTCACCCCACTTTACGGGGTGACTATAATACAAAAAAAAAGAAAACTCCTTCAATTTTCTAGATGAACAATTTGCCCAAAGCTAGAAATACTTACTCGATAGACATGCAGCTCTCAAGATAAAATACGATCAGATCAATAATAAATAACCGTCAAGTCGAAAATACAGAAAAACCTCAAAAAGTGTACCACAGTCACCCCGTTTTACGGTAAGCAACCATTTCAGGTTGAATTTTCGTCCGACTGCCATTCTTGGCGTCGCGGACGTCATCAGCTGTCTCCCTAAGGGGTGATCAGAATTTGTTCTGATGATTTCGCTCATGGCTTCCCAAACATCACCGCCCTGGGTTGGAACGAGAGATTGCCGATCGTCTAATAGACAGAAAACTTTCTGCGACGACCAGACTCGAACACGCGTCCCCGCTAGATGGTTCTCATCTTATCACCGCAGTCGGGTACACTGTCCACTAGACCACCGACGCCCAATGATACTATAACATGTGGTAGAAAAATTAATTAAAGAGATCACACGTTTGAAAAAAAAGCGGGCCTCCCTTAACACACACACACTTATGCTGCGCGCGTGCGTGAGTAGTATTTTGTAGTATCCAAGAGGTCCTCCAAGGGTTTCTGTGCATGGATACTTTTATCAAAGACAGTTGGCTAGCTACGTCACAATTGGCTAGCTATGTCACACCATTCAAATCTAGCTTCTCTGATTTTTTAAAAACATTTTCTCGACGAACAGACCCGATTATCGTTATTCCTGAGCCATACCCTTTTGAAAAAAAAAAAAAAAATTAAAAAAATTGACTGAAATACCCCATTGTCGCCCACTAACGCACAAATTTTCCTACCAATATAGCTCAGAAACCCCAGATTTGCCCCCGATATTCGCTCGTGTATGGCCAGCTAATGAAGAAAACCCTGCATGCACTTTCTTTAATACGTGCGTAGAAATTGTTGTACGTTGTCCTCCAGTGAGAACATTCTCATGGTCGTAGTGAAGGATTTCATGAAACACGGAACACTAGTCAATATTCAATAGTATATTTACCTAAATTTATTTACAAAATAAATTCAACCTTCACATAACTAAAAAAAAGGTCCACAAGTACAAAACAACAAAGTAAGTTCGAGGTGAAGGAAATCATAAAGATTTTCGGATTCCTACGGAATCAGAATAAAATTATTTTCAGTTACCTACCGACTTCTGGTCAAATATCGTCATCAGGGAGTGAAATAATCCACAAAGATTGGAAAAAAGGTAGGTAATGTAAGAAAAATACATTATTCAGCTAAAAACGTCGTTCTAACGTGACGTTAATTTACACCATTCAGTCTATTCTTCTGTATCATCTAATAAATGCCTACAATAGTGAAATGTGGGGTGAAAACGCGTGCTTGATAGACTAGAACAATGAAGATAATTTGTTGAAAAAGGAAGGCGAAAAACCTCGATAGTAAGTTCTTGCTAGTAAAGAAAGTTGTGTGGGTTGACAGTGAAACTAAACGACAGCAGTTGACCAGAAGTCAGAGTGGTAATTAGAACTGTAATACTACTTAAGAAACCTAATATTGTGTGCTACATTGTAAAGATTGACCGAACAATTCATACCACAGGTTCACTGTCACGCGAATTATTGTCTGTTGATTAAAAAAAACCAAGTATACTTTATGAATAAGATCATTCAATAATATTCAAAAAAACATAGTAACTTTAAACTTTCAAGCAATGCGGATACCAAGATAGATACTTATCTTCAACACTTGAAAACACAGCCTTTTTGAGAAACACCGCGGCTGCCTTAGATGTTGCAGAATGAAATGTTTTCACATACATGTAACTGACGGAAGAAATTTGAATGTTTTCTCGAGTAATCATGTAAAAATTCACATTCTCGTGAGGTCGGAGTTTTTTTTTTTAAAGACAAGGGAACAGTTACTTTCATTGAATACACACGAAAGATTGAGAACACGTATGAAGTTACGCTCACTCGAATTGAAGTCCCACGCGAGGCAAATTAAAAATTCATCAACATTACCGATTTGTCTGTACGTCTTCAGTCAAATTTGATGGAGTTGACAGTCGTGGAGATTTGACCGCCTCTGTACGAGCCGCGTTTCTTCTTAGTTTTCTCGTGCTTGAAGGATTTGCCTTTAGTGTATTTCAAGACCTCGTGAGCCTTCTCGCCCCAGCACCCTCGTGCTCCTCTCTGAAACCCAAAATAAACAAGATTATATTGGGGGTACTTATTGTGGGTCTAAGTATTGTCGGTAAGTGATACCGTATGACAAGGTAAATATGCTCCACTTTTTCGATTTCTTAAAAATTCAAATTCATACTACTTCCTGAAAATGAAAACCTTGATGTAATGAAACACACGAGCCCTCCAGAACCTAATAAAATTTGTTAGGTTAATCGATCTATCGCTGGCTCAATTTTGTATTTTGCTTCCGATTCAAGGTTGAAAAAAAAAAAGTTCTCCAAAATCAAAATTTCCACTCGCGTTATACGTTTCAGCCCTTCCTGAACAATGAGGAATTTCGCCATGTCGGAATTTCCAATTTTTGACCCCAAAATCAGATTCAGCACCTGGAAAAACCCCCTAAGGCAAACTTTCAGCCCGAACTTCCTAATTTACGAATAAACAAAACAGTGTAGAAAATACGAATGTTTAAAAAAAACCGGGAAAATGACGTCATCCTGGAATAGTTCATTTATGGCCGCTTGAAGCGCTGAGATCGAGAAATCCATAGTCCCCAGATGCAAAATTTCATGAAACAGTAAAGTTCGAAATCGAAAAACTTAAGAAAAAAATAGAAAAAGCAAGATGGGTAAAATTAGGTTTCCCCTGTTTTTGTTTGATAACTTTTCTCTTAGAAAACACGATTTCGTCGTCCCAATGGGCAACACTGGGAGGAGACGGCGACCCGAACAGCCCAATCAGCGAGCGTTCCCGCTTCACGTCCGTTTTCCCAGTTAGTTTTGAAATCAAAAATTTTGATTGTCTCCCAAAAATAACAGGAGACTTATTTTCCGAAATCAGCCCGATTTTCATCTATCCCACACCATTAACTATTCAGGAAAAATGCAAACAGAATTCGGTGAAATTCCTCATTTTGGTTCTGTGTCTGTCTGTATGTCATGAAATCCTTGCCAAAACCATAACTTCTACAATTCTCATCCGATTTCTATGAGAATTCCGATTCCGATTTTTTCCAGGGATTGAGCGGGTTGGCGTGTAGATGGTCCTCCGGAGAATAATTACCTCCGGACAGATAGTAACCGCTGCACATGCGCAAACGTGAAATCCTTGTCACAGCCATAACTTCTACAATTCTCATCTGATTTCGATGTAATTTCCAGGGATTGTACGGGTTGGCATGTAGGTGGTCCCCTATGGAAATCATTACTTCCGGACTGATAGTAGCACATTTTCCAACAATATTGAGAGATTGTGCCGGTTTACGTGTAGAGTCCCCTAAGAGGGTAGTGCAAGGTATTTAGAGATTGATGTTGATTGTGTTTTGAGATTAACTACTATGCATCGGATCATCTATCTATCATCTATAATCGGGTTATGGATACGAGGAAGCTATGTGCCACACCCACTTGGCAGACGTTTTTTAGACATTATAATTTTTTTACATCTTTATTCACAGTTGCTAAGAAACATAGCTACAAAAATTTAGGCTTGTGTTCATTTTTTGACATTTTGCCAATAACCGTGAAAAGGTTGATGTTTGGAAAAAGTTAGATTTCACTTGGAAATAAATTATGGCTTATAGTTCATGCCCACTCGTGAGAAGGAATAACATAATTTTTCTTGTATTCGACAGTGCAGATTGATATCCAGTCATCCTGGTGGGAGCAAGTCAGGAAGAGCGATGTCCTCCTTTTGGATCTTAGTGAGAGCATTCAAACAAAGACAAAATTATGGAGAGCTTGAACGAACATTTCTTACTCAGTGAAATATGCATTGGGCTGAAGAAACTGAAATAGAAACCCGAACTTCCTGAACATCGCTCATTCCTGGGTCTTGAAATAAATGCGTATCTACTCGTAAATACATCGCAGTCACACGAAACATACCTGTTTTTCTAATCGTCAAACGTGATTTTCTTGTTCTGCTGGTCACCACCACCAAACGCAGGTTTGCTGTCACCGCCCAGCTCTTTCTGAACCCACCCCTGTCACCGCCGCCTCCTCGCCCACGGCCTCCCCGATCGCCGAAACCACCACGGCCTCCTCGATCTCCGAATCCTCCACGGCCTCCTCGATCGCCAAACCACCTCGCCCTCCCCTGAAACCTCCTCGGCCGCCTCTATCTCCGAAACTCTTCCTGTCGCCGCCTCTCCATCCCCCACGGCCACCCCGGTCTCCAAAGCTCTTCTTGAACCCTTCCTCGCCACCTTCTCCGCCTTCACCACCCTCTCCACCTTCCCCACCATTGTCATCTCCAAAGCTCTTTCTGAAACCTCCGAAACTGTTTCTATCTCCTCCCCGACCACCTCCTCCACGGCCTCGTCCCCTGAAACCACCACCTTCTCCATCTCCAAAGCTATTTCTGCCTCCAAACCCTCCTCTGCCGCCCCCTCCTCTTCCACCAAACCCTCTTCCCCCTCGGCCGCCCCTTTCGCCGAATGAATTCCTCTTGTTGAAACCACCATCTTCGTCATCCTGAAAGTACCAAGAAGAAACATGTAAAGAAAACAGCACAGGCATCAGCAAACATGGCACCCCCCATCAGACCTTGTAGACTCCTAATAAATTGAAATGAAGGAAAGGAACAAGTGAGACAGCACCATGATCACTTCAGCCTGGCTTGTGAGCTTGTGCTTCTCACTCACCTTGGCTTCGAAAGAATTGTTTGCCAGTCTAGGATCAATCTCGACTTCTTCTTCCCTCACCCTCCGATATGGCTCCGATTTACGCCTTTCCTGATTGATATTGAGAAAAAACAAATATGTTGAGACAGTTATAATTAGACTTCAACATGAATTGAATTTCTATTCAAATTTATCCCTTCTTATAACACCTTCATTCCATTAATTGTAAATTCAGCACCAAATAAATACTGAAAATTATGAACAAAAAATGAGACGAAGAACTCACACCATATGCTTTTTCCTCATTGCGCGAAGGTAACTCAGATTTTTCACATTTTGGTTCACCAAAGAGATAATTTGACATTATTTAGTCAGGTACAACTGTGTTGAAAATTTAATAACTACGTTGAAAAATTATTTAATCATAGATAATGATTTTGATGTTTACTAAGAAATGCGTAGTTGAGTAACAAAAGAAAACATCTTCTTGTAGTAAGTGACAATATCACGCGATTCAGCGTGAAAAAACTCATTGAAATTCAGTATTATACTAGGGAATTCACATTGCGGAACAAAACTAGATTTTTATATTCTTCGCCTTTGGGCTATCTCTACGTACGATACAATGCTTCACTAAAAATAACTCGTATTGTCATCTATATTATAGTACCGAATTAAAATGATTTTAGCTGACCGCATTGAAAGATTTACAGATAATGAAGGGGAAAATCGAAGTAAGGCGTGGGATCGGACGGCGAAAGATGTTGTGGCTCCGGAACATCCAGGAGTGGATTGGTATCCAGCGAGCGGGGGACCTTTTCCGCATTGCAGAAGACAGAAATGCTCTCTCTTTAGTAATTGCTAATGTTTGGGGAACTGAACAGGGCTCTTGAAGAGGAAGAATTGGAAGATTGGTTGAATTTCGTATCATGAGCTGTGAGAACCATGAAAGAGAGGCAGGGTTATCCCAAGGTGAGTATAGCAGAGGTGTGCTCACGCACCACAGCTGAGGAGCGTGACGTCACTTGAGTCCTCCATCGCGCCAGTCTCCATTCGCCTTACCGCTTTTCTCGCGTTAGAAATTTTGTAGGTGCTTCAACCAGCAAGTTGTGATGGAATTTTCAAAAAATTAACGTAAAATTCACATGAATTGTTATCCCGGGCAATGTTAGTATGTAATACATGGACGGGTTTTGATCGAAATTTCCACTTATGTGCTTTAGAATTAAATCATTCTTTGCTTGTTGGTCAATTTCCTGCCACAATCCTTTAGAATACGAGCCATGAAAATGGAGATTTAAAACAACTATCATTTCTCGACTTTTTTGTTTTAGATCATTAGTCCCAGGTAATATTATGTAATTGATTCTTTGTAAAGGGACAATAAAAAAAATCAGTCTAATTTTGCTGAAATTTTACATAATTTTACTGGAATTTTTGGTTTTAGAGTAGGTAGGTATTTAAATGATTTTGCTTCCTTGTCTTCTACTACAGAATCATTCATAGGTACTACCAGTCTATAGGTACTACAGAATCATTCATTAATTTCTTTTTCAAATTATTCGATTTGAAAAAAATTGTGTACATTTTTTCTAGAAATGTTTGATTGATATTATTCAGTTTTTGTGAAATTTCAACTTTAGTGCGGTTCGAAAGGATGTGAATCATTCAAATTGAAACTTTCACTCGAATTTAATGTGTCAGTCTTTTCAATAACTTCTCTTGCTTGTTCTGGCCAAAAATTATCAAATTTTTACAAATTGAT
The DNA here is from genome assembly GCA_009739505.2 of Apolygus lucorum. Taxonomy (NCBI): domain Eukaryota; kingdom Metazoa; phylum Arthropoda; class Insecta; order Hemiptera; family Miridae; genus Apolygus; species Apolygus lucorum. Next base: position 28,947,911 of record CM019178.2, on the reverse strand, counting down.
AGAATTTTAGCCGTTGAAATATTAGTTCATCTTCACTCAAATTGTTCTTCTAGAGCATTCTAAATGATTTGTTGTCCCGGAATATCATGGACTGGTTTTGATGGAAATTTATAATTTCACTCCTATTTTGCGTATCAGACGTTTTGCATTCATTTCTTGCCTGTTTGTGGTCAATCTCTCGACCTGTAAAATACTTCACTATCATCTAATTTTTCTGAATTGAAGAAAGTTGCGTTCAACCTCAAAACCGAAATGTAAACAGAACAAATTTATACCGCGTATTTATAAACAATGTACGCCCGAGCTAAGTACCAGAGACTGCTGGCGGCGAGGCAGTTGGGACTCTGGTGACGTCACGTTTCCCCCACTCGACAGCGTGAGCACAGCTGTCCTCTACTCACCTTGGGGTTATCCTACTTCCACGAATGCAGAATGTTTTCTACAGTGGATTACGAATTCGAAACGGAACATCAATGACGTCACAAATGGGAGAGAGGCATTTTTTGAGGGTACAGAAAAATCAAGCGAACTCCCCATTGAAATTTATCATTTGACAACACCAAAGAAGGTTTAATTTTTTCTAATTAATTAAAATTCGGAATTTGATCAATTTTGAAGAGAACTAAACGAAAACCGGTAAAATTAATATTCGAAATCGGTAATACGAATAGGAGTGAATAAGAATATTATGGAGTTACACACCTGATTGCCATTTTGAGCGCCTCCTTCTTTGACGAAATTGGAGTATTTGTTTTTCTTGATCTGAAATAAACCAATCATGTAAATATCAAAAATTATAGCCAAGGTATCGAATATGTGTGTCATAATAATAGAACTAGATAGGTAAATATATTCACACGATAGACGACAAACGTAATGAAAGAAAGGATGAAATTCTCCTACTTATAGGACTATCACAACGTTAAACTTCTGAAACGATATATTTAGCTTGAAGCTGGTGATTGTGTGCTTCTTACTAGTGTGCATGGAGGTAGTATTGGATGAAATGGGCACCATAATGTGAAAGATGTGTTCAGTTTTGACAATGGTCTGATCAGGGTAGCCTGAGAGTGAAACCATAGGGTTTGAGGTACGCACTCCCCCCACTTAGATCTGGCTCCTCCACGAGTATCCCCAAGGTCAAGTCTCAGCTTCGATGGGAGATAAGGGAGCTGAATATCCATGCCTCTCCACTACCTTCATGTTAGTGATCTACAGTACTAGATGTTTGTAATTGTGTATGTAACCTACCACCATTTTAGATGTGTTGAGTGAATTATTTCGTAATTGATGGGCTTCAAAATCCGTGATGTGCCCTGTCTGCACCAATGCCTGCTACGTTCTCTCTTTTTTTAAAGAAATAAATCTCCTACTTCACTAAAAGCGAAGGCGCACGCCAAAAACAAAGCTGAATAAATTAAAAGAATAAGTAGTGGGGAGGACGCCCCTGCTACCCAACAATGGTCCTTGGGTTGGAGGATATAGGGAAGTGCCTCGTTGTAAAGACCACCTGTTCAGGTAGGTGCCAAGCAAGAGGTGGGGGGGTGACGCCATGGAGTACTCCAGCTGAATCCTAAACAAACATGTAACTCCGTGGAACCAACCCACACGCTTAAAGTAGCTACCCAGATGTTGCTGGCCCCCACTCCTAACGCTCTTGTTTATCATATTGCTGGGAAACTGTCGTCATTCTAGTAACATACTATTCGATA
>CM019178.2:28709242-28946099 GCA_009739505.2 Apolygus lucorum | reverse complement strand
ATAAGTATACCTTTTATGGAAAGATTTCTGACAAAATTGGCAAAATGTCATAAAGAGGTTTCAAACTAGGGTTTAAAAATAAAAATAATCTTAAAGCTTCGTTGGGTTCTGTTAAAGATAAAATTAGCGTTCAAGATAAAAGTGGGGTTTAGAAGCTGAAATGTTCTTGTGGGCTTGAGTATTGTGGTCAAACTGGTAGGAAATTTAGGGAAAGAATAAAAGAGCATGAGAAGGATTTCAGGGATAGCAAAGGTGATTCTGCTTTTGCGAATCACTTGAGAGAATCCAATCATAACTTAGTTTTGATCTAACAAACGGACAGTACCTACATAGAATTTACTCATTTTTGCCCGAAGGGAGGTATGTGGATGTGCTTAAAAATTTCGAGATTATTAAGAGTGATAGGTCTGGTAAATGTCTGAATGAGGTGGTCCCTCAACATGTTTCCCCGTTGATGGGTTCCTTCCTACAATAGCTTGGTCTCCCCTTCACAATGTACCATCACCAATGCTTGAGCTCCCTTTCACTTTGTCTGCCTTGATTGGCATTTGATGATCCTCCCAGGTCCCTTCACTTCTCTGAGCCAATAGGATTCTCCTTTCACTCTTCTGATTTGGTATGACTTTCACTTTATCAACCAATGGGATTCAAGCTTCCTTTCACTTGAGACTATATAAGCTATGCTCTCTGTCATGTACCTTCAGTTATTGTTTGTAACTGATGATGACCTAACTGTCGAAATCGATTTAACTTGTAACTCATTATTTCGTGGAAATAGACAACGTTCTACTCAACTCCGTTTTTAGTATAATACAGAGCTAAGTAAGCACATACGACCACTTCTGGAGATCCAGAATGGAAGCATTTGATCACCACATTGAATCTCGCATCTTTACGCGGTACGTGTCAGCGTAGTCCGAGGGTTCCTAATTTCTGGCCTTTGAAACGCTTTGATCGGAAGCCATTCAGTAATTACTCAATAGCTGGCCAAACACGGGCAGATAATTTTGACCGATCTCCTCTGGCAGATATCGTTAACGATCGGTCGTAGCCCATTAACGTATTTTTGTTATCGGCAAGCTAGGATCTGTCACCGTAGATTCGGTAGATATCTGCTCGTAAGTGGACCAAATCTGGCTCCGACGAAGATCTGTCACAGACTTAAATCTGGCAGATCTGGATTATCGGTCAGGAGCGAAAATTTCCGAGATCGGTGGCAATTTGAGGTACTTGTCGCGATAACCCCCCATATTTTTCATCTCTCGTCATGGGGTTGGTATGTTTATTCAAAAAACAAACGAAAATTAGCTGCTTATGTGGGAGATGTTTGTACTTACCCATGAAATGGAGAAGAAAAGAAACGCACATTTTTGGGTTGTTTTGGCCACTTCAAGACAAAACTATAAAACTAAATGTATGGCTAGGTACTTAATAATAATTCTTAATACAAGAACCGACTTAAATTAACTTGAAAACTAAAACTTAATTCTAACTTGTAACTAACTAATCTATGTAAAACTAAAATTTATAACTAAAATGCTAATAACTACTTAAATTGTCAATGTTAATAATAAAATGTAGGTAGGTACTTACCTGTAAATGATGAAATAGGCCTGAAAGACAACAATAAGAGTGTTGTGTAGTGTAGTGCCCTCAAGAGGTCAATTATCTCCCCTAGAAATTAACTTTATTTTTTAAGGACCACCAGCTACTTCTCTTACCTGCCTGCAAGATCCAGCCTGCAGGACCTTCACTCTTCACTTCTGCCTAATAATCAGTTACAAGCCAACCTTCTTTGAAATACAGTCTCCTGCTCAATAAAAATTAATTAACAATTCTCTGTTTGAGAGTCCCAGTGCTGCAGCTCAGCTTGAAAATTCTCTGTTTGAGAAATCTTGTTTCTGTTTGAGGAACTCTCTTGAAGACTTCAAACAAGTTTGAACTACCTATCTGGATCCAACACCACTCCAGCTCACCATCTGGAACTACTTAAAAGGACATTCTGCAGAAAGTAAACCCTTTGTGGTAAATTTTAATATTACTTTTCAACTATTTGAGCTCAGTAGGTAGGTGTTAAACTTGTTTTTTGTTTTCTCTTTTTCTCTAATAAACCTTTTTGGTTTTGGCTGTGGGAAGATAAGGTTATTTCCCCTTCTTCTACAGCTAACATGGGTGAAGTCGGAGTAGAGCGGAGAAAACCAACAAGGGCACATGCCAGTGGAAAACATTTTCAAAACACCCTACCTCGAAATGAAAATTTCGATTGTTTTTCATTAATTTAAAATTGAGAGGATTTTCGGAAATTTTTGGACGGGCGGCCGATGCAGTCTGGACGGATCTGTGTTTCACAGATATCGTTCGCAAGAAGTCTGTACGTTAGGAGGCGAAGGGCAGACCAAATCTGCCGGATCTCCACCCACCGACAACTTCAGCCAATCTTAGATAATGGGGTATTTCGGTGGGTCGGAAATTCAGGTTTTTGACCTCAAATTTGGATTCAGCACCCTTGAAAACCTATATACTACAACTTTAAGCCCGATAATACTATAACATGTGGTAGAAAAAATTAATTAAAGAGATCACACGTTTGAAAAAGGCGGGCCGCTATAAATGCACACACTAGGCAAGGACTACGCCGCGCGCGTGTGAGTAGTATTTTGTAGTATCCAAGAGGTCCTCCAAGGGTTTCTGTGCATGGATACTTTTTTCAAAGACAGTTGGCTAGCTACGTCACGATTGGCTAGCTACGTCACACCATTCAAATCTTAGCATCAAATCTTACCATCAACTTTCCTTAGCTTCTCTGATTTTTAAAAACATTTTCTCGACGAACAGACCCGATTATCGTTATTCCTGAGCCATACCCTTTTGAAAAAAAAAAATTAAAAAAATTGACTGAAATACCCCATTGTCGCCCACTAACGCACAATTTTCTTACCAATATAGCTCAGAAACCCCAGATTTGCCCCCGATATTCGCTCGTGTATGGCCAGCTAATGAAGAAAACCCTGCATGCACTTTCTTTAATACGTGCGTAGAAATTGTTGAACGTTGTCCTCCAGTGAGAACATTCTCATGGTCGTAGTGAAGGATTTCATGAAACACGGAAACACTAGTCAATATTCAATAGTATATTTACCTAAATTTATTTACAAAATAAATTCAACCTTCACATAACTAAAAAAAAGGTCCACAAGTACAAAACAACAAAGTAAGTTCGAGGTGAAGGAAATCATAAAGATTTTCGGACTCCTACGGAATCAGAATAAAATTATTTTCAGTTACCTACCGACTTCTGGTCAAATATCGTCATCAGGGAGTGAAATAATCCACAAAGATTGGAAAAAAGGTAGGTAATGTAAGAAAAATACATTATTCAGCTAAAAACGTCGTTCTAACGTAACGTTAATTTACACCATTCAGTCTATTCTTCTGTATCATCTAGTAAATGCCTACAATAGTGAAATGTGGGGTGAAAACGCGTGCTTGATAGACTAGAACAATGAAGATAATTTGTTGAAAAAGGAAGGCGAAAAACCTCGGTAGTAAGTTCTTACTAGTAAAGAAAGTTGTGTGGGTTGACAGTGAAACTAAACGACAGCAGTTGACCAGAAGTCAGAGTGGTAATTAGAACTGTAATACTACTTAAGAAACCTAATATTGTGTGCTACATTGTAAAGATTGACCGAACAATTCATACCACAGGTTCACTGTCACGCGAATTATTGTCTGTTGATTAAAAAAACCAAGTATACTTTATGAATAAGATCATTAAATAATATTCAATAAAACATAGTAACTTTAAACTTTCAAGCAATGCGGATACCAAGATAGATACTTATCTTCAACACTTGAAAACACAGCCTTTTTGAGAAACACCGCGGCTGCCTTAGATGTTGCAGAATGAAATGTTTTCACATACATGTAACTGACGGAAGAAATTTGAATGTTTTCTCGAGTTTTTTTTAAAGACAAGGGAACAGTTACTTTCATTGAATACACACGAAAGATTGAGAACACGTATGAAGTTACGCTCACTCGAATTGAAGTCCCACGCGAGGCAAATTAAAAATTCATCAACATTACCGATTTGTCTGTACGTCTTCAGTCAAATTTGATGGAGTTGACAGTCGTGGAGATTTGACCGCCTCTGTATGAGCCGCGTTTCTTCTTAGTTTTCTCGTGCTTGAAGGATTTGCCTTTAGTGTATTTCAAGACCTCGTGAGCCTTCTCGCCCCAGCACCCTCGTGCTCCTCTCTGAAACCCAAATAAACAAGATTATATTATTGGGGGTACTTATTGTGGGTCTAAGTATTGTCGGTAAGTGATACCGTATGACAAGGTAAATATGCTCCACTTCTTCGATTTTTTAAAAATTCAAATTCATACTACTTCCTGAAAATGAAAACCTTGATGTAATGAAATACACGAGCCCTCCAGAACCTAATAAAATTTGTTAGGTTAATCGATCTATCGCTGGCTCAATTTTGTATTTTGCTTCCGAGTCAAGGTTGAAAAAAAAAGTTCTCCAAAATCAAAATTTCTACTCGCGTTATACGTTTCAGCCCTTCCTGAACAATGAGGAATTTCGCCATGTCGGAATTTCCTATTTTTGACCCCAAAATCGGATTCAGCACCTGGAAAAACCCCCTAAGGCAAACTTTCAGCCAGAACTTCCTAATTTACGAATAAACAAAACAGTGTAGAAAATACGAATGTTTAAAAAAACCGGGAAAATGACGTCATGCTGGAATAGTTCATTTATGGCCGCTTGAAGCGCTGAGATCAAGAAATCTATAGTCCCCAGATGCAAAATTTCACGAAACAGTAAAGTTCGAAATCGAAAAACTGAAGAAAAAAATAGAAAAAGCAAGATGGGTAAAATTAGATTTCCCCTGTTTTTGTTTGATAACTTTTCTCTTAGAAAACACGATTTCGTCGTCCCAATGGGCAACACTGGGAGGAGACAGCGACCCGAACAGCCCAATCAGCGAGCGTTCCCGCTTCACATCCGTTTTCCCAGTTAGTTTTGAAATCAAAAATTTTGATTGTCTCCCAAAAATAACAGGAGACTTATTTTCCGAAATCAGCCCGATTTTCATCTATCCCACACCATTAACTATTCAGGAAAAATGCAAACAGAATTCGGTGAAATTCCTCATTTTGGTTCCGCGTCTGCCTGTCTGTCATGAAATCCTTGCCACAGCCATGACTTCTACAATTCTCATCCGATTTCGATGAGAATTCCGATTCCGATTTTTTCCAGGGATTGAGCGGGTTGGCGTGTAGATGGTCCTCCGGAGAATAATTACCTCCGGACTGATAGTAACCGCTGCACATGCGCAAACGTGAAATCCTTGTCACAGCCAAAACTTCTACAATGGGGTATTTCAGTCAATTTTTTTTTTTCAAAAGAGTAAGGCTCAGGAAAAACGGTAATCGGGTCTGTTCGTCGAGGAAATGTTTTTAAAAAATCAGAGAAGCTAAGGAAAGTTGAAGATTTGAATGGTGTGACGTAGCTAGCCAACTGTCTTTGAAAAAAGTATCCATGCACAGAAACCCTTGGAGGACGTCTTGGATACTACAAAATACTACTCACACACGCGCGCGGCGTAGTCCTTGCCTAGTGTGTGTGCATTTATAGCGGCCCGCCTTTTTCAAACGTGTGATCTCTTTAATTAATTTTTCTACCACATGTTATAGTATCATTGGGCTTAAAGTTGTAGTATATAGGTTTTCAAGGGTGCTGAATCCAAATTTGAGGTCAAAAACCTGAATTTCTGACCCACCGAAATACCCCATTCTCATCTGATTTCGATGTAATTTCCAGGGATTGTACGGGTTGGCATGTAGGTGGTCCCCTATGGAAATCATTACATCCGGACTGATAGTAGCACATTTTCCAACAATATTCAGAGATTGTGCCGGTTTACGTGTAGAGTCCCCTAAGAGGGTAGTGCAAGGTATTTAGAGATTGATGTTGATTGTGTTTTGAGATTAACTACTATGCATCGGATCATCTATCTATCATCTATAATCGGGTTATGGATAAGAGGAAGCTATGTGCCACACCCACTTGGCAGACGTTTTTTAGATATTATAATTTTTTTACATCTTTATTCACAGTTGCTAAAAAACATAGCTACAAAAATTTAGGCTTGTGTACATTTTTTGACATTTTGCCAATAACCGTGAAAAGGTTGATGTTTGGAAAAAGTTAGATTTCACTTGGAAATAAATTCATGCCCACTCGTGAGAAGGAATAACATAATTTTTCTTGTATTCGACAGTGCAGATTGATATCCAGTCATCCTGGTGGGAGCAAGTCAGGAAGAGCGATGTCCTCCTTTTGGATCTTAGTGAGAGCATTCAAACAAAGACAAAATTATGGAGAGCTTGAACGAACATTTCTTACTCAGTGAAATATGCATTGGGCTGAAGAAACTGAAATAGAAACCCGAACTTCCTGAACATCGCTCATTCCTGGGTCTTGAAATAAATGCGTATCTACTCGTAAATACATCGCAGTCACACGAAACATACCTGTTTTTCTAATCGTCAAACGTGATTTTCTTGTTCTGCTGGTCACCACCACCAAACGCAGGTTTGCTGTCACCGCCCCAGCTCTTTCTGAACCCACCCCTGTCACCGCCGCCTCCTCGCCCACGGCCTCCCCGATCGCCGAAACCACCACGGCCTCCTCGATCTCCGAATCCTCCACGGCCTCCTCGATCGCCAAAACCACCTCGCCCTCCCCTGAAACCTCCTCGGCCGCCTCTATCTCCGAAACTCTTCCTGTCGCCGCCTCTCCATCCCCCACGGCCACCCCGGTCTCCAAAGCTCTTCTTGAACCCTTCCTCGCCACCTTCTCCGCCTTCACCACCCTCTCCACCTTCCCCACCATTGTCATCTCCAAAGCTCTTTCTGAAACCTCCGAAACTGTTTCTATCTCCTCCCCGACCACCTCCTCCACGGCCTCGTCCCCTGAAACCACCACCTTCTCCATCTCCAAAGCTATTTCTGCCTCCAAACCCTCCTCTGCCGCCCCCTCCTCTTCCACCAAACCCTCTTCCCCCTCGGCCGCCCCTTTCGCCGAATGAATTCCTCTTGTTGAAACCACCATCTTCGTCATCCTGAAAGTACCAAGAAGAAACATGTAAAGAAAACAGCACAGGCATCAGCAAACATGGTACCCCCCATCAGACCTTGTAGACTCCTAATAAATTGAAATGAAGGAAAGGAACAAGTGAGACAGCACCATGATCACTTCAGCCTGGCTTGTGAGCTTGTGCTTCTCACTCACCTTGGCTTCGAAAGAATTGTTTGCCAGTCTAGGATCAATCTCGACTTCTTCTTCCCTCACCCTCCGATATGGCTCCGATTTACGCCTTTCCTGATTGATATTGAGAAAAAACAAATATGTTGAGACAGTTATAGTTAGACTTCAACATGAATTGAATTTCTATTCAAATTTATCCCTTCTTATAACACCTTCATTCCATTAATTGCAAATTCAGGACCAAATAAATACTGAAAATGATGAACAAAAAATGATATGAAGAACTCACACCATATTATGCTTTTTTCTCATTGCGCGAAGTAAACTCAGATTTTTCACATTTTGGTTCACCAAAGAGATAATTTGACATTATTTAGTCAGGAACAACTGTGTTGAAAATTTTATAACTACGTTGAAAAATTATTTAATCATAGATAATGATTTTGATGTTTACTAAGAAATGCGTAGTTGAGTAACAAAAGAAAACATCTTCTTGTAATAAGTGACATTATCACGCAATTCAGCGTGAAAAAACTCATTGAAAATTCAGTATTATACTAGGAAATTCACATTGCGGAACAAAACTAGATTTTTGTTTTCTTCGCACTTTGGGTTATCTCTATGGATGATACAATGGCTTCACTAAAAATAACTCGTATTGTCATCTATATTATAGTACCTAGGGTAAAACCACCAATAACCAGCACCCCCCCCCCCCCCCCCCTAATAGTCGGCACTCTCAACACATTCTGGTCAAGATTAAGACTTGGGAGTGACCTAGGAGGCTTAAAAAAATATTTTCAGGGGCTACAACTGAATACCAAGCTCGTCAGCTTGTTTGTGGGCCGTGAGCAGGAGTAAAATCAGATGGAAAAACATTTTTTGACAGTACCCATTGCGCTTCCTCGTAACAGACCTCCCGCTATTTTTTTCGTGAAAGTGAAAAAAAAAAATGTCCTCCAAAATCAAAATTTCCACTTGCTTTTTGCGTTTTAGAGCTTCCCGAACAATTTTGGTTCCGTGTCTGTCTGTCTGTCGGTCTGTCTGTGGTCAATCCTTGTCCCGGGCAAAACTGTACTAACCTGTGGTCCGATTTTGATGAAATTTTCAGGGATTGTGCGGGTTAGGTCCTAGACGGTCCCCTATAAATTTCAGCACCTTCGGACCAATAGGAGCGAGTGCGCATGCGCAAACGTGAATTTCCTGGGACCTCGGTTTCTCGGTTTCTAATGAACCGATTTTGCTCAAATTTGGAGGTTAGTTAGGGACTAACTTCCAAGAGACACCCTATAAGCTTCAATCAAATTGGTCAAGCAATAGCCGCTGCGCATGCGCGAACTTTAAATTTATTGTTACAACCAAAACTCCGCAACTATTCAACCAATTTCGATGAAATTTTCAGGGATTGTGTGGGTTAGGTCCTAGACGGTGGACCGCTAATATTTTGGTATTCAATAACTCTTTGAATCATAATTTTTTCGCCAACTGATTCTATACGTCCATGTTACGATGAGTGAAGAAGCTATACTGCCCACCCAACTTGGCAGACGTTTTCTTAAGGACTGACAGTGCTGTTTTGGGTACTGCTCGCAGGTAAGTGATTCTTTCGTACTTTTTTCCGATTCTGTTGCATTCTCCAGCCTTCAAGCTTTCATTTGCATTATTTTTTGATACGTTTTATCGAATTATATTGGGGATCGTAGATGTGCCCAGTTCTGGATAAAAATTAACCTCAATTTCAATAATTGGCGTGGGGTGCCCACTATTGGATTTCGGCTTGCATTTGTCATTGAAGTCTTTTGATCTGAATTGATCAATTTTCGTAACCAAACATAATTTCTAAAGTTTAAATTGTTATCCCGTTGCTCTATCCAGATTTCGGCACACCATAAAACTAATAATGGGCAGTGCCGATCATTCAATAACTGCCATGCCGACTATTGGTAGAACCCAGTAATCAGCATGCCCAGTACTCAATAGTCGGCAGTGCCCGGTGTATTAACACTGGAGGTGATCGCTAGGTATTTTTTGCTGAGGTGAGTAGGGAGGGGGGGGGGTACCTACCTACTACTACTACCTGATGGGGTGAAGGGGGGAGGGTACCTATGTTGAGACTTAAATTGCTTCCGAGTCTACCAAGGTAGCGGAAGTTTTGTTTTCACTTTTAAAGGATGAAAAAAAGATCTCCAAAATCAAAATTTTCACTCGCGTTTTGCGTTTTAGACCTTGCTGAACAATATGGGTTCCGTGTCTGTCTGTCACGAATTCCTTGTAACGGGCATAACTATACGAAGTTATTGTCCGATTTCTATGAAATTTTCAGGGATTGTGCGGGTTGGTGTGTAGACGGTCCCCTATGAAAACATCATCCCCGGACTGATAGAAGCGACTGCGCATGCACAAACGTGAATTCCTTGTAACGGCCATAACTTCTACATTTGCCATCCGATTTCAATGCAATTTTCAGGAATGTTACAGATTAGTATTTAGATGGTCCCCTATGAAAATCACCACTTCGGACTGATAGTAGCCTCTGCGCATGAGCAAACGTGAATTCCTTGTTACAGCCATAATGTCCACATTTTCTACCCGATTTCGATGAAATTTTCAGTGACTATGCGGATTACGTTGTAGATGGTCCCCTATGAAAATAATCACCCCCGGACTGATAGTAGCTGATGCGCTTGCGCGAACGTTAATTCCATGTAACAGCCATAACTTCCACATTTTTTACCCGATTTCGATGAAATTTTCAGGGTTTCCGCGAATTAGGTACTAGATGGTCCCCAATGAAAATCAAGGCCTTAAAATTTACAGTAGCCTCTGCGCATGCGCAAACGTAAAATCCTTGTAACAGCCATAAACTTACATTTTTCATCCGAATTTGATGAAATTTTCTAGGATTGTCCAGATAAGCGTGTAGATGGTTCCCTATGAGGGTAGTGAAAGGTACTTAGAGACTGGTGTTTTGAGATTAACTTCTATGCATCGGATCATCTGTATAATCGGGTTACGGATACGAGGAAGCTATGTGCCACACCCACTTGGCATTTAATATAAAATATTAAATTTTAACTTTATAGTTTGAAACCAACGTTTGATTTCCTTTTATACCTATTCAAACTTTTGTGATATTTCTTGTCTCATCCGTTCACCTCTATCGTTTGGGACTTAATTTATGTGATAATATCACACATATTATGTCAAAATAATTAGAGTGTTCAACACCAAATTTTGTCGAGGAAAACCTGGTATTTCACTGCAAAGTAGGTCGGTACCTCGGTAACTCACAGTTAACCTTAAAGACTGATTTAAATAACAACGTTATTAAATAACGTTGTAAAATTTTTACCTTTCGTTACCATTTTACGTTTTTTTCTATCCCTCACCAGAATCTAAACCTGTTCCAACTATTAGTATGACAGCGTTGAATTGGCAGTTGGCAGGTGCCAACTATTAGTAGAGAGCAGTGCCCATCAATGGTGGACTGGTGACCACTATTGGTTAAAAGATTGATGGCAAAATGGGTGCCGGCTACTAGGAAATCTATTGTTTGTGTAGAATTGCCTAACAACTCGATTCAAAAGTAGTTATGAAGTTTCCTAGTATTTTTTTAAATGAAGTACAGATGTTTATCTACATAAAAAAATAATGGTTTAGCACTCAAAATTGATTTATAACTGCGTTTTGAAGTTGAAGATCGGGCTTAACAGTGCCGACTATTGGTGGTTTTACCCTACATAACATGATTTTAGCTGACCGCATTGAAAGATTTACTGATAATGAAGGGGAAAATCGAAGTAAGGTCGAAGGGTTGGACGGCGAAAGATGTCGTGGCTCCGGAACATCCGGGAGTGGACTGGTATCCAGAAGGCAGGGGACCTTTTCCGCATTGCAGAAGACAGAAATGCTCTCTCTTTAGTGATTGCTAATGTTCGGGGAACTGAACAGGGCTCTTGAAGAAGAAGAATTGAAAGATTGGTTGAATTTCGTATCATGAGCTGTGAGAACCATGAAAGAGAGTCAGGATTATCCCAAGGTGAGTATAGAAGAGGAGTTGTGCTCACGCACCACAGCTGAGGTGACGTCACTTGAGTCCTCCATCGCGCCAGTCTCCGTCCGCCTTACCGCTTTTCTCGCGTTAGAAATTTTGTAGGTGCTTCAACCAGCAAGTTGTGATGGAATTTTCAAAAAATTAACGTAAAATTCACATGAATTGTTATCCCGGGCAATGTTAGTATGTAATACATGGACATTTTTTGATAGAAATTTTCCTCTTATGTGCTTTAGAAATAAATCATTCCTTGCTTGTTGGTCAATTTCCTGCCACAATCCTTTAGAATACGAGCCAATGAAAATGGAGATTTAAAACAACTATCATTTCTCGACTTTTTTGTTTTAGATCATTAGTCCCGGGTAATATTATGTTATTGATTCTTTGTAAAGGGACAATAAAAAAAATCAGTCTAATTTTGCTGGAATTTTACATAATTTTACTGGAATTTTTGGTTTTAGAGTAGGTAGGTATTTTGAATGATTTTGCTTCCTTGTCTTCTACTACAGAATCATTCATAGGTACTACCAGTCTATAGGTACTACAGAATCATTCATTAATTTATTTTTCAAATTATTCGATTTGAAAAAAATTGTGTACATTTTTTCTAGAAATGTTTGATTGATATTATTCAGTTTTTGTGAAATTTCAACTTTAGTGTGGTTCGAAAGGATGTGAATCATTCAAATTGAAACTTTCACTCGAATTTAATGTGTCAGTCTTTTCAATAACTTCTCTTGCTTGTTCTGGCCAAAAATTATCAAATTTTTACAAATTGATAGAATTTTAGCCGTTGAAATTTTAGTTCATCTTCAATCAAATTGTTCTTCTAGAGCATTTTAAATGATTTGTTGTCCCGGGATATCATGGACTGGTTTTGATGGAAATTTATAATTTCACTCCTATTTCGCGTATTAGACGTTTTGCATTCATTTCTTGCCTGTTTGTGGTCAATCTCTCGACCTGTAAAATACTTCACTATCGTCTAATTTTTCTGAATTGAAGAAAGTTGCGTTCAACCTCAAAACCGAAATGTAAACAGAACAAATTTATACCGCGTATTTATAAACAATGTACGCCCGAGCTAAGTACCAGAGACTGCTGGCAACGAGGCAGCCGGGACTCTAGTGACGTCACGTTTCCCCCACTCGACAGCGTGAGCACACCTACTCTCCTCCACTCACCTTAGGGTTATCCTACTTCCACGAATGCAGAATGGTTTCTACAGTGGATGACGAATTCGAAACGGAACATCAATGACGTCACAAATGGGAGAGAGGCATCTTTTGAGGGTACAGAAAAATCAAGCGAACTCCCCATTGAAATTTACCATTTAATACCACCAAACAAGGATTAATTTTTTCTAATAAATTAAAATTCGAAATTTGATCAATTTTGAAGAGAACTAAACGAAAACCGGTCATCGACAAATTAATATTTGAAATCGGTAATACGAATAAGAGTGAATAAGAATATTATAGAGTTACACACCTGATTGCCATTTTGAGCGCCTCCTTCTTTGACGAAATTGGAGTATTTGTTTTTCTTGATCTGAAATAAACCAATCATGTAAATATGAAAAATTATAGCCCAGGTATCGAATATGTATGTCATAATAAAAGAACTAGATAAATATATTCGCACGATAGTCGACAAACGTAATGAAAGAAAGGATGAAATTCTCCTATTTATACGACTATCACATCGTTAAACTCCTAAAACGATACATTTAGCTTGAAGCTGGTGATTGTGTGCTTCCTACTAGTGTGCATGGAGGTAGTATTGGATGAAATGGGCACCATAATGTGAAAGATGTGTTCAGTTTTGACAATGGTCTGATCAGGGTAGCCTGAGAGTGAAACCATTGGGTTTGAGGTACGCACTTCCCCCACTTAGACCTGGCTCCTCCATGAGTATCCCCAAGGTCAAGTCTCAGCTTTGATGGAAGATGAGGGAGCTGAATATCCATGCCTCTCCACTACCTCCATGTTAGTGATCTACAGTACTTATCAGATGTTTGTAATTGTGTATGTAACCTACCACCATTTTAGATGTGTTGAGTGAATTATTTCGTAATTGATGGGCTTCAAAATCCGTGATGTGCCCTGTCTGCACCAATGCCTGCTACGTTCTCTCTTTTTTTTAAAGAAATAAATCTCCTACTTCACTAAAAGCGAAGGCGCACGCCAAAAACAAAGCTGAATAAATTAAAAGAATAAGTAGTGGGGAGGACGCCCCTGCTACCCAACAATGGTCCTAGGGTTGGAGGATATAGGGAAGTGCCTCGTTGTGAAGACCACCTGTTCAGGTAGGTGCCAAGCAAGACGTGGGGGGGAGGGTAACGCCATGGAGTACTCCAGCTGAATCCTAAACAAACATGTAACTCCGTGGAACCAACCCACACGCTTAAAGTAGCTACCCAGATGTTGCTGGCCCCCACTCCTAACGCTCTTGTTTATCATATTGTTGGGAAACTGTCGTCATTCTAGTAACATACTATTCGATACATCAAAAATCCCGTGGTTTAGTTCTAATTCTGATAAACACCTAATTGTGCAGTTTTCTAAAATTTGCAAAAAAAAAAAATTCCTAAATTATTGTCTCTTTCCAACAATATTTTTGCTTTTCTCCCTCCAAGACCGCTCAAACTTTGTAGAGCTCCTATAACCCACAAAAGATGCAAATAAATTCACATTTCGTCAGGGACATTTGCCTCAACTTTAGTGGATGATTAGGTTAGGCGTACGAAAACATCAGTCCAAAAGTCAAACAATAGACGTGATAAGTTACTTTAGCTTACATCATAAGTTGCTTCAGCAACTGCTAGATTACAGAGGAGGACCAGAATGTATGAGGGCCCTAAAAGCTAAGGCTGGGAATCAGAGAAGCGGAAGTCCGAATAATAAAATGTTAAATCAGTGATAAATGGATTTGTTTCTATAAACTACTAAGCGCTGCAATTTCCCAGAACTATCTTCTGGAATAATGCGGAAAGAGAAAACGCCTGCCTGAAACCGTCAGCCCTCAACAGGTAATTTCTTCAGCATACGAAACGAGGCAGTACATTTCAGATTGACAACATCCAAAAGTCGGAACTGTAATAGATATTTATATTGTGTATGTATTGTGTCAGAAAATATGCCCGCCTTCGGAAGAACGCCAGAAATAAGAGATTCATACATCAAGTTTCAGTGACCAGCAAGACAAGTGATAAACCAATCACAAAAGTAAAGACTAGATTCAGTCCTTAGATACCAAGGGCATGAATTAATTACCAGGCTATGATTCCATAAGAGAATCGTTCAGAAGGCTTTTAAATAATCAAAATTTCAATAGATAATTGAAGTAAGATAAAATTTAAAAATTAAACTTACAGCAGGTCCTTCTTCATCAGTAGGTTTTCTTTTCAATGCCTGCTTGGTCGACTGTTGAGCTGGCTTCTCATCTTCGTCATCATCGCTATCTTCTTCAGAGCTGCTTTCCGCGGCCTTTTTAGGTGCAGCGGCGGCAGCAGGTTTGGCTAGAAAAGAGAAGTGTTTCACATATTATTCACCTGATAATCAATTATATTATACCTACATGGTTCATAGAAGGTGTAACATAAATGTTCATCACAATGCTTTCAATCAAGATGACAAAGTTTTTCCGTAAACCATCATACTTGAAGTCAAGTTCCAAATCTTGGGATTGGAGTCGATTATTTGGAGATCTACTAGGGACAAAGAGATAGAAGCGTGGATAAAACTGTACCTTTAGGTTTCTCATCTTCCTCGGATGATTCTTCTTCACTTGAAGATTCTTCTTTCTTCTTCTGAGGGACAGGTTTTTTCACGGGCGACGCTTTAGGGGCTTCTAAAATATCAAGCAAATGTTAATAATAGAAAGATAATAACACTCATGGTACGTCACATTAGAATCAATTGACGCTTAGTTTACCTTCCTCGTCGCTATCACTGTCATCGGACGAACTTTCAGCTTTCTTCGCTGGCGCCTTGGCGGGAGCAGCCTTTTGTCCAGCTGCTGGTGGAAGTTTCACAACAGTCTCCTCTTCGCCTGGAACGAATAAATATTAACACTTAGTTATCATAATCAAGAAATTAATGAAATTGTTCACTGGTGGTTATCAAAAACAAGTGTAGCAAGAGTGTTAAGGCAACATTAGCTGTCCCACATAGTAATGTTAGCTAGACTCAAGTCAACCAGCAAAGTAACCAACGATCTTGACCAGGAGGTGAGTGAATGAATTAATGTTTTACTTGTTGCGTAACAAATTGTGCATTAACAATAGTCAGCGAGGTCCGGGCCCGCTCGCAGCTGGGTACTCCCTGCCAGGCCCGGACCCACCCACCATGGCGGCTCCCAGACCGTATACCCAAATGGGCAACGACCGAGTTTTAGGTGATTACAAACGAGGGAAATCCACCAAGGAGGGCCCAAGACACCCCGACCGGGACACCGCAGCCGATGGCCTTGAACCAGAGGTACTTAAACTAAAATGACTAGAGGAAATGGTGGTGGACTAATGATGACTAGGAAATTTGAAAACAAGCCCACAACAACTACAAGCCACATGGCTTCTTCCCTCTTAATCCAATGATCACGATTCTGGATATAGTAGCTCGTCAGTCTACCAGTATCTCCCGACCGGTCACCTTCTTCAAAGTAATATCCCAATCAGGACGTCCTCAATTAAAACCTTGCAGCACGTGCTCATTCTGTCGACCCTACAGGCAATGGTGCAGAATCCGCTCAGCATTTGGTACAGCACTTCAAAATGCCTTTCGTGTGAAGAAGAAATACAAGGTATTTTATGATCCCTCCCTTCTCCTTTGGAAGAACTCTTCTGCAGGCCACCACAGATGCCCCGTCACATGTTTAGTCTTCTCTTCATTTTTTAAACGATTTCATTTATAGGTAGGGAATCTCAATTGTAGTGGACCGGTTATTATACAGCCCACTTCAATTTTTGTTATTCTCTTTTGAATGATCCTTCGAAGAGGATGTTTCACATTGATGTTTATAGATCCAAGTCAAGTTCACTCAAAACAGTCAAGATGAAAGGAGACTGCGCGAGTTGAATAGACAGGGAGACAAGACTGATGGAGAATGTCCAAAATGTACACATCTGTTTATAGCATCCACGTACAAGGTTTACAAGCGAGTTACATTTCATGTAGACGGATATTAGAGTTTTTGCCGCCAAAATCTGACTGGCCCCGTTGGGAGGAGACTAGCGCGAGCAACAGAGGATGCTAGCCAGTTGAAGGAGGAGGCCCATTAACTATGGACAATATCTATTATTTGATTTAAGGAGAGCCGATCCAAAAAGGACTACGCAACCCCCTCCATCTGCAAGCAGATGGATAAACCACGAGTACCCAAAGGGGTAAACGAGGGAGTGGAAGGAACTCACCACCCGGGAGCCCCAGGAGAGCTAGTCTTAGCCGTCAGCTCCCCTCAGTACCTGTTTGTCTGAACACCACAGGTGAGGCCGAACTTTCTAGCCAAAGTTCTACCAACAAGGCAGGTTGGTACCTGAGTTCATAGCAGAACTCACATGCCGAGAGACATCCACAGAGGACTAGATCTTGAGGATGCCAACTCTCCCCTTGAAGCCATCAAGGTCCAGGACCAAGAAGTAGGGTATGCTCAACCACGACCACCACGTTTCCGACCTCATTTGGGGGGCAGGCAGGTGATGCTTTGACCAAGGTCAGTGCATCGGTAGCCCGGGGCTCCCCTCTCCCGTGGTACTGGTAATTGGGATGAGTATCAGCCTTTTACGGTAATACTGCTATCCCCAGAAGCCCGACCAGGTAACAGGCCCGGAAGCAGAGAATTTGTGCCTGCTCCCTAACCGCTCTACTCCTGTCAGAGGCGCAAGCCAGTGCCCTAACATTAAGGGGGTACAGAAGAGGGAGGCATCACGCAAAGTGGTACCCAGTAACTATGGACAGGGGGACCTCTAGAAACGGGTGACTGTCTGGGGAACCCTTTTATCGTTGCCGCTGTTGGCGGGAGGCAAATTCATCGTCACCCGCGAACTCCAAGCTTTGTGAAGAGGCTCCACAGGCCCTGATAGTGGCGTGCAAAAACTCTCTCAACGTATTTATCCACCGTGATACCAATAGGTTTGACGATATCCAATACTAAAATGTTCAATAAATGTTTTTCTCTCTCATAATTTAGATGTTGAAGATACCTATGTATCTAATTTGGGGGAAAGAACGGGTAGTGAGATTTCTAGCATGGCTTCATCAGACAGAAAACTTATGAATCACTTGCAGGCGAAAGTTGAATAAGGCGGGATGGAATAACGAGATAAGAAATCAATGAGATAAGGGGGAGGGGAGTACGATTCACAGGCATGTTGAGCGCCACTACTCGAGGGAGAAACACTCCTCGTCCAAACGGGCAGATGCCAAGAGCATCTCTACTCATGAGGAACTATCACAAGCATTCCACTAGGTACCTTCATAAGCGGTAACAAAGCATAAAACCCAATAATATTCAAATCAAAACACTTACTAGAACTGTCATCAGAAGATTCTGCGGCTTTTTTAGCGACGACAGCTGGTTTTGCAGCAGGCTTGGCTGGTTGCGCCTTCACGTTTGATTTAGGAGGTTCATCTTCTGAAGACGAATCTTCGGAAGAACTATCCTTCTTCACTGGAGCTTTGGCAACCGGTTTTTGGGGCGACTTGACAACTGGAGCTGTAAATTAACCATGAACAATAACACAAGATCGAGGATTGTTCCTACAGCATCTTCATTATATTGGAATCCCAGAACTGAACGTTCATGTTTCATATTAACATGCCAGTTTCACTAGTAACATGAACATTAAATTCTGTAACAGAAATACGTAACATGATGGTCATTCACCAACCTTTTTTGGCAGGAGTTTCGTCTTCACTATCACTATCCGAGTCTTCGCTCGACTCAGCAGGTTTGGCTGCCTTAGCAGGTACCTGAGGCTTGGCCGCAGGTTTACCAGGTGTAGCTTTTGCGGGAACTGGTTTCTTTGCAGGTGTTTCATCCTCATCAGAACTATCGTCAGAACTGCTTTCTTGCTTTTTAGCAGCTGGGGCGGGCTTTTGAGCCTGTTTGGCCGGAGTGGGTTTCGCAGCAGCCGCCATCTTCTTAGCTGGTGGAGCTTCATCCTCATCGGAACTGTCGTCCGAGCTACTGTCATCCTTAGGCTTAACAACAGGTTTGGGTGCAGGTTTCTGCACTGGCTTAGCAGCGGCTGGTTTGGCAGCGGCTGGTTTTTTCACTTCCTCTTCTGAACTGCTGTCTTCACTGCTTGATTCAGCTGCAGCAGGCTTGGCTTGTGCGGGTTTACCAGGCGCAGCCTTGACTGGTTGCGCTGCTTTGGCAGGTACGGCTTTCTTTGCTGGTGTGGCTTCTTCTTCAGAACTGCTATCATCAGATGATTCTTCTTTAGCACCATTAAGTTTCTTAACTGGAACGGCGGGTTTAGCCTGTTTCGCACCTCCATTAGCAAGTCCGGGTTTACCTTTAGGTGTTGCTTCATCCTCAGATTCTGCAAAATAAGAATATGATAGTAATCAACATACGATTCAACCATAAAATAAAGAAATTCATCATCAATATAAAGATTAAACCTTCCTCCACAGCATTGAATGTGTAGAAGTTTTTAACCAGGAAGGTCGAAAAGATAGAGTTGTCCTCTACAATGAAGTCATTCTATTTGATTGAATGGGAAAACAAGTTGATGCTTTTTTCAACATTCAACTGCAATGAATTCCAGCAGCATTTTCATGAACACTTGAGAATTGGGATTTTGCCTAACCCAAAAATATTACGCTCATTGAACATAAATTTTCTTTAATGACTTCATAATCTTATCAATGTCTCTTTGCACAGAGTAGGTAGGTATTAGCAGCATCGCTACAGTCACAATAAAACAATGCGAGCGTCATGAAAAACCATCCGATTTCACATCGCTAGAAAGGTACTAGCAACCAAACATATTTAGAAAAATAATGGAGATTGTTCAAAGGAAAATTCATGTCAACTAGAGAAATTCAAAATGACATTTCTAAAAGCTGGGCAAGTGCAATATTCGTACATGCAAGTAGGTACCAGCTGTACGGGTTCCCTAAGCCTGGGAGGTCTTAGGTGCTAAAATCTTATTATATGGTGAAAAGTACAAGGGTATAAGGTACAAGGGTAATAAGCCTTGTATCTCTTTCTAATACATATCCTGATGAAGAGTGGAGACCACCGCTCGAAATGCATCGACTTGGAAAGAAGAAGAGTATTTCATTATACCCTTGTACTTTTCACCATATAATAAGATTTTAGCACTTAAGACCTCCCAGGCTTAGGGAACCCGTACAGCTGGTACCTACTTGCATATACGAATATACGAACTAGAGAAATGTTACTCAGTCGATTTTCCACCTAGAAAAATCGTTGTTCACTCGTTGTGAGCATCAGATTTTTGCCGAAATTTGATGCTGACTACTCAGCCATAAAAACTAAGAAACCACGTCAAAAATGGTCACGATTTTTTATGGAAATTGAGATTGAACCCAGCGAGAAGATAATATTCATGTCAATAAGATTTAAGAACAACATTCAACTTACCAGAACTAGAATCGGAAGAATCTTCTGCGGGAGCTTTTACGATAACCTTGTTCTTCGAGGTGCTGCAACATCATAGGAGATTATGTAATTTTCGGAGTTAGGTGGGTTGTTTATCACCGTGAACATAATACGAGTTCGGCGGTGGAACCGGAAAGGAGTGTGTTGAGAACAGGTTATTCAACGATTACAAAAGCATCAACCACCTTCAGGAAGGTTCGATGGAAAAAATGCGTAAAAACTAAACAAAAATACAAATGTTATAACCATATATTACAGGTTTTATACAAGGCGTGAGAATCAAATCGAAGTTATGAAGAATGTACCAACCTATTGAAATGCGTGAGTACTTGCGAGAGATTGGGTACTCCTTTAGGAAGAGGCCACTGTAAAAATTAAAAAGGGGATACAATTAAAAAGTTGTTGCAAGGATACAGAATAAAGAGGTAAAGAACCATCTAACAACAACACTATCCGTTAGAGCCCAAAGTAGGCTCCAAAGAGCCTCGTTCATGTATAATGGCTATTACCGTATCCAGAGTTACTTTCAACTACCTACACTTAATTAAATTTATACGATATACGATTGTAGATTAATCTCCGTGGTGCGTGACTGAACCAGCATGAAGTCAAACCAAAGTAACGAGGTATCAACTCATAAACAGAGGAATCGATGACAACCACCTAAAATCGCTCTTGTTCGTAAAGTCAGGTGGGTCGGTGTGTTCTATAATTATTCCTACAAGTACCTAGGCATCTACAAATTATCAATCAACCATCAAATTGTCGATCTCCGACTGATAAAGAAACGATTTTTGCACTTTACAGTCCTAACCAAATGCGGCGTGGTGCACTCCACGTGGGGTAAACACCGCTGAGGGTTGAACGATTCTAACCATTTTACACAGCTCATAACAGAATTGCACTTACTGCCTTCACTTTCTTCTGATAAATCTGCGCCAAATTTTTGTCCACTTGAAGTAAATAATCGTACACCAAACTTTGAACAGCACTTTGTTGGCCTGCCATCGCGCTACCACTTCTCACGACGAATACCTGACGTCAAAAAGGGCGAAAAAACCTAAAATCGGAGAAACGTGCGTCGAGCAGAGGTCTTGGAACAAAATGGCGTTGTATGGATGGATTTCGAGGAGTACCAACCAAAACACATGAACATAAGTGCACTCTGTTGAGGACTTTCTAAACTATTGCCATGACAAGTTTTACTCAAAGTGAGGCTAAAAATGACTTTAAAATAATTTACTTTATTGAAAATTAATTTTTTTGGTTTTATTTCATATTTAAATTGATGAGTTATAGAAAATATAACTTTATAGTTGAACTAAGATATCAGCTGATAACTGGCAGTAAAGTTGCCATTCTGAATCTGAATTATCGCGCCCATTTCAAATGTTGTGCAGTATTTCACTGTTTGGCGTTACTTTATTCATATTTTAATAGTATTTTCATCTGTTCATTATAAGTAATACATCAAAAGGTATATTCATGATTTTTGGATGTCTTGAAACATAATTTTGACGGTTTTAATCAAGTAGATGAAGGATAACAACCTTCTGCATTGTGAGCGTCTCCGCAGTGAATTGTTGGGTGTCCTTCACATCACTTCCCCACTCGTCTTTTATGTTCCAATCGCTCCCACCCCGCTCATCTGGATTATAAATGTTTTAGAGCCCGGCGAGCGGTAGAAAAACTATAACCGGCATCCCTCGTTGTGTTCGGCGAAATTGGTTCTGGACAGTTGCTCACTTCGTTATCACCGTGAATTCTAGTCCGCCTAGTAGGTAAGTTAGTAGACTGAATACTTGGATACGCACTTGGTATAGGTTTGCCTTCCTCGAACCAGGATTGATTATATCTTTAATAATGAATAACGCACCTTTACAATCATAAGTTTCACGGTTGAAACAATGTTCAACTAAATTTGGCTTTGGTGTGCAGAAATGGCTGTGAATACGATACTTCTTGACTTCAAAGTCGACCGTTCGCACTTCGTAGATGACCACAAATCCGAGGAGCTGCTTTCGAAAGCACTTACAAGCTTCTTTCCTACGCTTACCAAAATCGTGAACCGTCAGATGGACGATGGTGGTTCCCTCATTGTGTATACTGGACCTCTGGGGAGCTTCATCTCCGTCAGAGCATTTCCAGAAGGCGCAATCACCATCAATATTGAATACTACAGGAAAGAAGGAGCTGATGAGCTCGTAACAAGCAAAGTAAGTATACCTAGTTGATATTTGGAAGTAGAACATTTAAATCCACGTCTGATAACCTCGACGATGAGTTATCAGATCACAAAAGTGCAATACTCTTGATGGGGACAGGGAACTACTAGTTAGAGTGGATCATCTCCCGTGATTTATCACAAGAAATCAGCGACAAAGAAGAACAGCGCGAACAGTTCACTTTAAATCAATCACAATCAACCCCTGAGGGGTAACACCTAAGGTCTCAGGAGTAGGTAGCCAGGAGGAGTACAGAGAAGCGAGGGGATCATGGAAATGTGTTGCTCCATGTGCGACTCATTTATTAGGAAATGCATTCAGTCATTTGTAGTTATATTGCAAACTACAAACTTTCGAGTTCCTATGATTGTGAGTTCTTGTTAGATATGGTGGGGCGTATTGACGATCAAGCCCCAGTTCTTTGATTCGTCGCGCCGTAGACCCTTAGAGATGTCTGGTATGGTACCTCGTTGGCCAGGACGGTGTAAAGTAGGAGTATCACCCTCATTTAGAATCACTAGACCCAAACATTCAGACGTGGTTGGAAAGAAAACATGGAGAAGTGAACTTCTTCCTTACGCAGTTCTCTACGCGACATGGACTGTTTTATGCCTACCTGCATAAAATGGGAAAGGTATCCCAACATGTTTACATTGCCAGAACAAAGAAGATGATGATGTGCTCCACACATTCTTCAAATGCACCAAATGGGTGCCTGAAAGAAATCGGCTGATGGCGGAGCTGGGGTTCGCTATCCGGAGTTCAACACCAGGAGCTGTTGTCAGCAGGATGCTGGAGGGGAAAGGAGCTGGACTGCTGTGGCAGAGTACACAGAAAGCATCCTGACAACGAAGTACTTTTGGAACGAGAAAGAGAGAGGAGGGAGCATCTGGTCCGCCCCCTCACCAGAACTGATTAAACGCCCCAGGACTCAGCCCGAAGTAATGTGCTAAACGGTTCCGGGCTGAGCTCCAACATGGGGGGGAAAAGGAGGTGTTTTTTTAGTGGGTTTGAATCCCACATAACCTGGAGGACCCTTCCAGGTATCTTACGAGATCCAACTCCACCTATGGATCTTGAAGATTTTCTCACCTACCTGCCGGAAAAAAGACCCTTAGAGATGGGTTGCTCACTACTGAGCCGATTCTTTCAGAAGAGCGATTGAACCGTGGTTCAGTAAAAATGAGCGGCGGTTCCTCATTCTTCAGTTCTTTTGAGATTGGCAGTGTTTGTTAAAGATTGGCCAGGACAATTCAGAGAAAAAATGGATCAAATAAAACAAGTTTGAGTGGTTGCACAAGAATCGGCTTTAAATAGTTAATATTCTCGTACCACCACTCAAAAATTATCGTATTTAAAATTGTGTGGAAGAGTTACTGACCCAGCTTAGAGCTGCTCTTAGAGGTGAGCCATTTTTCTCATCTCTAGATCATATTTTACTGTAATGATTCGGCGCTCAATTGCAATCTGGCAAGATGTATCGAGGATATGGCGTCAGATCATCGATACGTTCGCCATGTCCAAACCACTCTGTATCTACTAGGAACTCTCTATTACCCATTAAGAAGAATCGATTAGTGCCTTACCTGCAATTCCCCTTGTAAGGGGGCGGAAGTTAGAGAGGACTCCTGTTATGATAGCTATACTGGATTGACCAAAATTTGACATTAACTGCCGCTAGAGTGGCACTGACTAACTATCTACCTCGAACCATATCTTAAGCATCAACCGATACCCCAGACGGACTTAACTGTGATCGACGTTCCCAACCCATGGAAAATGGGTACTCATTGGAGGACGTAGGTCTTGACCATCCTGCATGAGGCTCCTGACAGAGGGTAATTCCTGTCCAAGACAGAGGCAACATTGCCACGTCGGGTTAACCTTTGACCAGTTGGGTTTTATACAACTGGTCCACATATGGGTACCGCCGTGCATCATGCCTCCCTCTCCTGTACCCCCTTAATGTCAGGGCTCTGGCACATGCCTCTGACAGGAGTAGAGTGGTTAGGGAGCAGGTACAAATTCTCTGCTTCCGGGCCTGTTACCTGGTTGGGCTTCCGGGGATAGCAGTAATGCCGTAAAAGGCTTCTTACTCATCTCAATTACCAGTACCATGGGTGAGGGGAGCCCCAGGCTACAGATGCACCAACCTCGGTCAAAGCATCACCTGCCTGCCCCTCAGTTGAGGTCGGATTCGTGGTGGTTGTGGTTGAGCAAACCCTACTTCATGGGCTTGTACCAAGAAGGCTATAAGGGGAAAGATGGCCTCCTCAGGGGCTAGCCCCCTGAAAATGTCTCTCAGCATGTGAGTTCTGTTATAAACTCGGGTACCAACCTGTCTAGTCGGTAGAACCTTAGCTAGGAGGTTCGGCCTAACCTGTGGTGTTAATACAAACAGGTACCTAGAGGAGCTGATAGTTATGACTAGCTAACTAACTTCTAGGGTTTTTGGGGTTCCATCTATCTACTTGCAGATGGAGGGGGTAGCGAAATCCTGTTTGGATCGGCTCTCCTTAGAACCAAATAGTTGTTATTTGTAAGGGGGCGGAGCCAGGGCAGGTACTCGAAGGCCTGTTCCCCCTCTCCGAACCAACTGCTCCCAGCCAGCTCTGAAACAGCCTCAGCTCATTGGCATCCCTTGGGTCTACTCGGCAAACCTCGACCTCCCTCCCTGCCTGTTGGAGTGGGGGAAGCTCTAGCTGTTGATTCTTCCAAATGCGGCTGAACTATTCAAGTATAATGCCATGTCATCATATTACCATTCCCATACATTCCACATTCCTATTTGTCTGCAATTCTTTGTTCGCTGCTTACAATGGTTTCACTTAATTTCCTACTCATCATGAATCATTTTACAACATCAAAATCCATCTCAGCACTTCATTACAATCACACTTGAATACTGTCATAAGAGGAATACTTTTCCAGATTTGTAAAACATCTTTTCAGGAGTAGGGAAGATGCTAGAGGTACTAGAGTGGGGCTCTCAGGTAATAGAGTGAGGGGTCTCGAAATTCGGAAAAGAGATTGATCTATGACTGTCGTGCTCACAACTGTTGATAGAAGTTTAACTCAGAGGGACATAAATTAAAGGATTAGTCTGGAAAGCCTTCCTCAGTGGATGCTACACGTCTTGACCGTGCAGGATATCGGGGTCCTGGTAACTCAACCTTGTACGACACCAAGTTCCTCTACAATTTTTCACTCTACTGCCTGTTTTTAGACCCCACAGATTCTCATCATTTGTTACTATCTCTCTTTCTCTTCATCTTAGATCCATGATGTTAATTTCAAAATAACAACAAACCAACAACTACAATCACATTAACAGACCTCTGTAAATTTCCCATTGACAACATTATGTAGATACGTATTTCGATTGTATAACTTCACTGTGTGATATCCGATGTAGCAAATGAAGTCACTGGAATCTTCGCTCGCAAAGGCCTTCCAATCTCACCGTGCAAAAGTCTTACCGCCTATTAAAAGGGCTGGAACCACAGATTTCTATTTGATGTCGTCAGG
Source organism: Apolygus lucorum (assembly GCA_009739505.2). Lineage (NCBI taxonomy): Eukaryota > Metazoa > Arthropoda > Insecta > Hemiptera > Miridae > Apolygus > Apolygus lucorum. Next base: position 28,920,379 of record CM019178.2, on the reverse strand, counting down.
TAAAATTTGTACTCGACCCTGGGTGAATGTATACCATAAAAATAATGTACCTGTATGAAGCATGACGTTTTCAACTCCTTATAGTTTTTGCTCTCGCCTGCTGAAGACCAGACAAGTTGAAATTAACATTTTATTTGTTTCTATTGGCCGAGTATTTCTTCAGTTTTTGAATCACGGAGAACCTTCGGGAATTGGACATGTTTTCGGGGTTCACCAGTGAGTGGACGAATTTCGAGGTGGAAAGTGGAAGAGCGTGTTCTGCAAATAACAACACGTTGACGTTGTTACACATGAAAATCTATATTGGTTGGAAAGAAGAACGGTTGTAGGAATTATTCTGCTAAGTTCACGATTTGATTTGCGTTTAAAGTAATGCTTTTTATTTGTATTAACACCACATTGGAGGCACTTTTGCACGTATTCCCTTAAAAGACAGGGATTTGTTGTTGATATTTCTTTTGTCATTTTTTCTCTTCTTACATTTGCTTGGGTAACACAGCAAGTGGGTGCCTTGGAAAAAGAAATTGCCGAACTCTTTCGAGCTACGACTCACAACAAGTTTCCACCTGTGAAGAGAGGACCCTTGAACAGATTCTATCCTACTTCTGGTATGATGATTTGATCGATTTACAATTTGAGTTTGGTTTTCACTCATGCATTACTTTTGATTAACCCCCATCTGTCAAATGTACTTAGTTTGTATGCACCACAAATAGGTAGTAATAGCTCAGCTTAATTAAGTGAAATATTTTCGCTAAGAGAAGAAGTCAAATCTGTTTGGACCAGCCATTGTAGCAGGCGATACCTACTGGATTGGTTTGCGTATCAACGATCCCAAGCGATAAGCTGTAGGGTATCAATGGATCTACATGCACCTCCCATTTTTTAAATTCCTTGAAACTTTAGAGATAGATATTTTATTTCCATACTCTGTACATAGTTTTGGTCGAAAAAAGTTATTTGGCGGCATACAAGTTTGGTAAAATTGATTCTACACTATCTAATACATATAGGCAAGATGTCAACAACAGTTATAATTAGGCAAAAAAAGGAAACAATAAAAAGCTCGAACTCTGTGAAAATCAATGTGAAACAGGAGCTTGTGTGAAATACCTAGGGACTTATGTGATTGGAAATCCCAGGAACAAGGTGTGTGTGGAGCACTACCAAACTGAGCAGGAGTATCTAGGGAAAGCAAGTGGTGGAATGGCCTGACCCCTGTACCCTGTCTAGTGACAATTAGATGAACCTTCCCTGGCAAGATGAATCCACCTCCGTTACGTAACTTGTCCCTTTGCTGTTTACTGGTCGAATAATATAGTAATAATATAGTATACACCCCTGTTGTACACCCTTCTTAATTTCCATGACCTCCGAAGTAACCTGCTCCACTCGGATTCCAGTACAATGAGGATATCAGCTTATTCTCTCCTCGGTCAATCCCAGTAGCTCTCAAAATTTCTATCAACTTGCCATGCTTCACACTATCAAAAGCTTTGCGATAGTCTATGAAGCAAGCGTACACTTTGTCATTCATATCCCTGCATCTTTGGGTTAACACATTCAAAGAGAAGAGAGCCTCACGGGTGCCCACACCATTCTGAAATCCAAACTGCGAATCGTCAAGCAAAGATTCGCACTTCCTATATACTCTGGTATGAATGATACGCAGGAAAATCTTAAGGACATGCGACATGAGACTGACAAACCTGTACTCATCACAGGAGGAAGAACTTGCTTTTTTGGGCAGCGGTATGAATGTCGACTTTAACCAGTCACACGGTATTCGACCAGCTCTGTACATAGCATTAAAAAGCTGTGTCAAGAGAACAAGTACGTTTCCAAAACCAAGGTACTCGTGTTTTCAAAGCGCAAAATAGACGTCAACCTTACAGTAAGCAGTGAGCGAGTGGAGCAGGTAGCTTCCTACAAATACTTGGGTTGGGAGCTTTGGTAAACGAGCACAATGACCCGAAAAAAGAAGTAAGAGCTAGAATCGAGATGGCAAGAGGAACTTTCTTTCAAATGAAGAAATTCTTTATGCGTTCTACGTTTAGTCTGGCTCTAAGAATGCGGATGGTCAGGTGCTATGTTTTCTCGGAACTTTTGTATGGGTGTGAAAGCTGGACTCTTGACCCCAGCACTGAGAAGAACAGAAGCTTTTGAGTTGTATTTATACCGACGTATGTTACGCATTCCATGGGTCCAGAAATTCACCAACGTCGGGGTCCTTGTGAGGATGGGAAAATCTAAGGAGCTCCTCCTCATTGTTAAAGAGCGAAAAACCCGATACATTGGGCATGTAATGAGAGGTCCCTGGTATGAGTTGCTGCGCCTTATCACAGAAGGGAAAATTTTGGGGAAACGTTCAGTTGCGAGAAGGAAAAACTCTTGGCTTAAGGATTTGAGGCGGAGGTTCTCCTGTTCATCGGAGGATTTTTTCGGGTTGCCACCAACAAGGAAGAACTGGCTGTTTGGATTGCCAACCTCAGCGAGGAGTCGGCGAATTAAGAAGAAGAAGGTCGAATAATTAATTCTCTTCCCTCGAGAGCTCCGATTGCTCGTCCCAATTTTTGAGGTCGGGCATGAGGCGCAGTGTCAGCAATCTCAAACATTTGGTACAGGCGATATGATACCTCACACAAACCAGAGGTAATGTCTGTAGATCCCCGCCTAATCTGTAGGAAACCAGAAATTTGCCCTCGATGAAAAAGTCAATCAATAAGAAAGACATTCAGTCTAAAATGAAAATCCATCTATCATGGTTAAGTTAGAGGGTTTGTTGTTCTTCTTGACTTTTTTTACTTTCAAACTTGTAAACAACTGGCTAGAGCGAACAAGATGGATGCTAATCAGATTGATTAGCCACTGATTTGTCATTTGCCTCATCTTTCTATGTGAGCTTTTTCATTGACGAAAAGATAAATTTATGATGAACCAATGAGTGCTCAGCACTTGCTTTCTGTAACGAAAAGTTCTTCACAATGGACGACAAGCCCAGAAAGCAAATACAGGAAATGCAACACGGTCCAACATGATTTGTTTCTCTTGTCAATGAAAAAGACCCGTGAAAACGTTGCTATTGGCCTGTGCTCGCTCTTCTGTAAAACGAAATATGAGAAGCACTAGAATACTGCACTATTTCACTCGTCATGATGGAAACTAGGTCCATCCTCCTAGAGATATAGAGAGATATTTTCTAAATAAATTTGAGGGATTGGATCGTTAGTAAACTGAGATACCAGCCAGTTTCTCAGTGATTTTCCAACGTTCTGAGCATTCTTTTTGTGTTTATTTCCTGTTATTTCAAAACTACGACCTGCTCCGTACTATTGAGGAAGTGTGCTCTTCATTCTCCTGTGAGCATCCACGTTACTATTGCATAATTTCAGTCTCATCACTTGGGATCGTTCAATATGCGACTAAATTCGGTTGAGTAAACATTCGCTGCATTTTTTCAGCATTATTTACCTACCTAAATTTCGACTTTTAGGTCGTCCATTGTTTCATATCGAGGGTCAACAGCAACACCACGGGTCGTCATTTTTGGCCAAAATAAGTGGCTACTGATTGGTGTTACTGTTGGACCCTCGATGTATGAGGTGTGGCAGAAGAGTAATGAGACTGGCAACACAGGAAGTGATCTGGCAATGATGCAATATTGTCCTCGATAGACCACACATATCATTAGTCATCATCCTCCTATAGCTCACTGACAGTTTCAATTTTTTTTTTTTTGTTATTGCTGTTAACAAGGTTGTGCGTCATGCAAAATTGAACAAAGAAATTTGGAGGATTTAATTTTGTGTTGAATTTGAGAATCGGCAAGTGAGACTTTTGAAAAGTTGAATGGCCGATGGGAAACATTCTTTATTTCGAGCTCAAGTTTTTCGCTGGTAAAATCAGTTTTGAAAGACAAAGAACAAGTTGAAGACCAGACCAACTCTCAACATTGAGAATGTTGAGTAAACAATTAAATTTGAACAGATTCGCAGGGTTACCGTTCCTCAAATTTTGACAGAAAGAAAGGTCTTAGCCAAAATGGTGCCAGCATAGAGCTCCCTTCCCACCGGTGTGTAGCTGCCCAAGGGCATCACTACTTTTCTACCACACCTCGTATTCCTTTCCAGTCAAGATTACTAATCCACGCTTTCTGATGTATGTATGGTTGGATATTAAAGCACATGCACTTGACTCTAGAATCAGCGTGTGCACCTTATTAGTTTAGACAAGTATCAATCTAAATAAATTCTTCATCTTCACCTAAAAACTTAGAAAATTAGTTCCTAACATTAGTTGGCTATTATTAATCTGTTAGCTCTCCTAGATTTTTCGATCGTCTTAGATACAGTTGTTACGTATTTTGAGAAGATTCGCTTTTTAAGGCCGTTTTACTGCCATTAACCTGATGAACAGCTCTGCGATCGTAAATTCCTTTCTATCGGTCCGATGATTTAACTTCCAATGGTGTAACTCCTACCATCACGAAATCAATATTACTGGCTGCATCGTGTTGCATCTCCATAATGAAACATTCGATCAATATTATTTCATCGAAAGGTCTGTTGTTGTAATTAAGATCAAATTTCGTCAAGCGATACAGTCTTTTCTTTGTCTTAATCAACATTACTGCTTTTGTTTTTAACATGTTTTTTCAATCATGCAGATGAACGTATTTTGGAGTATGACATCGACAAAGTCGTTTTCCAAGAACAATCGCCGTATCAGGATGTTTCAATCGTTCATTCAGGCACTGTTGGGAACATGCTTGTACTGGATGGACTCCAAAGTTAGTCCCTACTCCCTAGTATTAACGTAAAATGTTCTGTATTTATTAAGCTGGCCGTACATGTAACGGTAAGCCTGACAGTTCGCCTGTCACAGTCTGCAGGCGACAGGCAGGCCTGTGGACTGATATCGACCATTCACGTTCAGTTGACGCAGACTTCCTACCTACTCGTGGATTTGAGTACTTACTTTATCAAAGTCCGATATTGAGGCAGCCGGCCCCTAAGCGCATCACCCCACTCCCGTATTGGCTTGCCTGAACTCTCTCCAAGTCATCCGGCAAGATTATTGAAATTTTCGTTCGATGACAGGCCGCTTGTACAGTTACGAGGGACGTCCGGAAAAAAAGGGGACAATTGTCGTAGGGGGTGATGGGAATTTTTTTCAAAGTTGGCATACCTGCGTGTAGGGGAACTCCTAACGGTCACAATGAGCGCTCGCCCGTCTCAGTTCGTTCAAAAATGTCGTCGCAGGAGCCCGTCGCGTCAACCTCTGCAGGTGTCGTTCGCTCCACCTACCGCAGGTGCGAGATTCGGGCAGTGATCAAGTTCCTCACTTTGCGCCGAAATTCAGCTGCCGAAATCCATTGTCAGCTACTGGAAACCTGTGGACCTGATGTGATGACACGTTTGAAGGTTTTCAAGTGGGTTAAGGAGTTTAAAGGAGGTCGCACAGACACGCACGATGAAGTAAGAAGTGGGAGGCCGTCTGTCGTTTCAGAAGAACTTGTGCAGCAAGTCAATGAAAAAATTCGCAGCGATCGTCGTGTGACCCTCGACTCCCTTCATGAAATGTTCCCACACATCTCACGGACCGTTATGGGTGAAATTGTTTCTGAAAAACTTGACTACAGGAAGTTGTGTGCCAGATGGGTGCCGAAAATGTTGACTCCAGAACATCGCCAACGACGTGTTGTGGCTGCAAACGAATTTCTGCAGCAGTATGCATTGGAGGGAGAAGCGTTCCTGGACTCTATAGTGACTGGGGACGAGACTTGGGTATGCCACCATACCCTGAGTCCAAACGACAGTCCCTACAGTGGCGCCATACCCACTCCCCCAGTGCCAAAAAATTCAAGGTGCAATTTTCGGAACGCAAAATCATGGCATCTGTGTTCTGGGACAGGAAGGGAGTGTTATTGGTTGATTTCATGGTCAGAGGGACTACCATCAACGCCAATGCCTATTGTGAAACCTTAACAAAATTGAAAAAAAAAAAAAATTAAGGACAAAAGGAGGGGAATGCTGACTCGAGGCGTGAGCCTCCTTCATGACAACGCCAGGCCCCACACTTCGCGTGTGACCCAGGACCTCCTTGTGAGATTTGGATGGGATGTCATTAACCACCCACCATATTCCCCTGACCTGGCGCCCTCGGATTTTCATCTGTTCACAAAACTGAAGGAGTTCCTGGGTGGAAAACGGTTTTCCAGCGACGAGGAGGTCAAGGAGATTGTGGAGAAGTGGCTGTTGGAGGTGGAGCGGAGAGTCTATGACGAAGGCATAAAGAAGCTCGTGCCTAGGATGCAGAAGTGTGTGGAACTTGCCGGAGACTATGTTGAAAAATAAAGGATTAAATTTTGAACATATCCTGAAAATTTCATTAAAATATATGCATTTTTCTAATTTTAACAGCATTTGTCCCCTTTTTTCCGGACGTCCCTCGTATAACTGACAGGCCAGCCGGATGCCATACACGATCCGGTTGCCTGTCCCCAGCGGACTGTTCAGGCGTAACTGTCTGGCTTGCCATTACGTGTATCGCCAGCTTTTGTTTTCAGTTACTTGAAGGATTTGAAAACTTGAGTAGAATAGTACTTATTCCGAGAAATATGTGTTTTTTAACCCTCATCTAGGCAAGAGAAAACAGGGTCTTTGAATCTCTCTCTCAAAAAAAAAAAATCTTGTGCCAAATCATCTCAGAATTGAGGGAACAATAATTTCAAAAATCTCTGGCCATTCACCGCAGCCAATTTAAATTGTGTACCTATAAATAATCATTGCCAGGATACGACAAGTAACCAGAACCTTCATAAACCCCGATTTCTTATTTCACTCCCGAAAAAATCCAAATACAATGAAAATCGAATGTTAAAAGAAAAATAACTACAACGTCGTACTCGTAAAATTTGTAATATAAACTAGTTGGTAACCTTCTATACATCACCACAACCACTAGTTGCAACGAAAGCATCAAAACTACAAATCAGAAAAATATTTTGTGAACTTTGTAAAACATAACATTTTCAACATCTGCCAATTGGGTGTGGCACTTAGCTTCAATCTCTCGTGTACTGTTAAAGCTACTTCGAAAAACCAATGTTTCAGTGTGTAGCCTAGAAGAACTTGGCAACCTCGGTTTTTTGAGAAAAACCCCGTATTTAGGTAATATTTGAAGAAAAAAAAATAATTGAAAACTTACCTGGAAGTGCTGTAATACGTCAATTTTAACCGACGTTTAGTTACAAATAATAAATTCAATTTTAACCTTCATTAGGAAGTTAAATCAATCCCGTTCAGGAATTTTTCAATTCCACAGAAGAAATTATGTGCCTTTCTTATTCCCAGATGAGGGATAAATTCTAAAAAAGAGTTGAAAATATTTTGATGAAATAACCAGCTTGTATTATTAAGTTTGTATGATTAAATATAATTTAAAGTTATTAAGTAACTAAATATAGATAGATATGAATTGGGTATGGTTTGAATAAAAAATCTGAGAGTAGTTTATGCAGATTGACTCTTATTGTATACAGGGTGTCACCCTAACTCGAGGACCAAACTTCAAGGATCGATTCTACAACTGATTTGCAAACTTTTTTGTCTCTTGACATTTTTTTTTTTTAACGCTTTAAAATTATACTTTTATCACTTTTAAGATTTTGTTCGTGTTTTCGACCTTGAGCCATTAAAACGGCCATAACTCCCTCAATTTACTGGATAAACTCAAATATGAGTATACCGTTGGAAAGAACGTTAAATTTCCTATCAGTTCATCAGGACACAAAAGCTTTTTAAGCCTTTCGTATAAGTGAATAAATTGGTCAAAGTCAGAAATTTAAAACTTTCTCGAAAATCACCATTTTTCAGGCTGACTCATCTTATGTAATAAACAGCCGTATCGGCGGGCACTCAACGGAAAAAACTTGTCCAGAATCTCAGCTTTCCAACGGTCTATCAGTTTTTCTTTTTAACATTCAAATTAGAAGAGTAAATGAAGTTTGATTGCCCGAAAACGTGTGTTTTACAAGCAGATCCAGTGTTTTAAGCGGTTTCTGGTCCCCCTCGACCTCAAGATGGCTTGACGATTTTGGTATCATTTCCTATGTAATTTTCTACGCTGAATCAAATAGTGATGCTTCCGAATGGTTTCGACTGCAAAAAAGTGGATTTTTTGAAGAAAACCTTCGTTTTTCGTACATAAAATACGCATTATTCTTAAATGTGGTAGTGAGCATGAAGTAACACCTTTGAACTCAACAAAAACTTCAATCAACTAGAAATTCGGTGTTTTTGTTGAGTTAAAAGGTGTTACTTCATGCTCACTACCACATTTAAGAATAATGCGTATTTTATGTACGAAAAACGAAGGTTTTCTTCAAAAAATCCACTTTATAGCAGTCGGAACCATTCGGAAGTATCACTATTTGATTCAGCGTAGAAAATTACATAGGAAATGATACCAAAATCGTCAAGCCATCTTGAGGTCGAGGGGGACCAGAAACCGCTTAAAACACTGGATTTGCTTGTAAAACACACGTTTTCGGGCATTCAAACTTCATTTACTCTTCTAATTTGAATGTTAAAAAGAAAAACTGATAGACCGTTGGAAAGCTGAGATTCTGGGCAAGTTTTTTCCGTTGAGTGCCCGCCGATACGGCTGTTTATTACATAAGATGAGTCAGCCTGAAAAATGGTGATTTTCGAGAAAGTTTTAAATTTCTGACTTTGACCAATTTATTCACTTATACGAAAGGCTTAAAAAGCTTTTGTGTCCTGATGAACTGATAGGAAATTTAACGTTCTTTCCAACGGTATACTCATATTTGAGTTTATCCAGTAAATTGAGGGAGTTATGGCCGTTTTAATGGCTCAAGGTCGAAAACACGAACAAAATCTTAAAAGTGAAAAAAGCATAATTTTAAAGCGTTTAAAAAAAAAATGTCAAGAGACAAAAAAGTTTGCAAATTAGTTGTAGAATCGATCCTTGAAGTTTGGTCCTCGAGTTAGGGTGACACCCTGTATAGGTCCGAAATGAAATGAAAATGGATTTTGGGTAACAAGGGAAACCGCAAAATACTAAATATTGCTGCGAGACCAAGCGCCCAGTCAAGAGAGCGTAGAGTAGCAACCTTGGTCAGGATTAGTTTGGTATATCAAATCAAGCACATAATTCATAAAGTCAATTTTTGCTTCTTGAAAAAAATTATTGTTTTTGCAGATCTTGCATCTAAAGATATCATATACACGGAAACACTGATGCAGCGAGGGAAGGAAGATTACCGTGACAAAGAAATAGTCATCCTGGGAGGAGGTGACGGAGCTCTCCTCTACGAGTTATTGAAAGAGAAACCCAAATTAGTTTTGATGTTCGAAGTGAGTACCTATAAAATGATGTCTAGGTAATTGTAAAAAATGCCTTTAACAGCCTAGGAATTGCTGGGGGAAGTTTGGGGAAAAAAACAAGGCTCAATTACAAGAGTTACCAAAGTATAATTTCTACAAGGGGAGCCTAAGGGACGTGTTAAGCTCGCCCGGACCTAACAGAGGATGGGGAAACAACAAAACTTCGAGATCTTCTATGTACCGGTAGATAATCCTCTATTCTCTAATCAATCCTCCCGTTCGAATCAAGTCCGTTCCAAAATTATCAACATCAGTTAGATACAGTCATTAGGCAGGGGCGTCAGGTAAGAATATTCGTCAGGCAAACAGCTTGGCCAGTCATAGAGGAATACAATAATGAAAAACGCAGCAAATTATTACACAAAGGTTTATTTTTCGGTAGATCAAGCGCCAGCAAAGAACACAGCTTTGCCATTGTCACTACCTACCATGTTTTCGAGTTTATTTAGATGAAATAGATGCTTCACATTCCATTCGAAGAAATAAGAATAATTCCTTCATTAAGAAATTTGATTACTGGTTGCTAATGAAGCAAAACCGAGTATGGTGAAATGTGGGTGGAGATGGATATAAATTTGTCTTGCCACGAAGGAATTAATTAGTATCCATGGCTCATCTTCCTAGTTACTCTGCTTTCTAGGTCACGAAACAGCTCCTCGATTGTTTGCCTTGGCTGATACTGTGGTAGTGGGGGTTAGCAATACTAGACCCCGTGCTGACTACCCACCGATCGTCCAAAACAGTCCCACAAAATTCATTTCCCCCACGCTAGTTCAAGTATCATCCGCAATTGGTCTACGTTACCGACTAGTATCCAAGGCAAAATACGTATCTCTGCTTATTCCATTCTCCTATTTCATGTAACTTCCTTTGTAATAATGAAATAGTTCCTAAATTTTATAAAATATTCCCAAAATCGCCTTTACAAAACTTGCAAAAATGGATATATAGGAGAATCTCAACAAAAATTATTTTATTCATTTTGCATAGTTTTAGTAAGGTAGTAATTGCCTGGAGGAGGCGCCACTGTTATTAGGTCATTATTAGGACAGTGAGTAAAACGCAGCCTTAGCAGTTACAAAACATAAATTATTATTTTATAAATATTGCTTTTTGTAATATTTATTCAAAACATTCCACAACATTCGTGCTGACTGAGTTATCATGCAGCCTTATAATGAATTGCTAATAATATTCTTTGTTATGGTTTTCAGTTAGACGAAGTTGTTATTCGAGGCTGTCGCACCCATATGAGGGAAGTGTGTGGTGACGTTCTTGACAACATGAAAGGACCCAACTACGAGGTAAGTAATAATCCTGGAGGGCCGAATGAATTTTCTTGGTAATAATATACAGCCATCAAGACAGACAGTTTGAAGTTATTGGGCATTTTCTCAAGATTTGTCTTCAACTCATCGTGATCGTATCCATATCTAAGTGATAGAACTTATGTGAACCTTATCAGGTTGTTATGGCCTGGTTTCACCGAGAGGAAGATGCTAGAGAACCCAGTTTTACAAGGCATTCTGAATGGTCACCACTTGCCAACTAACATCACATCGCGTGTCAGCAACATCAAAGCTGTGGAGAGTTGCAGTAGCTAACGAATACGTTCCGTGCCTGTAATTGTTACATTGAACCAAAAGCATTGTAACTTCATCTCCCGCTCGTAGATCCTGTGACCATGGGTTTATTGGTCACTGCATGTTTGCCATAGGGTAGTCAGCGTAACATCCATGAAGATAGTATTAATAGCACCCCTAAGGCTTGCTGAAACGGTCAGCTGTGCATTCGTGAGTGCTTGGCTGGTGCGAATGGCATCCTACCTGGACACTTCTGAATGTTACATAACTTTTCCAAGCGTTGTCTGTGATTTAGAACCAGAAGCACTCTTGCTAAATATCCCAAGGTAATTATGAAGAGGCATGATATTACAAATATACAGGATGTCTACACTCAAGATGGGCATAACTTCGGGGTTCAATACTACAAGATATTTCCAACAAAAAATGTCTATTATCTATTTTCTTAACCCACTCAAAATGGCTTTTTTCTCACTTCGAAGTTTTTTTCGCGTTTTCGCCCTTACGTCATTAAAATTGTCATACGCCTGTTACTTACCAAGTAAATTAAAATTAAAGGATATCGTTGGAAAGAGCGTTAAATTCCCTAACTACCCAGTGTAAAACCAAAATCTTTTAGCAAAATCCATCTCTAAAAAATCAAGTCAAAAAGCAAACTTCAATTTTTTTTTTTTGATATTTGATTTTTTCCTGTAAGTTTTCTTTTTGAACGCCTGCCCATTTCGATGGGCGCTCTTCGGAAAAAACATGCCCAAATTGTCAACTTTCTAACGGTCTATCAATTTTTCTTTTTAGAATTCAAATTGGAAGAGTAAATCAAGTTTGAATGCAAGAAAACGTGTGTTTTACAAGAAAATCGAGTGTTTTACGCGCTGTATGGTTACCCTCGATCTCTATATGACTTGACGAGTTTCATTCCTATGTAATTTTTCACGCTGAATCCAATAGTGATACTTCCAAATAATGGGGTAGTTGCATGATATTTTTTTGTATTTTTTCTGTGTAGAGAATCTCTATTGAAGTACGAATCTGCAAATAAAACTCCCGGAAACACTTCCAAAAAATTTAGAGATTTTTTCGAAAAACGGGATTTCGGATTCAGGCGGGAAAACCTACACACGGCTTGGACACTGCGGGGTGGGGGCCACGTCACGGGTGTGAAGGGGGCCAAAAGACCCCTTCCTTTGCCCGGGGGGTCCTTTGATAGCAACCCTCTGTTGGGTTTGTTTACGTTCGTTTGTGGCAATAAAATTGGAGAATCACTCACACTTTGTGGTGCTTTCATACTGAATTTGCTAGCTGTGCAATCGAAACATGTTGCATCAAAGATTTTGTTTCCTACTGGCATTCCCTCCACTGTAACTTAAACCTCATATGGTTGTGAAGAAATGCGGTGTTCTGGTGTTACTCGAGCCACAACCTCGCATATTTGCTAGATTCTTCTAAGTTGGACATAACCAACATCGTTTTATTCAATTTACAAACACTCATTGGTACTACGTTGTACAGGATAATGACACTACAATGAAACTTCCAATAAATGAGCAACCATTTGGATGAAGAAGTACTACACACAAGAAATCACAATTACAACTGACCTTTTACTATAAAAGTGTAACTTACCTCACATTATTGGCTCCTTTTATTTCGGCGCTGACGAACTTGTTGTTATTGACGTAAAAATCGTACAACATGCCAATATTTATGTACGGAATATTTTCCAGGGAAGCTACCTCGAAACTCTAGTCGATGGCTCTCCTTTTTGGCATATTGACATTTTATTTCAATACTTTGGCAAATAAACGAAAAAAAAGTTACGGTTGTTTTTCTGATGATTTCTACTTACAGCCAAGTTGTTCCTATCGAACTTTATCTTCGTCATTCGCGTTCGTAGAAAAATCGTTCACCATTCGTTGGAAAGCCCTACATTTACGCATAAATGATATACTGCCAAAACCGTTGTACTTATGGGAGAAAATGAGATATACCTACCCCTGAGTTAAAATAACTATCAACAACATTCGAAAGCAGATTATTGGGTAGCGGGAAAAGTGAAGACATGTGTTGCAGACTCGTATGCAAGCGTTTATTAAAAGCTTCTTGAAACTTTACAGTGAACATTATCTTTTCCAAACCAATCAACTAATAAATTATGGTAAATACTGGTGTAAACTATAACAACTAACAACTGTAACAACTCGGACCGCACTACGAGAAAGGCCCACCTGAAAAACTGATAACGTGATAACTACGACAGTTAAAGCAACGGGGTTAATCGAAGTACCCCGCGCCGATGTGCCCCCCGGGCATCGGCAAAACAGCCAAAATTATGCTTCAACATTTTCAATTTAAACGATTATTTCAAACATACAAAACCTGAAAAATATATTTCAAAGTTTTTTTAATCATCACCACCATTTTGCAAGTACATTTCAATGTTTCTGACTCGAATTGTCCTCGATTGCAGTGATCTCAACGCACTCTATTGTGTGATTCTCGTTTAGGGATGACGTAAGAGGAGTGGCCCGCCAACACTAAAAAGGACGGTACTTCTTTATTGAAATACGGCTAAACTAAATGGAATTTCGAACTGAAAACTGGTCCATTTACGTTTTTAAGTGCGCTAAATTCGAATCTGAAGTCAAAAACACGAAATTCCGACCCATGCAACTACCCCATTCTGACTGTTAAAAAGTGGATTTTTCGAGGAAAACCTTCATTTTTTGTGCATAAAATACGTTATCTGTAGATATGGTAGTGAGCATGAAGTAACACCTGTCTACTCAATAAAAACCTCAATCAGCTTGGAAGTTGATGTAAAAATGTGTCACTTTATGCTCACCATATTTACAGATAATGCATATTTTATGTACAAAAAATGAAGGTTTTCCTCGAAAAATCCACTTTCTAGCAGTCAGAATTATTTGGCCGCATGGCTCTACCGTTCTATTTATTAATTTTTATCCATTTGTATTACAGATTATCCTAGGAGATTGCATCAAGTCATTGGATGTCATGATAAGTCAAGGAAGAAAATTCGACTACGTTTTCGGAGATCTGACTGACATTCCGGTTTCAGAGGAGGAACATGATACTTGGAAGTTCATCAAAGACATCATCAACATATCACTCAAAGTGATGAAACCTACCGCCAAGTATATGACTCACGTAAGTCCGGGCATCGTATATGAATGGTATTCCTGCTGCTTATTAGGGGTGAAAATTCTGGTTATCTGAAACATGGATGTGCTGGAATATTTGCCTCTTGAGGCCTTTGGTTCAAAACTGTTCACCTCCTAGGAGAAGGCCTACAATGGATGGGATTTTTCCAGTGGGTTAGAACTCAGCATTTTCGAACTCAGATTCGGTTTCAGCAGCCCTTGAACACTCACGCCCTCATAATTTAAACCAATATTTATTATAACATTACGGCCTGAAACAAGAGATGAAGCGGTACTTTGCCCAGTTCCCGTGGACCAATTTTAATTAATCAATCAATCAATCAATCAAAGTTTTTATTGTAGAAACCTAAGAATAGGTATAACAACGTCAGATAAACACATAAACAAATAAACTACTAATCCAGGAACACACAACAATTTATAAATACAAAAACTATAACAGTGATAAAGAACAAGTCATCAAAATAGACCGAAATAATCCTTAACACAGTAGATTTCAGCACCAATCAAAATACTTTTCACTTGCCATCGAAATGCCACTGAAGACAGCTGCCTAACATCGTGAGGGAGAGCATTGAAAAACCTGGATCCAAACTGTTCGGGATTACAAGTAAGGGATTTCGTCAGTCTCACTAAGGGGGGGCAAATATTAGGCCCGGCTCGAGTTCCTTAATTATGTACATCATTCCACGTCACAAATAAATTCAAGCTCTCCCTCACGTGAAGCAGCGCTTGCCAAACAAATAGGCCGTAAACGGTTAATGCCCCAAGCCTTTTAAAGTAGGAGCGGCATGACTCGCTAGGATGGAGACCAAATATTGCGCGCAATATCCTCTTCTGTAGCTTAAATACGGCCTCAGTATGCGACGAGCCTCCCCACAGAAGAATACCATAACTGATACGGCTCTCAACGTATTCAAAATATACTGAGCGGAGCGAGTTATAAGGTACAGCGCTACGCACTTGGAACAGCATGTACGATGAAGAAGCAAGCCTGGGAAAAGGGCCTCCACATGTTCCGACCAGGATAGGCGACTATCAATCACTATGCCCAGAAAATTTGCCGAGTGATCCATCCTGCTAGTGAGGGAGAATGTCAACTGCTGGATTTTTCCGTTATTTAGAAGGAGCGCGTTTGCTGTACACCATTGGCTGATCAAGACTGAAGCCTCCTCCTGCCTGATAGCCAATTCTTCCCTTGATGATGCCACTGAAAGGATGGTTACGTCATTGGCAAATAGAAAAGCCTTACCCCCTGCCAAACAGATAAGGTCGTTGGTGAATAGCGTAAAGAGGCAAGAGCCAAGAATTGACTCTTGCATCACCCCGCAAGGAACCAGCATCAGGTCGGATTGCTCATTGTTATAATGCACAATGAAATGAAATTTGACATACCGGCTCCATTAGGGGTCTAGTTGATTTTATTCCTGCTATTCAACTAAAAGCCTATTCTGATGATGGATTTTGATAATTATTTACTAAATGAAATAGTTATTGTCTCATTCCAGTGAAAATCTTGTCAACTTATGTTCGTTGACTGGAATTTCTACAATATACTATAAGTCTTTTTGGGGTTTGAAATTTTACTGGTTTTAAAAAATATAGTTGAAGTTAATAATATATGGTTATATGGTTTATATAATAGTATATGGTTAATAACATTTAACTTCAACTACCTATATTTTTATTAACTAGGTAGGTATATTTTTTTAAATTTCAGCAAAATTTTAGTTAGTTTTTTTAGTTTGTTGGCAACCAAATTTATTTTATAATCATGTTGAGCGACCCCAATTAGGCTAGTTTGAACACATAAAATAAAGAAAACACGATTACTTTAATCGCAAAACAGTTTTTTGGCTCTCCTGAAAAGTTGGCAAAAGCTAGATGTGCCATGCTGGGCCTCAAACGACGATATTCATTGTAAATATCATTCTAGAAGCTCTTGCAGTGTTTAGTCGTTGTTCACTACCTATTGTCCGTAAATCAAGATTAAACTTATCCTGTACATGGTGTTCCAGTGTATCGGCATAGCTTGCCCTGCAGCAATCAAGAGTTTTGAGAACCATTTGGAGGAGCTGGACGAACCAGTTGAATTCTCCACGGACGTCGCGCTCATCCCATCGTTCCTCGAGTACTGGCAATTTTACCAGATTTGGAGGAAAGGGGCAAAATAGTAATAGTAATTCAGTTTTTTTATACGCCATATCACGATACTTGATTTTGCAGTATCCTCAATTACCAGTGATACAGCTTCCATACCACCTAAGTACATTTTCGTGAAGGTAGGTATGATTCACTGCTAGATGTTAAGCATACCAACTACCTACCTTTCTTGGATTCTTCCATGTTTCTTGTCATTTCTTCTCTGTTGAACTACTACGTCTTTAACGCACCTTTTTTCTTCTACATTATCAACAAGTTTCACATCACTCGATTCATCTTACAGTGTTACTGTTACGATTTTAAAATGATAATATTAACAGAAGAACACGCACTTTGCATAAGACAGGATATATTA
This sequence comes from Apolygus lucorum, assembly GCA_009739505.2. Taxonomy (NCBI): domain Eukaryota; kingdom Metazoa; phylum Arthropoda; class Insecta; order Hemiptera; family Miridae; genus Apolygus; species Apolygus lucorum. Next base: position 28,903,683 of record CM019178.2, on the reverse strand, counting down.
GTATTGCAGAGTAGATATATACATTTTATTTTTATTGTGTTCTAATAGTCAATGGAGTTTGAAAAGGTGGTAACTGAATTAGTTGTGTTTATGAAATAAAAGATTCTCTCGTTTTATTGTTTTTAGCTCTGTTCATCACTATTCATTGTAGTAGTGTTCCTTTTTAGAAATACGTTCTTATTAACTATTTAATTACTCAAGAAATTTCTATGTCAACGCAGCTCCTTTTCTTGCACAGTTATTAGTCAAGGGAAGTTTAACCCATAATGCGAAACCTGAGTGGAATTTTCAGAGTACGGGTTCGGCAACACTGAGGGTGACTGAATTAACACTCTCAATATCCATTCATCACTATTCATTGCAGTAGTGTTCCTTTTGAGAAATACATTCTTATAAACTATTTAATTACTCAAGAAATTTTCATGTCAACGCAGCTCCTTTTCTTGCACGGTTATTAGTCAAGGGAAGTTTAACACTTCCCACGCGGTTCCCAAATTGGCGATTTCATCACCAACGCGGATCCCGAACAGGGTGGTCTTCCCGACAGCGCGGGGTGCCTACCGGTAGGCACTTTTTCGACGCTCTACTGCCCCATAATGCGAAACCTGAGTGGAATTTTCAGAGTACGGGTTCGGCAACACTGAGGGTGACTGAATTAACACTCTCAATATCCATTCATCACTATTCATTGCAGTAGTGTTCCTTTTGAGAAATACATTCTTATAAACTATTTAATTACTCAAGAAATTTCTATGTCAACGCAGCTCCTTTTCTTGCACGGTTATTAGTCAAGGGAAGTTTAACACTTCCCACGCGGGTCCCAAAATGGCGATTTCATCACCAACGCGGATCCCGAACAGGGTGGTCTTCCCGACAGCGCGGGGTGCCTACCGGTTGGCACTTTTTCGACACTCTACTGCCATCTGTTTCTTCTTAGTTGAACCAGTTGGTAGATTCTTTTCAACAGGATTTCTCCATGTGATTTCGTTTAGTAATACCCGTTCTCCACTAGGTTGTGTTCCAGGCACAAAACGGGTTGCAATTTCGCCCAAAATTAGTAGTTCATACGACGTATAGAAAGCGCTCAAAACGTCAGCTGCTCAGGGGGTGGGATTTTGTTTGCCTACCAGTAGGCAATCCGCGCTGGCGAGAGAATTACTTTTGCTTGCCGGTAGGCAATCCACGTGGAACGTGTTAACCCATAATGCGAAACCTGAGTGGAATTTTTAGAGTACGAGTTTGGCAACACTGAGGGTGACTGAATTAACACTCTCAATATCCATTCATCACTATTCATTGCAGTAGTGTTCCTTTTGAGAAATACATTCTTATAAATTATTTAATTACTCAAGAAATTTCTATGTCAACGCAGCTCCTTTTCTTGCACGGTTATTAGTCAAGGGAAGTTTAACCCATAATGCGAAACCTGAGTGGAATTTTCAGAGTACGAGTTTGGCAACACTGAGATGGCTGAATTAATACTCTCAATGCGGGTGTCACGATGTACTGGATGTGCCGAGCTTACCTTGAGGGCCAGACATCTTTGACGAGCCGCATTCATTTCCACGGACATGAATCTCCAGTTAGCAGCGAAAATACCGTCAATACTTCCCTGACTTGTCTATAGAATGCGTCAGAAGTGGATTGGAAGGTTTCACACAAGGATCAGACGGATTTTTGGAGTTGGTTAGTTCTTGGCGGGATTTTGCCATTTTTGCAACTAGCGATCCGGTTATAAGGATATACTTGGTTTTCCTAGTGCATACCCTTTTTTCGAGGCAGGTTTGAAGTTTGTGCTGTGAGCTGAGGATAAAAATATGGCTACAGGAGTTACCCAGTTGTGTCATTCAAAGATCGGAGCTTTCATCAGTTATTACGCCTAATCATTACGAAGAATCGAATAGAAGCATTCCCATGGATGTCTATGAAGATATGCCACTGTTCTTGAACGGAAAATCAGAAGAAAAAAAACATTGAACGGGGCGGAGAGGCGCATTGGGGGTTAGTATATCTTTGCTCGTAGCCACTGGTGGGTGTCAGATGTCCTGACAGAATGGCAATATTTCTGTTCTGACGACATAAAAATATGTCTAACATTTACAGCGGTGTCCAACAAGAACAAAGTCGAAAAAATTACTCTGGTGGGGGGGGGGGGGGGGAATCACAGGCGTTCGACCTGCGTTGAAAGTGTTAAGATGGTGCCATCGTAAATTCAGCCATCCGGTCCGCTACTTGCTCAAACTGGTCCCAATCCTTGTCACATTCCTCTCGATATCTCCTGGAACCTAGTGAGCTTGGCTTCCACACTGTTGATGTATAAATGAGATATCATGCGAGTCTGACATACTCATACAACAAAAAGAGCAAATATACATACATTGAAATATGCATGGATTTCGTGGAGTTGAATATGATTTGATTTCGCGGGTGCATTATGAATTTTGAACCTGGTACACCGTTGGACGTCTTCAGTCAAGTCAATAGTTACCATAGATGTCAAAGTTCCTATTTAGTACGAATCCCCACTCACTTGAAAATTACGACTGTGTTTACTTGAAAATTATCATGTATTTAATTGTCGGTATTTTATTTACCTACTCCCCTCAGTTGATTTCTCGGTAAATTTCCCAACTAGGTACCTATTATTATGAAAATATCACATTAATTTATAGGATCTAGTCTAACTAAATTAGTTACTTGTTTCACATCGAATATTCTAAATTACATCATGTTTATGTGCATAATAAAAAAGTACAATAAATAAAATGGATTATATCTACGAATATATTGGCTTTCAAACCTTATTTTTCCATGTAGCATTATTTAGGACGTAAGACTCAAATTCACATGTTGGGTAGCGCAGATCATGGTAATGGGGAATTCGCCTCAATTTTAGATTCTGGAATTTCAAGTCAAATTCTATAATAGGGCCCTAGAATAACGTTTAACACCAGTAATACCCAAGGGGAAAAAATTACTATAGAAGAAAATGCCTAACAAGCGAAGCCTCTGTCGAAAAACACCGCAAAAATCGAGGGATATCGTTCATGTCACACGAAAAGTGACCAGAGTCACATGCTATGCGCTCTGGCGTAGTACTTCCAGATAGTACCACTTGAAACGATCCAGTCAAATGACCACTCAAATAATGTTATTCAAATAACGAAACTAACTCAATTTAGAAACTAAATAAGAGAGGATGAAGACTAATAAGTAGAATCAGATTGGTCACTTTCACGTCTTACATAGTTGCGCGCTCCTGTGTTTGATAACGTTAGCTACAGTTTCATTTGCGCTTCCAGAGGTAGCGCTACCTCAGAGGGGCACAGCTCCTCCTATGAATTCAGATTGGTTACAAAATCCGTTACATTGCAACCTGATGAACAGATTGCCGCTACTTTTAAAATGTCCATCTTCCTTAAATTCTCTAAATTTTTTGGATGCTTTTTCGAGCAGAACACTAGGGTTTTCTTCCATATCATTTACCCTCACCAACGTTTGAGCTACCTTTCACTCTGTCTGCCTAGATTGGCTTTTGTTGATCCTCCCAGGTCCCTTCACTTCTCTGAACCAATAGGATTCTCCTTTCATTCTATCTGCTTCAATCTGATTGGGTATTACTTTCACTTTCTCGACCAATGGGATTCAAGCTCCCTTTCACTTGTGACTATAAAGCTATGCTCTCCAGATGTACTGATTGACACGAGTTAGGTACTGCATCTTCAGTTGCGATACCTACACTCCACTCCAGCCGCCATAGCTCGTCTCATATGTCCATCTGAATCCAGGCATTCGAATTTCCAAAATCTTGACATTTATTCAACTAGAGTTCTAATGTATAATTCTGAATACAGATATTTCATTCTTTCTATAAACATCTAGTTATTATTTCATGCTAGTCAATATAACATAAGTTGACATGGTGCCGAAACCGACTAGAGGAAGGAAAAAGAAGCAGGACTCTCCAGATATGAGTGAGGAGGAAACTGGTATCGTCGATGACGGAGCGGTAAGCCTTAAACCACCTACGCCATTATTAGTGAATAATGATAGCAATATGACAATTAGGTGGAAGCAATGGCTCAAACGTTTTGAATGGTTCGCTATAGCCACAAATCTATATAAAAAAAATTCTCAAAAGCAAATTGCGACCTTTATGGCTACTATAGGTGAAGACGCCATTAGTATCTATGATTCATTTGACATCGACGACAACGACGAAGAACAAACCATCGATCTAGCAACTATCAAAGAAAAATTCAACAACTATTTTATTAAAAAATCAAATACCATATACGAACGTTTCTTATTCAACAAAATAACTCAGGAGGATGGAGAAACGTTCAACGATTTCCTCACAAACGTTCAAATTCAAGCTAACAAGTGTGATTACGGAAACATAAAAGACATTTTGGTTCGAGATAGGCTAGTTTGTGGCATTTTCAACGATGAAATTAGGGAGAAACTCTTTGAAACGGAAGAGCTAACATTGGATAAAACTATACGCATGTGTCGATCCGCGGAAGAAATTCGGTCTCAAATTTCTAAAATGAAAGGAAATGGGCGTGTAGTAAATGCAATCAAACAACCTCAAGGTCAACCATTGTCTAATAATAAGCCGATTACAGATGACACATTCCTATGTTCTCGGTGTGGAACTCGACATGGCCGGAGGTCGTGCCCAGCATATCAGAAGAAGTGTGGGAGCTGTGGGCGGCTCGGACATGCTCCAGCGATGTGTCGTTCCAGATACTCAGAACGGAAGGCTGTGAAGACCGTATCTCTCGAAGAAACAGAAATTGACGAGCAGGTTGATTCACTGAAGCTCTCAAAAAATCAGGTATACTTGGTAAATTCTGTAGAAAGTAAGGCTGAATCGCAAGACTGGACTGAGCAACTAGTACTACCAAGAAGTAACAAAGTAATCTTCAAATTGGACACAGGGGCTCAGTGCAACGTCATCAACGAGAATATAGCTCATAAGAGTCGCCTTTACGTCACAAGCTCTCCAGTAAACCATATTGTAAGCTATACCAACGATAAGCTCCCTGTTCTCGGGCAATGCAGTGCAGATGTAATAACCAAGCATAACAAACATCACTGTGTGAAATTCATTGTAGTTGGAAATGACTTCCCGGCAATCTTAGGACGGGACTCATGTCAGAACTTAGGTTTCGTCAGAAGGATCGAAAACATTCAAATCACTAGCGAAGACGCCAGCATTTTTCAAGGCATAGGGTGTTTGAAAAATTTCGAATACGATCTTGATGTAGTTGAAAATCCTAATTTGAAAATATTCCCACCTAGAAGAGTTCCATATAGTATTCGGGATGAAGTCAAACGGGAACTAGATTCAATGGTCGAATTAGGTATAATAAAACCCGTCGTTGAACCAACACCAGCCGTCTCGCCCATGGTAGTAGTCCGCCAAAACGATAAAGTCAGGATTTGTTTGGACCCGAGTGACCTTAACAAGAGCATTAAACGTAGACACCATCCCTTACAAACGCTGGAAGAAATTGCTGCGCGTATCAGTGGCTCCAAGTTTTTAACGCTCCTCGATTGCAAGAAAGGCTTCTGGCAAATAAAATTGTCCGAGAGAAGTTCAAAATTCTTGACTTTTTCCAGTTCTTGGGGAAGATACTCTTACTTGAGACTCCCATTTGGGGTCTGTTCAGCTCCGGAGGTATTTCAACAGGCAATCAATACAGTTCTGGTAGGTCTTGAAGGGGTCGAATGTTCCATGGACGACATTCTGATTCATGCTCCGAATAAAGAAACGCTGGAAACCCGTACACAAAAAGTTCTAGCAGCCATAAACAAATCTGGGCTGAAATTAAATAAAGATAAATGTATTTTTTCCGTACCTGAAATCAAATTTCTAGGCCATATTCTAACAAGTCAAGGACTCCTACCTGATCCCTCAAAAATTGAAGCAATAACCCAACTCAAGAGACCAACAAACGTGACTGAATTACAAAGATTTTTAGGAATGGTTACTTACCTTGGAAAATTTATCCAACGTTTTTCGGACCTAACTGCCCCATTACGTAAACTACTGTCCAAAGAAAACGCCTGGGTGTGGGACACAGAACAAGATGTAGCTTTTGAACTTCTGAAAAATATTCTGGCAAGTCCACCTCTACTACGCTTTTACGATCCTAATCTACCAATCAGACTGTCAGTGGATGCAAGTTCGTTTGCTGTAGGAGCTGTGCTGATTCAAGAGTCCCAACCCGTAGCTTATTCTTCTAAATCACTGACTAAAACACAGCAAGGATATAGTCAGCTAGAAAAGGAAGCACTGGCGATATCTATTGCATGCAAGAAATTCCATGAATATATTTGGGGGTCACAAAATCTAACTATAGAGACTGATCATAAACCTCTAGAATCCATTTTTAAAAAGCCTCTCCACGACGCTCCTCCTCGGCTCAAGAGGATCATTATGGAAATTATACCTTACTTACCTAAAATTGAGTACAAGCGAGGAAAAGAACTGCACATAGCTGATGCCCTTAGTCGCGATTGCCTGAACAAGGAAGCAAACGATGATGAGCCCCTCCCTTTTAGCGTTGATCTGATAGTGGCCATGTCAAAAGCTCGGGTTGAAGAAGCCCAACTTCTGACAAATCAAGACCAGGAACTTGTTCATCTACGTGATACTATCCAAAACGGATGGCCAACTGAGAAGACGACACTACCCCCAATTGTACAAAAACATTGGGCGTATAGGGATGAATTGGCAGTTCATGAAAATTTGGTTTTTAAAGGGAACAGATTGTTCATTCCCAAACCGCTTCGCCCCTTGATCTTAGAGCACATCCATTTAGGCCACCGTGGAATCCAGGCTTCCCTACAAGTAGGAAGAGAGCACGTGTTCTGGCCAAATTTATCACAAGAAATAACCGATTTTGTGAAGAAATGTTCAACTTGCAACAAATTTCAGAGAGCCAATCAAGAAGAACAATTACTACCACAACCCGCACCGACAAGACCATGGATGGAAGTTGGATCGGACCTCTACCATTTGTCTGGAAACGATTATCTTGTGATAGCAGACTCCTATTCTGGCTTTTATGACTTTGTGAAGTTGAGAAGTTCCACCTCCTCCTGCGTCATAGAAGAACTAAAAAAATGGTTTTCTGTTCATGGTATTCCTGACATTCTACTTTCAGATGGAGGGACTCAATACAACTCATTTGAGTTTAAACAGTTTGAAAAAGAATGGCAATTTAATCAAAGGATATCCAGCCCTCTTTTCTCACGTTCTAATGGTCTCGCGGAGAGATATGTTCAAGAAGCGAAGCTCCTCCTGAAAAAATGTATTGAAGAGAAGTCTGATCCATATCTAGCCATCCTGCATCAGCGAAATGTACCTCGAGGAAAATTGGGGTCACCTGTGCAGCGCCTAATGAGCCGTCGAACTCGCACTCTTCTTCCTACAACAGCTTCACTACTCCAACCATCTGTACAGGAAAACGTAACAAACGCACTACAATCAATCAAGATGAAGAACAAGCGGTACGCCGATCGACGAAAAAAAGCATCAGTGGATTATGAAGAAGGAGATGAGGTCCTATATAGAGTGGAACCTCGAAATTGGCATCCTGCTAAGATTATTAGAAAAGGCCCTCAACCCAGGTCATTCATAATCGAGGGACAAAACGGGAGGCAGTACAGGAGGAATTCTTGGTTCTTGAGGAAAACAACTGGAGAGCCAACGCAGTCGGCTCCTGACACTATGAGTGGCCCACCAGAACTACGAAGATCCTCAAGAATAGTCAACCCACCGAACTGGTTCCACAATTGAAGATACTCATCAAGAAGAAAAAGGGAGATGACACGAGTTAGGTACTGCATCTTCAGTTGCGATACCTACACTCCACTCCAGCCGCCATAGCTCGTCTCATATGTCCATCTGAATCCAGGCATTCGAATTTCCAAAATCTTGACATTTATTCAACTAGAGTTCTAATGTATAATTCTGAATACAGATATTTCATTCTTTCTATAAACATCTAGTTATTATTTCATGCTAGTCAATATAACATAAGTTGACACTGATGATGACCTAACCGTCGAAATCGATTAAACTTGTAACTCATTATTTACGTGGAAATAGACAAGGTTCTTCTCAACTCCTTTTTTTATTAAAATGGTTTTCCACAATCTCATCGCGAGTGATTTTATTCGTTTTTTCATCTCATTACTTTCGAGGAAGTAGACAACGTTTTTTTTTTATTTTTTTAAATTTATTTATTTATTTTTTTTTGTCGAATTTCCATGTTATGAATTTTGAGTGGTATTTTTCCAACCGTCAGTTAATTTCCAACAACTGAAAGTAAGCAGGGAATTTTGAGATTTTACTATCAAGCGTCAAAACGACCAGCTCTAAAATAATAAACTCGGTTGGAATGTCCACTTACATTTGAAAACGATTTTGAAAAATGAGAGGCTGTAAACTAGGCTGTATTTGTATGTAATGCGTGAATAAATATTTTTTTAAAAATAATAATCAAAAACGGATTTAGGATAGAGTTATGTTTACTAGAGCTAAGCTTGGCATTCCTGGTGTTTAGTAAAAACAGTAGGTACCTACCTAAGTTCATAGAAGACATGAAGCACTAGGGCAGGAGAGCTTCTTCCTCCACCAATGGTCAGAGGAACTTTTTCAGAAGGCGAAATCTAGTTCAGATGCGGAGTTAGAAATTGGTAGTCAGTTAACCTTTAGAAAAGTGTGATAAATTATTGAACAAGGGCCAGTTGGCGTTTCTGCCAACTCAGTACTACCCTGTTCTGTACACCAACTTTCGACCTCAGGCTGTTCCAGGTGTGACCTCCTCTCGTTCTGCCTCCCTGGTTACTGTTCTCCAAGTGTTCTCTGGTCACTGTAGTTTCCCCTGTAGATTCCACTCAAGGGCGACCTTCCTGATGCCATTTGCACCCAGCCATCGCCGTTCCCTTCGTTTCACCAGCACCCCAGATCTTTCGAGTCAAAGAACAGATCGTGCAGTGATCTGAGAGTCAAGCCATTGCCCAAAGATCATGGTTCGATAAAGCGTTGGTCAATTCACACCAATAATGTGAGCAGTAACCGATAGATGCTGACCTGGAGTGTTTTGTTGAAGGCTGCAGTTCAACGCCAGGTTTTACATGCCTAAAACAGCTCTGATAGCACATTTCTACTAGAACAGTCTAAGCTTGGTGCGCAAGAAGATATTTTAAGCTCGCCAAACTGGACAAAGCTGCGAAAATCTCCCTTAACCTAATCAGACAACCTGATCAGATCTTCCATTGTCATAGATCAGAAACCGCCCAGCCGAGGTACGCCACCTCATCTGTATGCTTTATAGGTGGAAGTAAAACAGATGAGAAGTGTCGAGTTGGGAGCATTGATTGGCAAACCTTTCTTTTTTCCAGCACTGCCAAGGTCATTTACAAGTGCTTGGAAGCGATGAGCCAGAAGGCAGACATCTGCAAATTACAAATCCTCAAGTCTTCTAGTGACCTCACTGTGTGCGCCTCTTCTCCTGCGGTGTAGTATCACAGGTGGATTTTTTTTTGCAGATTTTATTTAATTAATGGAACATGATAAACGTAAGAAATAGTTGCCTACATAACCACGGGCTGTAGATTTTTCCCACAACCCAATGGGCTGACATTTTGGTGAAGATGACTCAAAAACTTGAAACGTTTGTGCACAAGTGGTTCTCCCGCCACTTCAACGAACTGCCATTCCTGATAACTACCATTCTAAAGATTGTTGTCTCGAAATCGTTTTCGTTTTTCATATTTCTTTAACATGAACCAGTGACGATTTTGGAGATCAGCTTTGAAATTGAATGACTTTGGGCACGTTTTGCAACATAAAACGACACTTGGGACCATTTTCACATCCATAACTGTTCGGAGAGAAAACAATAAGAGAGACGAAAACGATTACGAGACAACAATCTTTAGAATGATAGTTATGGTAATCAGGAATGGTAGTTCGTTGAAGTGGCGGGAGGTAGCGCTGAAACCCGACAAGGATTGTTGGGGGCTAGACCCTCATGTTGGAACCCACCCTCACGTTTTCTTCTAAACTGACAGAGAAATCCGAAACGGTGGGAAAAGCAAGCCGTGGAAGTGATAATGTATGGAACAGTAATTTTCATGTTTTTAAAAATATTTAACTTACTCATTTAGTGAAATGAGTTTTTAAAACAAACATCTCGTAAATACTTGACCGCTCCTTGTAATAAAACCAAATTTAGAACTAGAAATGACTAGTTTATTAAACTATACATCAATTAACATATTTACAACAAAATACCGACTCAACAGGTTTCGTATTATCAGTTCTGGGGTACGGATTTGGCAGCTTTCACGTCCTTCTGATAGTCGCCGGACACGTAGGTCAGAAGATCATTAATTCCCGAGAATTCCGTTCGTCCGACCGGCACTTCGTTTTTGGGTACTCTGGGCAGTAGTTGACCCATGCGCTGCCGGAAATCTAGCAGCTGAAATACAAAGGAAGGATTCTTTCATGTTGAATGTTCTTTGAAACCTAAAGATTCATTATTTTTCTTTCAATAGACTTTTTAAAAAATTAGTCCTAGATGATTAGTCCTAACTCACCGATGTAGCTCCAGACAGCTTCCATATGCCGAAACATATTAAAGAGGTTCCTGTGACCGAGTAGAAAGTCCCCCATTTGAGAGCTCGAATGGCTAAATCCACTCCTGATTCTTCCAGTTCAGATTCTCGAAATCGACCAACAACTGCAGCTCCCTTTTGGAACATTTTAGGGTCTTTTCTCTTCGCTGCTGCAAGAGTCATGCCAAAGGCACCAACCGCAGCTACTCCTGATATCACACCGAGGAATATTCCGGCTGTAATGAGAAAGATAAAAGTTATTTTAGTGATGACAAAGAGAGTTGATGAGCGAGTATTATGACTTAATTCTGTTACTTTGAATGAATTCAACACAATGGGGAATTTGCCTCAAAATTTTTTAATTTTTTTCCCCCCAAAAGAGGGTTAACTGATATGGGAGAAAACCCTAGTGTGCTGCTCGAAAACGCATCCAAACAATTTAGAGAATTTAAGGGAGATAAAAATTTTAAATGTACCGGGACTCTGTGACGCGACGAGTTTTTCCTTATGACAGCGGCTCTACCTCTGATAGCGCACATGAAACAACTAGCTTACGTGATCAAACACACGAGTGCACTGCAAACTGGCTAAAGAACCTAGACAGGAAAGTGATGAAAAGAAGCAATTTTACTCACTCTTTGTTACAATATGATTCTACCTGTTTATCAAGCATTATTAGCCTTCACCTTCTCTTCTTTAGTTTATATATTAGTTAGTTTTGGTATTTGAATCACATTATTTGAGTGGTTTGTTTCACTGGTTTGGTCACAAGGGCGCCTACAACTCTACCTGTTGACATTCTCTGCCGAAACTCCTTTAACGCTTCGCCAGAGCACAGTTTTGCGTGAGGAACCCTGGGGAGTGATGTGATCAGTTTTCCTCGATCTTCGTTTTTTGACACCGCTTCACTTGTTCTATGGCAATTCTTCTATGGTAATTTTTTCCCCTTGGGTATTCCTGGTGTTAAACCTTACTCTAGGTAGGGGTGTGTAGGTACAGGTATTTCCCTGGAATGGTTCCAACAGTTACAGTGACAAAGATGTAACCGTTCCAAATTACCGGTACAGTTCCATTACCGATACTGCCAACCGAGGGCAGTCAAATCCCTATCTTCCTTCTTCCATGCTTATGATCTCAACTTGCAATACAATAGCTTCATTTTCCTTGAAAATTCGCTAAAAGGGAATTTAGGCCTGCCGCAAATTGAACCCAGCACACGCACAGCCCACGCCGACCCCATCCTCAACCCACGACCATGGGCTGGGTCGGGTACCGCATATTGAACCCAGTCGTGTGCCACAACCACGTTTCGAGATGTTCCCCAACTCGCTGATTGAGCTCCTCCTGGATCTCGATTCAGAGTCAGAGACTGAGGAAGTCATTACTTTGTATTCTTCAATTAAACGAAAAAAAGTAAAAGAAATACCTATTTAGCTGGGAGAAGTACTGGTGGTAAATTTAAAGTGTTTTCGGAAGTTCCTGACAATGTTTTTAAGGAAAGTTTTCAGCTTACCCGGGAACAGTTTGGCGAAATTCATGAACTAATAAGAAGTGACGTCATGGGGGGTGAATGCAACGCCCAAAAACCAATCAGCAGCGAAGAAAAGTTAGCAGTATTTTCTAGAGGGGTTGGTGGGGGTAAATATTGCATTGATAAATAAATTTCTCGCTTCAGGAACGAGTATAAAATTCGGGAAAAACGTGTTATATACTGAAAATGCCGTAAATTCGTATTCTACCACCCCGTTAGGGGTTTTCTAGAGGGGGTAGTGGGGGTGAATATTTTATTGATAAATTTCTCGCTCCAGGAACGAGTTTAAAATTCGGGAAAACGTGTAAAATACTGAAAATGCCGTAAATTCGAATTCTACCTCCCCGGTAGGTGTTTTCTAGAGGGGGTGGTGGGGGTAAATATTTTATTGATAAATAGGATAGGAAACAACGCACCCACGACAACTGTGCGGCACATACAAACGGACCCACGCGTGGAGAGCAACTGAGTGGGATAGCCGTGGCCTGGGTTCAATATGCGGTACCTAATGCAAAACTGTGTTTCACATTCCTACCCACGTGTGGGTCGGACGTGGGCTGTGCGTGTGCTGGGTTCAATTTGCGGCGGGCCTTAAACAAGTGTTACATAAGAGACAATTTATTATAAATGATAGTGACCAAACAATTCAAGGAAAGAATAGTTTTTCGCTGCAGTTTAAGAACTTAAAATGACAACAATAATACTGGAGACAACTTCCATGCTAACCAGTCCAGAAGATCCCACTCCAGAGCCATTCCAAGATACTATTGTATTCTCAGTCCATGGAAATGGTACAGACATGGAACATGGAACAGAACTGGGGAAAAGATCCTTGCTTACCAGTCCAAATCCCTTCCCAGTCCAGTGCCATTCTCCATGATATCTTATTGGGCCGTGGAATCAGCAAGGGCGCTTCCTGGTACATGGAACTGAACTGTAGACAAGTTACTTCCTTACCGGTCTGAAAGATCCCTTCCCAGTCCAGAGCCATTCCATGATTATCTTATCAGTCCGTGGAACTGGACCAGTAATGGATGAGTTTTTATCACTGCATGGAACCGTTACAAGTCTCGGTTCCTCGTCCCGATACTCGGTTCCACAGTCCCAGTACAGCTGTACCGACACACCTCTAATTCTAGGGCCCTATTATATGATTTGACTTGAAATCCCAGAATCTAAAATTGAGGAAAATTCCCCATTGGCAGAATTGGGCTAACTTTGAATTTACTGAGTCAAAAAAGGTGGTGAGTTGTAAAAAAAAAGTTGGTTTACCACCACCGGCTCTCCACGGGAAGTCGACCGGCCCGAAACCGTTAAAATGATGGAGGTAAGGGTGAGACGAAGTGTCAGAACAAAACTGATACAATAGAGAGCTTTTGGTGCCAAAATCTCACGGGCCCCGTTAGGAGGAGACTAGCGCGAGCAACAGAGGATGCTACCCAGTTGAAGGAGGAAGGACGTTAACTTTGGACAGGGGGGGAATGGAGGCGCTTGTCACAGTGGGCCTCGAGGAATGGGTGACTGTCTGGGCGCACCCTTTCATCATCGCCCGCTGATGTCGGGAGGCAAATCCATCGTCACCCGCGAACTCCGTGCTTTGTGAAGAGGTTCCACGGGCCCGTTAGTGGTTTCCAAAAACTCTCTAATGATGTGGTTGTGGTAGCTGGGGAGATCCTCCTCGGCCCGAAACCAATGAGTGTTCGTTTAATGGTGATAAAGTGAGAAGTTTTTAAGGTAGAGTTTTAGAATCAGTAGACTAGAATGGGTTGTGGTCTCATCTCAAGATCATAGGACCTCGATACTCCTATGAGAAAAAGTTTAGATAAAGGAGTGATAAGCGAGATGGAGGGAAGTTGGCGCCATCTGTTTCAACTGCCATTCAAGGACAAGTAACTCTCGAAGTAGAACGTACACCGGGTGGTTCATTGTATAATACATGCATGGTAGGAGGAGGTCATGATAGAGAATGAATTGCAACTAAGGGAGTGAAGGATCGAGTTGAATCTGGTTGAGAGAAATAAAGGGTAGGGCTTATTGAATAAACGGGGAAGAGTAGGACATCTAGTGAGAGGAAGAGCCATTGCAGCCCCAGCAGTCCTCTTACTCTCATTTCTGAGAATGGTTCGATGAGTGAGCGGCAGAGAGGAAGGAGCTCTAATGAGAGGAAGAGCTTTCATGCCTTAGCACGCCTTCTCCCTCTTTCTACATAAGTCTCAGGGAGCCTCTCATTAAATCTCTATGAATCAAACTCACGTGTGAAATCAACCATAGATTCACAGACAGGCCAATCTATGTAGTGGCCTTCTAGCGAGCAAATTTCAAAGGACCTTACAGCTGCTTCAAGTAGGATCACTCTGAAAGTAGTTCCATTCGATTCTGCTTGCCGAAAATGAGTTGAAGTGAAAAGTAGCTGGGACTATAACGATTCACTGGAATCCGTTAGAACAGTATTAATATTCAGCCTACCCTCAGATAAACGAGTATTATATTATACTCGTTCATCTGAGGGTAGGCTGAATCAAGAATTTTCATTTTTCAACGCGTAAAACTAGAACTATCTGATCAAAGGGCACTGACCCTACCGTTTTCCGTTTCAAAGGGGTTTGAAAAGAGGATGGAATTGGGGGACCGAAAACAAATTTACTCCGAGCCCCCGTTCTGTCCGCCGAGGAGGTAAAATTAGTACTTCAGTGTGATGAGAGGGTGAAATCGTCGTATAAATAGCGAAAGTGTCGTTTGATCATTAAGTAAATTGATAGGATCAACTCAGTTTAGTGGCCGAATTGCTGGAAGTCGACTGATACATTTTCGCATCACCCCTCAGATATAAGAATTTAATGGGAGTTATAAAGTGATTCAGGTGAAACTCTAGTTACCTACTTATCAATGTATAATAAAATACAACCTACTAGGTATGATGTATTAGTAATTATCATTTATTTACCTTTTACCCGTTCACTGAAATCCACGGATTTTTTGTCCACATTAGACGATGCGTCGATAACCATTTGGTCGCCCATTATATTTATTTACAGCAACGCGGAATGTTTGACATATTCCTCCGATTCGGCGGCAATTAATAATAATTCATAATTATTTACAGTGAAGCGAAAAATAAACGCATTGAGTAAATTGCAACTGATTCTTGAAGTGAGGTTAACGTGACTTTCAAGTAGTGATGGCAACAACATATCGATATTTTTGAAATATCGATATTTTGCTTCCGATATATCGATATATCGCCATCGAAAAATCGTGCTACGATATATCGGGAATATCGATATTTTTTAACCGATATATCGCCCTAGTAGATAATAACTGGTGAATGTCAGAAACTCGCGTTTTCGTGGGTTGTGTTGAGTTGGTAAACCTGATTCTTTTCTCCTTTCGTTTTCTATGTAGCTATGCTGTCAGCTGTGTTGTGTTTGTTGCGGGTGTGCGTCGATGTACCCCGCGATTATGGGACATAAAGAGGACCCCTTTTGCGACGACTGCCAGGACGATCAGGAGACGGGAAGCATCAATCACCTGCTAAACAACTGTAACAATTACCACGCCGCACGCAGAGTACTGTATGACGATCTGCAAATACCTCTATCTAACAACATACAAGATAGACTGCAACAGGGCTTAGATCCAGACATCCTCACCAAAATATATCATTTTGTGAGGAACAACAATTTGCAACTATAATCCTCTCAACCTCCGCAACAACTTCAACAATTTCAAAACAAAGCAAGAATAGCAAAATCAACAATACATATGCCAAGAATAGCAAAACGAAAAACATATGTCCCACATAGCAGCAGCTGTGACATCTAATTCCAGAAAAAAGAAGAAGAAGAAGATGTACCCCGCGCCGATGTACCCCCCGGGCATAGTGTCCCCCGTCATTCATGACCACGGAGGTTTTCATTCATGACGGGGGGCACTATGCCCGGGGGGTACATCGGCGCGGGGTACTTCGATAGCAACCCGTTTGTTGCTTTTCTCATAACTTAACCTCACATCTTTGCTCAGAGTACACTTCAGTCACTTGTTTTTGTCTAGTTCAGAAGTCTGTCGTCTGTTACGCTGTATTGCCCGATATCTTTGTCAAACTCTCTACCAAGTTGTTATTGTTTTTAATTGTTAATGTGATTTGTGAAACTTAACTATGACTCCTCCTAAAAGTGATGTGTGGCGGTACTTTACCAGATGTTGAGTCATCAAAAATTAACTTCCCTCGACCGGGGATCGATCACCTATCATTCCGATTCTAAATCGGAGCTCCTACCACTTGAGCTAAGGAAGCGAATGGACAGAAATGCGAAGAGGTCGCTGATCACAACATCTTCCCCCCCGTTAGGAAATCTTAGGTACTCCGTTACCTAGTCAGGGCCTGCGTTTTTACAACCCATTGAGAACGCGTATTTTTGACTGGCTTCGGAGTTTTTTGTTATTGTTTTCCTTATTGATGGGGCGGGGGATCTGCTGACCTCAACGTTTGTCCGAATAGGCGGTGGCTCGACTCGTGTCTTGGGAGGGAGTTGTTTTGATGACCTAATCTTAATGAATTATTGTTTCTCTGAGAAATTCTGAGGAGACCGTTCGGGCCCGATACGACTGCGCCATACTGTTGAGTTGTGATTGTTGGTTTTTATATTAGGTTAATTTATGAATTGGTTATTTCAATTTAGGATGGGTTTCTGACCAATTAACAATCCAGTGGCTTTGGTAGACAAACAATCCCACCGCTGCCACCAATTGTGATTGTTACCCTATTGAGATAATTGGGTATGGTAAAAAGGATATGTTATTTCTATTTTGCTAGTGTGTGTTATGTCCGACCAAATCGATGGGTCTGAGGGAACTTTACCAAAAGTACACCTTTGCCACCAATTGGGTTAACAAAAGATAGGATTGTTGAATTTATGAGTTTCTAGATTACAAGATCCTGACGACTATTCACCGACGTGGGAACGTGATTTTCGTCGTCGATAATTTATATGAATTAGTTGCAATTGTAGATTAGATTTTCTTGAATAGGTGTGCGAGTAGAAGTGACTCCTATTATCAAACGATACTTCGAAATATTATACTGAGTTATGATTATTACTTGAAGACTTTGCTTCTACAATAAGTACACAAATTTCATGACAAAAGAATTATGGTAGTGCGAGTGCTAGGTTACTGGAATATGTGTTACGTTTATACTTTGTGATAATGTTGTAATAAAAATTGCTGTTATAATATATTTATGTGTGCTGTTACTTACAATCCTGATCCTTTCAGACTTAGTGAATTTTTGCTGTGTTTGTACTTAGGTATCCTAAGGGTTGGGTCGTACCTCGTACTGAAGGTTCGAGGGTCGATGACTCTACCTGTGGGGATTTCCTAAGTGGTCGCTGCCACCACCCTGGTCAAAAATATCTCAGGGATTATTAACCTTTTTACCTGCAAGTAACCTGAATAGTTGAAAAGGTAAACCTTTGAAATAAGTACACAAGATTAAAAACACGAAGGGTTTTTATTCATGAAAATTCCAACTGTCGCCGTGAAGCGGACTTAAAAATATTGCTCTGATGGAGCTGACGAAAATAAAATATATACTTCAATTTGTAGTAATATAATTGCGGCTTCCTTATTTTACTAGGAACATTTATATTGAATAGAAATGGTTTTACGTATGGCTACGACAATGTTCAATACTTTAAAATACGTTGACTTCGTAAATTGCTGATGAAACAATAAGCTAATTATCTGTCAAGCTTTTATACAAGGCGTTTTACGTTCTTACAAATATTATGAATTTTACTTATATGTTTATACAAGAGGGTTTTTGCTTTTACACAAGGTTATGTTTTACTTTCTTATACTTTAACTTTTCTTTACAGGACGTTATGATTACGGGGGGGGTTGTGCCAGATTTGAAATTGAATTGTAAGCGCTTACAAGAATGTTGTGAGGGAATGGGCTCACCCTTGCCGAGCTTGGATCTATAGTGGAGATCTCCGTAGCGGTGTAGACCAGGGCCTCTTCCTTGAAGGCTTGTATAGGGGGTGCCTGGAACGCGGAGCGAACTTGTCCCGGTTCGGGGATCGTACTGGGTATCGATCGTATCGGCGAAATTGGAGAAGGCGGCAATGTTCCACGAGTTCGGGCCTTGGCTTGCGAATGCTCGAGGAGACAAAGACTGGCGGACGGACAGTTCGACTTTTAACTTAATGTCACGAGGGATCACAAGTTCGGTTCTCAGTTCGTTCACTGTCCCGGTACACTTAGGGGGGATGATTCGAGTAGCTAGGTTCGACTTGCTGCGAGACGCGTCACTGACTGAATGAGGTGCAGGTGGTGGGGGCACCCCTATTTATAACCTCCGGCCATCTTGGTTTGACGATGGGGGAGGCCGCGATGGTGGCGCTCGGCTGTCTTGACTCTGCTGGCGGACATCGGTTGTTACTGTCCTCGGCTGTTGTTGGCGGACATCAATTTATGGAAGTTGCGTTGCTCGATGGAAGTTTTGCATGGAATGGTTGCCTGAAGGGCGGACTTGCATTTATTACATCCCCCTCTTCTCCGCAGGCCGATGCCCTCATCGGCTACTTCTCCTCGACTACGGATGGGATTGTTAGCTTCGTTTCTGGGTAGACTTTCCGCAGGGCTGTCTCATACCGCCAACGTCTGCATCCCTGGCACTTAGGTGGGCGCGTCTCGAGGTGTTCGCTTCTCAGGCAGGGCTGGGGAAACGATGGATGCTCTGGTGCGTACTTCTGACACGACGCCACCAGCCTGTTCCAGAAGCTCTTACAGCTGGCACAGCGGAATTTTATAAACTCCTTAGGTGTCTTGTCGCAGACTGGGCAAGGTGCTACGCTGAGGTTTCCTGATTCGTCTGTGTGAGCTGGCGTGATGGGAGAGAACGCTGGTGATGGGTCCTCGGTCTCCACTCGTTTGGCCGCAGGTGGTTTCTGCTTTCCTTTGGTCTGGTCTTCCTCCTCTGAGTCTGAGGAAGAAGATGATGACGACGAGGAGGGCTTTCGCGCGCGTCTCCTTGGCGTGGACGTTTGTGCCTCGTTTGCCGATTCCCAGGCTCGTTCGAGCGAAGTGCTGGTCTGGTTCAATTCATTACTGCTCTGAATCGCCAAGACTCGCTGCTCCAATCCTCGTAACTCGCAACGCAATTCCTCTATTGGAGTCGGCGTCCCAGCTGAGGCGGCGTTTGCTGCGCCAGAGCGAATTGCCTTGCTCATGTTTTGTGAGAGATTTGCTATGCAGGTCACGATTTCTTTCTGTTGGTCAGGCATATTCCCGAAGTCTAGTATCCAGCTTTGCAACTGTGCGATACATCTTACTGTGAGCTCCACCCATTCATGACTTCCTACTTCCACGTCTGGTACTGGCTCTATACGGGGCCGGGGAAACGCCATAGTCCTGTAACAAAAAACCCAGCCATCTTACTGACTACCCTTGGCTCTCTCTCACTCCACTCCACCTCTCCGCCTTATCCGAACGCGATCGCGATACCGGGGTGTGCTTTCCTATCCTTAATACTGTTTGGACATCCGTCTTGTTCCCGGTACCTACAGGATGGATCGATCCTCTCAACCTCCTACTCGACCACGGGTCCAGGGCTTCGGGTGAGGGAATGAATGCAAGGTAAGTTTAATACAAAAAAAAAATCAGTTCTTTTTCAGGTTTACAGGTTATAGTGTTCCATAGCTTACAATTAATATACATTTTATACCCTTGGTGTTTAAAATTTTTTTTTTTTTTTTTTTTTTTTTTTTTTTTTTTTTTTTTTGTTCCTAATTAAATCAGATTTCTTTTGCAGGTTATCCGGCTTCTTCGTCTGGTCCAATATCTATCACCGCGACTTTCCCAGTGTGCAGCTTTTTATAATCAATGACCTTTCTGGGTCGCAGACCGTACGGAGTTGCTCCGGTGGGGGTGTCGGTGGTGAGTGCCGTTCTTTGGGTGACCGGATCTTCTTGGGGTTGCGTCTGGGCTTGCTGTAGACGCTCGAGATCTGGGGTTACGCAGGGTCGTTCGACGAGCTCCGGCTCCATTTCGTCCTCAAGGTCGGACCAGGCGTCTTGGCTCGTCCGTGGAACCTCAGGTGTTGGTCTCGGTACGGGGACCTCGCGCCTGTGCGGTTCCTCCCGTGTGATGGCCTCATCTGGGATACGTTCCACGAATGCGGGCTTCAGCCTGCTGAGGTGGTATCTCGTTGTCTTGCCGGTGACGTCGGCGACTTCGTAGTTGACATCCGTCAGTCGCTTCACGATGGTGAGGGGTCCTATCCATGGGCTCCAGAACTTTCGCGTAGCCTCCGTCGGAGCAATCATTTGTCGGGCGTAGACTGGTTGTCCTACCTCCAGTTCTCGCATGTGTCGTCGGTTATTTATGGCTTTCTCACGGGCGTGCCACGCTCGCTTGATCTGTCCTTCCGCGATTTTCCGTATTTTCTGAAAGCACGGTTCAGGAAAGTCTCGGGTGGTTCCGGTCGCGCTCGTAAGCTCGCTGGTATTCGGGAGCCTTACCTCACGTCCATACGTCAGCTGGAACGGTGAGTATCCAGTACTGTGGTGAGGTAGGTTTCGATACGCTGCTAGCGCGAATGGCAATGCTGCCTCCCAGCCTTTCATATTCTCCTGAAGCTTGGCAACGATATTTGCGAGGGTACGGTGGAACCGTTCACAAACACCGTTGCTTTGCGGATGGTAAGCGGAGGTTTGAATATGTCGAATATTCCACTTCGAGCATAACTCTTTTATGACGCTGGAGACAAATGCTGCCCCTCGGTCCGACACGAGCACCTCCGGCGCTCCGTGTGTGGGAAGGTACCTTGATGTCAGCAGTCGGGCGGTCGTTTCGGCGGTGCAGTTTGGTGCCACGTATACTTCCGCGTACTTTGAGAAATGGTCGACCACTGTCAACAAATATCGCGTGGTCGTGGTTCCTTTCAGGGGACCGACATAATCGATCCCTACGATCTGTCCGACGCGGGTAGGCAATTCCGGTCGCTGGATTGGTGGGTTGAGGTTGTTTGGAGTGTTTCGTTGCTGACACTGCGGACAACTTTGCACAAAACTCCTCACATCCTTGGCCATCCGTTTCCAATATCCATAGCGTCGAGCTATGCTTTCAGTGACGTCCACTCCGGGGTGTCCTGCCCACAACTGCTCGTGACAGTTCGTTAAAAACCATCGACGCAGGGTCTGCGGTATCAGTGGTACCAGCACTTCGCGTCCGTCTATGTCCGCCGCAAATTTCCAATAGTCTCCTTCCTTGCGGATTCTCGGGTTTGCGTTGTCTCGGTCCAGGGTTCTGATCCAGGGATCCAGTGCTTGGGCTGCCAGTAGCAATTCTCGTGGCATACTCAGATTGGTTATCGCGCCAATGGGTATCCTACTTAATCCGTCGACATGGTTCATCTTTGAGCCGGGTCGGTACCTTGCCTCGTATTCGTATTCGGTCAACCGGAGTATCCATCTTCCGATCCGAGATGTGGGGTCTCTGATGTTCATTGCCGCAGTGAGGGCTGCGTGGTCCGTCTGGAGTATGAAGCGACGTCCTAACAGGAACTCCTGAAAGTGCCGTACTGCCCAGACCACGGCCAATAGTTCTCGTTCAGTAGTGGAATAACGAGTTTCTGCATCGTTCAACACTCGGCTGGCGTACGCGACGGGGTGACTCTCGCCGTCTCGCTCCTGTGACAGTATGGCGCCAAGGGCTTTTCCAGACGCGTCGGTAGACAATACGAATGGGGACCCGAAGTCGGGGTACGCTAGTACCGGCCTCGTCATTAGGGCTTCCTTCAATGTGTCAAACGCCGTCTGTTGTGCCTCGGTCCACAGGAATGGTTCATTTTTCCGTAGCAACTTGTTGAGTGGAACAGCGATCTCGGAGTAGTTTTCTATAAATCTCCTATAGAATCCCGCTAATCCGAGAAATGCTCGCACATCTCTTGTAGTAGTTGGAACTGAGTGATTTCGGATGATACTGATCTTCTCCGGGTCCATTTCGACTCCGTTTGCTGTGACGACGTGTCCCAGGTAGTTCACTCTGTCCTTTAAGAATTCGCACTTTTTCAGATTGAGTTTGAAGCCTGTTTCTTCGAAACGCTTCAGCACAGTCTGTAGTAATTCCAAGTGGGTATCGACGTCTTCGGTAAAGAGGATGACATCATCCAAATAGATGAGACATCCGTTACCTATGACTCCGTCAAGGACGTCATTCATCGCCGCCTGAAATGTCGCTGGTGCATTCTTTAAACCGAATGGCATTCTGGTGTATTCAAAATGTCGGTTAAGGGCAGTGAAAGCAGTCTTTTCTTGGGACTCGGCAGCAACAGGTATCTGATGGTATCCCATGGTTAAATCGAGGGTGGTAAACCATTTGCTGTTTCCCATAAGCGATAACGTTTCTAGCAATCTGGGGATCGGATACTTGTTTCCCTTTGTGATTGAATTTAATTCGCGGTAATCGGTACAAAACCGCCATTTTTGGGGTTCTCCTGGTGGAGTTTTCTTTTTCGCAACCACGATCGGCGCGTTCCACGGGCTCTTCGATGGTCGAATCACTCCCTCTGCCAGCATGTCGTGCACCTGATCCTCTACAAATCCTCTCAAGGCATGTGGTACCGGATAGGGTTTTCTACATGTGGGTTCTGCGTCGCCCGTCTCGATTTCGTGAGATATATCCATGCTGCAACCATCTCGTCCGGGTTTGTCGAACAGATGTATGTTCCGTAGAAGGCAATCTTCTACCTTCTCCCGGTCATTCTTCACTAAGTGGCTCAGCTGCTGCTTGATGTACAGCGAATTTTCCTCACGCGAGGGTCGATCGTCCCAGACCTCTATCGGGAGTTCTTCCAGGATCTGCAAATTCTCGGGAATCACGGCTCCTACGGCTGGTTGTTTTTCGGGGTTTGATAGACTCTTCTTAGCCGCCGTTTCACCTTCGCGGTTTGGTCGACTCTTCTTCGCCGTTGGTTCACGGGGATCGTAAAGTTGGGGGTTGGGGTTCGATGATGGTCGTCGTTTCGTCGTTGGACTCGTCGAGGGTGTTGATCGGGGAGATGCTTCTCCCTTTGATTTTATTTTCAGCTGACGCAGGTGGTTCAACATTTTGTGACTCTCCAACACCGCTCCGAGTATCATTTGTCCTCCGGTTTCGGCGTTCATCATGGTGATGAGTCCGGTGTCCGTTTTTATTTCGATGGGAAATTTTCCTAATAGATCTAACCCCATTAGATCTAGATGCGAGTCGGGCCTCTGGAAGATGTAAAATCGATGCGAAGTCCTCTTGTCTCCTATCCGCACCAGCAATTCCTGTGTTCCACGCAGTGGTAACCTTTGGCCATCCGCTCCCCAGAGCTCGGTGGTCGTAGGTTTCACTGGCACTCCCGGTACTGGGTGTGATAGAGCAGAGACCGCAGCTCCAGTGTCCAGTATCACATCTCTATTGTATTGTCCCAATCCAATTTTCATCCTTATCATGGGTCTTGTCGTGCAGTTGACAGTTGCTTGGAAAGCTACGATTTCATCGCCACGCACCTCCTCTTCGGGGATATCTTCAGGTGACTGAGTCGCTACGGCCGCTGCAGGTCCGGCGATGTTTCCGCGCGGGTGCGATACCGGCAGCATCTTCTTTTTCCGCAAGCATTCGTTTTCTAAATGCTCTCGCGCGCCGCAGAAATCACAGAAGATTGTGCTTTGTATGCCGTGAGGACAATTTACTGGAAAGTGATTGTACTCCCCGCAATACAAACAGGGGTATCGAGGGGTCGGCGAAGGCTGTTTCCAAGGTGCTTTCGCTTGTCCTGCGTAGGGTGATGTTGTTGTCGGAGTTTTTGGTGGTCCTTGAGGGTTCGCTTTCTGAGGGCATTTTCCGGAAAAATGTCCCGCCTCCCCGCAAGTGTAGCATTTGAGGTTATCTTTATTTAGGACTCCCGCGACGTCCCACTTGAAGTCGGCGACTGGTTCGCTCTGCGTGGCGTCCTCGAGATCTTCCGCTCGTTTCACAGCTTCTTCGAGGGTGTCGGGAGGGTTGCTTTGTAAAAAGGGGCTAATTTCTTTATTAACGCCTCTTATGAATGCACGAAGGGTTTTTGTTCTCACCCACTCCTTTCGTTGCGCGGCTGTGAGTTCGATCTCGTTTCGCACTGCGGTCTTCGCGGTAGATATCAGTTTTTCCGCGAATCGCCGAATACTTTCTTCTGGCTGTCGTTTTGTGGTCCATAAGCGTATCATCGCTTTCTCGGGATCCTCGCTCTCGTACCACTGGAGTATGGCTTGGCGTAGCGCGTTGTACGGTTGGGCTCCAAGGTCTTCCTGTAGGAACCTCTTGGCTCCTCCCCTGAGACGTGTGCGCAAAAATCGCAGTCGCTGCTCCTGGTCCAAATCTTGTGTCGCCTGTTCTACCTCAGCGAAAAATGATGCGGCCGAGATGGAATCGGGTTCATCGGGGTTCCACGGTTCAATTTCTAAGAACAGGGAACGAGGAAGGTCTCTCTGTTGTGACGTTGATCCTCCTTGGATCGGGGGCTGAGCTTTTCGGAAGAACTCTCCCAACTGATTCATCGCCTCCGTCATGGCATTTGCCAACTCCGTAGGGTCGTCCATGATGTCGTTCGATATTTTGTCACAGTCAAAAAAATGAAAGAACGAGAAAAGGCCCGGGCAAAAATCGAAATTGCAAACACTTCACGTCTCCCGCAACACTGAACCCAGTAGTCGAAGGGCTACGTAAGATCGGATCCAAGTTTCTACCCAAGGAACTTTTCCTGACGGTGTCAATATATTGTAATCGAAATTTAAAATTTGTTCAAATCTATGAAATATGAATTTATTTGTACCGGTCCGAACCGAGGATGGTTCGATTTGTGTACCGGTGCGTTCTTTGAATCGAATCGGTCCGAATCGAGAAGCGGTTCGTTCCGTACTCAGGTTCTACTAGAGGGTCAGTACGAGTGGCGAATCGGTGCGAATCGTCGCTCGGTACGAATAGTGGACTGGTTCGAGTACTCTATTGGTTCGATCGGTGAATCGGTACGGACCACGCCCTGATCTGATGTTCGGATCGGGTCGAGCTCCGTTCTGGTTCGAACTGAAAATTGGTTCGAACAGAGTACTGTCGTGTCTTGAATCGGTTTCGTACTGTGAATTGGTACGAACAATGAACTGGTATGGTTCGAGATTGGGTCGAACTGAGTTATGGTACACACGGAATATCGGTACGAACGGAATTCGGCGGAGTGTGGAGTGAATAGTTGTTACATGCACAAGAACAATGAAGTACGAATTGCGTACTGAAATAAACTCTCTGCGCTCCTCTCTCTTTCCGGCTGAATTTTTTGTTGTACAAGTGTGTGTACTGCAATGTGTCGCAAATTTTGAGTTAAGTCGTAAAATTGACGCAACAATTACTACTATTATTAACGTACAGATTTCAACAGTTTTACGCTCTTCAACTTCAAACGGTTATACTTGCTTCGTTTTTAGGGTCCCGAAAACCTTAATTTTCTTTGATCCCACCGCTGCCACCAATTGTGATTGTTGGTTTTTATATTAGGTTAATTTATGAATTGGTTATTTCAATTTAGGATGGGTTTCTGACCAATTAACAATCCAGTGGCTTTGGTAGACAAACAATCCCACCGCTGCCACCAATTGTGATTGTTACCCTATTGAGATAATTGGGTATGGTAAAAAGGATATGTTATTTCTATTTTGCTAATGTGTGTTATGTCCGACCAAATCGATGGGTCTGAGGGAACTTTACCAAAAGTACACCTTTGCCACCAATTGGGTTAACAAAAGATAGGATTGTTGAATTTATGAGTTTCTAGATTACAAGATCCTGACGACTATTCACCGACGTGGGAACGTGATTTTCGTCGTCGATAATTTATATGAATTAGTTGCAATTGTAGATTAGATTTTCTTGAATAGGTGTGCGAGTAGAAGTGACTCCTATTATCAAACGATACATTCGAAATATTATACTGAGTTATGATTATTACTTGAAGACTTTGCTTCTACAATAAGTACACAAATTTCATGACAAAAGAATTATGGTAGTGCGAGTGCTAGGTTACTGGAATATGTGTTACGTTTATACTTTGTGATAATGTTGTAATAAAAATTGCTGTTATAATATATTTATGTGTGCTGTTACTTACAATCCTGATCCTTTCAGACTTAGTGAATTTTTGCTGTGTTTGTACTTAGGTATCCTAAGGGTTGGGTCGTACCTCGTACTGAAGGTTCGAGGGTCGATGACTCTACCTGTGGGGATTTCCTAAGTGGTCGCTGCCACCACCCTGGTCAAAAATATCTCAGGGATTATTAACCTTTTTACCTGCAAGTAACCTGAATAGTTGAAAAGGTAAACCTTTGAAATAAGTACACAAGATTAAAAACACGAAGGGTTTTTATTCATGAAAATTCCAACTGTCGCCGTGAAGCGGACTTAAAAATATTGCTCTGATGGAGCTGACGAAAATAAAATATATACTTCAATTTGTAGTAATATAATTGCGGCTTCCTTATTTTACTAGGAACATTTATATTGAATAGAAATGGTTTTACGTATGGCTACGACAATGTTCAATACTTTAAAATACGTTGACTTCGTAAATTGCTGATGAAACAATAAGCTAATTATCTGTCAAGCTTTTATACAAGGCGTTTTACGTTCTTACAAATATTATGAATTTTACTTATATGTTTATACAAGAGGGTTTTTGCTTTTACACAAGGTTATGTTTTACTTTCTTATACTTTAACTTTTCTTTACAGGACGTTATGATTACGGGGGGGGTTGTGCCAGATTTGAAATTGAATTGTAAGCGCTTACAAGAATGTTGTGAGGGAATGGGCTCACCCTTGCCGAGCTTGGATCTATAGTGGAGATCTCCGTAGCGGTGTAGACCAGGGCCTCTTCCTTGAAGGCTTGTATAGGGGGTGCCTGGAACGCGGAGCGAACTTGTCCCGGTTCGGGGATCGTACTGGGTATCGATCGTATCGGCGAAATTGGAGAAGGCGGCAATGTTCCACGAGTTCGGGCCTTGGCTTGAGAATGCTCGAGGAGACAAAGACTGGCGGACGGACAGTTCGACTTTTAACTTAATGTCACGAGGGATCACAAGTTCGGTTCTCAGTTCGTTCACTGTCCCGGTACACTTAGGGGGGATGATTCGAGTAGCTAGGTTCGACTTGCTGCGAGACGCGTCACTGACTGAATGAGGTGCAGGTGGTGGGGGCACCCCTATTTATAACCTCCGGCCATCTTGGTTTGACGATGGGGGAGGCCGCGATGGTGGCGCTCGGCTGTCTTGACTCTGCTGGCGGACATCGGTTGTTACTGTCCTCGGCTGTTGTTGGCGGACATCAATTTATGGAAGTTGCGTTGCTCGATGGAAGTTTTGCATGGAATGGTTGCCTGAAGGGCGGACTTGCATTTATTACAGAGTCATCAAAAATTAACTTCCCTCGACCGGGGATCGATCACCTATCATTCCGATTCTAAATCGGAGCTCCTACCACTTGAGCTAAGGAAGCGAATGGACAGAAATGCGAAGAGGTCGCTGATCACAACACAGAACATCTAAACAAGAAGCTAAGTGTAATTTTTGTTCGAAACTGTTGAAAACTTCGGGAAACACTTCCAACTTGAAATCACATTTAAAAGTTCATAAGCTAAAAGACGAAATAAAGTCTAAACCACTTGTACAAACAAAAGCTGATAGCAATAGGCCTACTCCAGAAAGTGTTTCTATAAAATCTACGCATTTTGACCAAAACAATGTTTTTCCTATTTTTAGCCATTTTCCGGGCTTTTCCTTAAAAAAAAACTATCATTTTCAGAATCAGCGTCAAATTTCGAGCATATTAGAAAAAAATCCCATTTTTCTTTACATGCGTGCACATGATATAATTACTCATTGTGAGAAACCATAAGAGATTTAAATATGTAATAGGCCAATGGTTATTTTGGTAATTTTTATGAAATAAATGTGTTATTGAATGAATTATGTTTGTTGTATGATCTTCCAATCATTTATTTAACCACCAGTTTCGACTTATATTTAGCAATATTTTAATATTGCTTATTTTTTTTCGCAGTAGGCCTCTATATTTTCATTGTGTTAAAGTAGTAAATAATTAAATAAATCAACTCAAATAAAGTGTGTTTTCACGGTAAAGCTAATGGGAGGATCAATATATTATATGTTCTGTGTTTTAAACCAAAGAAAACAAATTAAAATTGTTATTTACAAGAACAAATATGGTTCGATATTTTAATCCCGATATATCGGATATATCGATATTTTTGCTCCCGATATATCGGTGCCATCGATATTTCCCTTCCGATATATCGCAAACCCGATATATCGATTTTTGTAAAACTTTTGCCATCACTACTTTCAAGGGACGATAACCACTTGATAAACTGTCTGTCTGTCTTCTCTTCTTCTTTTTGACCTGGACCATACCGTGTAGTCACTAATCGTTACCACCTCATTGTCTGTACTGTTTTGCATATATTGTCTGTAAGATTATTGCGCTTTTTTACTTCATATCCTTCACCCTGTATTATACTTTCTTTGAATTCAAATGTGTACTCCGCATTCCTGTAGTTTGCTCTATAATTTTAGTAGTCTGTAAATCCAAGTCTCGTGAATTGTTGTATATCTGTTCCACCATCAAGGACATTCACAATAACATTTGGAAAAACTTGATAAACTTTGTTCTTGTTGATTAGCTGATCACGCCGCTACCATACCAGTCACAAGAGTTTTTCGGTTATTGTTGAATATTATGCTATTCGACCCCTCCATCAATGTAGTTGGAAAATAACTAATTAATAATAATTACTTCTTCTAATAATATAGTGCTGATAATAATTTTTTTTGAAAGGCATCTTTATCCTTGAAAATGAAATCGAAAAATCGTTGAAAGTTTAGAAACAGAAGTAGGTACCCAGCACAATATTTTGAGTTTTCAGGCGGATAAGCTTATTCACACATGCTGTTTCTTTTCAAGTTGACACAATAACACCCAAAAATAGTTAATAGAAAATTTGAAAATAAATAAATATTAGAAAGATATATAGGGTGTCCTAGCTATCATGAATCAAGTTTGTAATCACTATTGAAAGCTTGCTTTTAAGAAAAGTTGAATTGTAATCCCCAGTAATTTTGGGTTATTATTTTCAATGATGATTGAATTTTTTCAATGATTTTGAATGAAACTTTGGGAACGAGCAAAAAAAAGTAGGATACCTAACTTTTTTAAATTAAAAACAAATACATTTTCAAAAACTAATATTGAACACGATTTTGTGTTTCCCACCGAAAAGACTTCGAATATGAATGGATGAACTTTGAAACATTTAGGTCTAAGGATAGGAATGATGGAACGGATCGTAGAGCTATCTTGGATTTTTAGATAGGTGGTGATTGCATTGCCGATGATAAAATCGTTAATTTGTCGTTATGTATATACAGGGTGTTTCACGAAAAGGTCACACCCCCCTTAATTTCCGCAAAATACAGCGTAAAAAATTCCGACCAACGCAGTTCTTCGTGATTTTTTGTGAGGATCTCAGGAAAAATACTTTTGCGCAAAAAAGTTGCGCGCAATCGTGCGCAATTGACACTAACTTCATTTTTTCAAATAGAACCCCCCCTTTTTTATTACAGATTCGGATTCTACGTCAAATTTCATGAAAAATTCATACCCATATCGATTTGTTTTATTGAACGCAAACTTGGCTTTTTGAACGCTCTAAGTTGCGCAACTCCACAATTGCGCAAAAATTAGATTTTGGAGAACCCTCAGTGTGGCACATGGTTTTTCATCATTTTTTTAACGCTGAATCACAGGGTGTCATCCGTTTTGAGAAAAACCAAGATTTAAGAAGAAAAATTAACATTTCTTCCACGAAAACATCAGTTTTGAGGTCGAAATCATGTTTATTTTTTATTTTCTCACCTCCTTTTGAACCACGGGCTTGGGGCCGTCTACGGTGGAGTTAAGAATAAAAACTGGCAGCACGATCATGCTTGAACTGAATAAAATTACCTAAAAACTCATAACGATTTAAAAAGAGCGATTTTTTCTCTAAAAACAACCGAATTTTCGGCCGCTATTTTGGAAAATTCCAGTCAAATTGAAAAACGGACGACACCATGTGATTCAGCGTTAAAAAATAATGAAAAAACATGTGCCACACTAAGGGTTCTCCAAAATCTAATTTTTGCGCAATTGTGGAGTTGCGCAACTTAGAGCGTTCAAAAAGCTAGGTTGCGCGCAATAAAACAAATCGATATGGGTATGAATTTTTCATGAAATTTGACGTAGAATCCGAATCTGTAATAAAAAAGGGGGGGTTCCATTTGAAAAAATGAAGTTAGTGTCAATTGCGCACGGTTGCGCGCAACTTTTTTGCGCAAAAGTAGGTATTTTTCCTGAGATCCTCACAAAAAATCATGAAGAACTTCGTTGGTCGGAATTTTTTACGCTGTATTTTGCGGAAATTAAGGGGGGTGTGACCTTTTCGTGAAACACCCTGTATATGATTGAGCTATTTCCGATTATTTACTATTAATTTATCACAAACATACGAGTTCGTTAGCCAGAAGTTTTGGACAACCCTGAAGGGGTCAAAATTTCAAAAATAATGAAAACACGTGTTTTTCCGGTTTTTGCGGTTTTACCTTCACAATCATTGTGGTATATTAAGATTCAGCCCTAATACCAATGCACTTTCAAAAACGCTGTAAATTATTTCACAAAGGTTTATTATCTTTCTGTATAGATCACTAGTCTGCAAAGAACACGGCTTTGCAATTGCCTTCATTATTTTTTTTTTAACCAATCGTGGGTACTACCTACTACATACCTACTTCACAATAAAGTTTTTTTGGAAGGAATAAACGCCTCAGACTCAATTCGAAGAAATAGGGAGTTGTGGGTGCCTCCATTGGGAAATTTGGTTGCTAAGGACGAAAACCCGAGAACAACTCAAAGAAACTAACAACGATCACATTTTGGTCAGCTAAAAATTTGAACGGAGATGAGGCCTTTTTTTGCGATTAACACTCGTGTTCCGTATTTATCGCAAGTCCAACCCATAAGATCTCATTGGGAGCGAACGGTTGAACGGATGCAGCAAGATGTTTAAATAAATTATTATTATTGGGAGAAAGAATTTATGGGACATGTGCTCTCCTCCAATAATTTATTCAAACATATCTTGACAAATAATACAAGATTCCCATAAAATTGCACTGCTTTGCCTGCCTCTTGCACATGGCAAAAAAATCTTATGATTCCTGCTGTTTGCCTAATGAAGTGATCGTTTGGGACTCCTAATAATTTATTTGAATATCTTGCTGCATCATTCTTAATGGTTTTCACCCAAAATCACTTTGTTTGTTCTAAATGTTGCACAGAGCAAACTAATTTTGGTTTATTATTTATTTAATCATTTTATTCAAGTTTATTATTTACTAATCATTTTCAATAATGAACCATTGGAATTGACCAAGAAAATTTTTTTAACTCCACCTCAAAATTGGTTGGTTTACGTTTCCAGGGAGGTCGGTATAATTTGAAAATCTTATACAAAATTCATGTATTTACGCAAAAATATATGTTTTAGTAGTCGCCCGGGACGGTCAAGTACCTTCTGAAACACGTCTAAAAATCGAGTGAATTAGTAGGTACTTACCTGTTCGACAACCCACTAAGTACGCTTGCATTCTTCTGCATAATATTAACATGTATTTTCCCAAATTATAAATAGTTGAAACTTCTTTAATTGGTTCCTAGCAAGGCATATAATTAATTTTCCTGTTCGGTATGAGTAAACAAAATAATTGGTCCTACCTTCCTATCCCCTAAAGTTTCCCTCTTTCCCACAATTATAATTTGTCAACATTTTTTTCTCTTTATAATTATTCTAGGCCCAGGAAGCTTTTGGTCTATTATTTTCAATAATAAGCCTTTGGAATCGAGCAAGAAAAAAAAATTAACCCCCCTCAAAATTTGATGTTTTACGTTTCAAGGTATGTAGAATCCGAAAATCGAATAAAACATTTTCCGTCCGTCCGCCGTACGCCGTACGCGGCACTTTCCAGTTACCATGAGTCGATTTTGATGAAATTTGGTATATGGGCTCCATTTGGTGCCTAGTTATGCCCCGAACCTTTTGGTTGATGTCAGTCACTTCTAAGGGTTGAAAAATAAGGGCTGAAAATATTACATCAATTAAAAATAGTATTCAATTTCTAGAATCGAATGAGACCACCCAGTGCTCTATAGGACTAACAGTTCGCTCCCTATGATAACTTAAGAGTTCGACTTATGATAAATCAGAAACACGAGAGTGAATCGCAAAAGAGGCCTAATCTCCTTTCAAATTTTAGCTGACCAAAATCCGATGATTGTTTCTAGCAACAAGTAATAAAATTTCTTAATAAAGGCACCTACAACTCGAATGAGTGTGAGGCAAAAATATGGTAGGTAGTGACAATGGGAAGTGAGTGATCTACACATAAACATAAATAAAACCTTGGTTTAATTATTTGCAGCGTTTTGAGTCCTAAAGTTCTGATGGTGCTGTAAAGTGAAAGCGCATTCAACCAATAAACCATAAAAAAAAAAGAAACGCCGCTTCAACACTCCTCCCCTCATCTCATCGATAGAAAGGCCAAACCAACACAATGGGTACCTAGTCGGTGTTGAATTTGTCCCCTCTAAAAACTTGTCCGTTCGCTAATACCTGTGCCAAAAGGCAATTAACTATCGTTTTCTGGCAGATGGTTTGGGAAGTGATCTGAACACAATTCAGAACTTCTGCTCGGCTTATAAAACTATTGTAAGTTATTGTGAATCTCTCACTTCTTGATTTCAATATTGTAAATGACTGTAGATACCTACGTAAATAAGTATTTAATCAATTAGTAGTACTTTCTAGATGTATCCAAGACTCCCCCTGTACTCCCCATACTTCACGTACCTACTGGATTATCTGGACATTCCTTCTAATTCCTTTGACACGTTATTTTCTGCTAGTCCTACGTAAAAACCCTGCAAATTATTACACAATGGTTTATTATTTTGACATTTTCATGTCTTTGCTTTGGCACATAAACTGAAAAATCGTCACGAAAACTAAGCAAGTCTTGCTCACGCGACCAATAAATAAAATAGACTCACTGTGTTGCGCAGAGAACAATCAACTGTTTTCTTATTTTGATGCTTGGGTACATGAACTAACAACCTTACTTTACTACCTTGTTGTGTAGTGGTTGACATGAAAATGTCCCAATGTGTTGCAGACTCGTATGCAAGCATTTAAAATTTCTTTATTGATCACTCGTCTGCAAAGCCACCAACCATCCAACATGATGAAAAACATCGATCGTATTTCGGTCAGCTTTAATTTGAACGGAGATTAGGCCTCTTTTGCGATTCACTCTCGTGTTTCTGATTTATCGTACTTCCAACCCTTAAATTCTCGTAGGGAGCGAACGGTTTGTCCTACAGGGCTCCGCGTGGTCTCAAAAAATTCTATAGAATCTTAAATTGAAGAAAAAACAATACCTTTATATAAAAATTTCAAAATTCATTTTTGAACCCTTAGAAGTGACCTTCTTCAACCAAAATCTTCGTGGCACAATTAGACCCTAAATGGAGGCTACATACCAAATTTCATGAACATCGGTCAATGCTAAGTGGCAAAGTGCCGCGTACGGCGGGCGGACGGCCAAATTTTGGTTTAATATTTTCAATAATGAACCTTTGGAATCGACCAAGGAAAAAATTTGTTTAACACCCCCTCAAAATTTGATGGTTTACGTTTCAAGGTACGTAGAATCCAAAAATCGAATAAAAAGGTGGCCGTCCGTCCGCCGTACGCGGCATTTTTGCCACTTAGCATTGACCGATTTTGATGAAATGTGGTCATGTAGGCTCTATTTGGGGTCTAGTTGTGCCCTTAAGATTTTGGTTGATGTAGGTCACTTCTAGGGGTTCAAAAATGAATTTTGAAAACACCCTAACTCAAAAAATTTTCAATATAAAAGTATTTTTTCCTTCAATTCAAGATTTTATAGAATTTTTAGAATTTTTTGAGACCACGCGGAGCCCTGTAGGACAAACCGTTCGCCCCCTACGAGAATTTAAGGGTTGGACGTACGATAAATGAGAAACACCAATAAATACCATTGTGTAATAATTTGCAGCGTTTTATTCGATTTTTGGATTTTACTTACCATACGTAAACCATCAAATTTTGAGGGGGAAGGTACTAAAAAAGAATATTTCTTGGTCGATTCCAAAGGTTCATTGTTGAAAATAAACTAAAATCAATCTTTCTATATTAAGGGGGTTTCAGTCGGTCGCCGTTCGTTCCTCGTTCCGGGTCAGTATTTCCCTAAATTTCAGGGGCAAACACTTTAAAAGTTGTACCTAGATTTGACATTTTCAAGGATTTCGAAATTCATTAGTGCATCAGTCCAGGGAATTAAAAAACTAAAAGATCAAACAATAATTGCCAGAGAAATGTGGAAAAAAATCAAACTGAATAAACGTTTTTCCCCATATTTCTCTGGCGATTATTGTTCAATTTTGATGATTCCAGCGCCAATCTTTTAGTTTTTCAATTCCCTAGACTGATGCACGAATGAATTTCGAAAATCCTTGAACATTCCAAATCTTGGTACAATTTCTAAAGTTTGAGCCGCTGCGATTTAGGAAAACACTGACCCGGAACGAGGAACGAACGGCGACCTACTGAGGCCTCCTTAATTTTTATCCAAATGCAATTATTCATAGTAGGTACATTTATTCAAGGATGAATTTGGAGTTAAAAGTGATGACTAACGAACCCTACCTGAACAGTTGAAATATGTCACGGTTAAGTCCTTGCAAGAAGACCTACTGTTCTTTAGAATATCGATCGACAAGGAAGGTTTCGAAACATGAAAGTGAGCGTCTCATGAGGAATATTAAGTAGGTAGGTAGAAACGGCGTACTTGGTGGTAGAAATGAATTGCTGTGAGAGATGTCCCGATTCACTTAGGCATAAAAGCAGCTAGGCGAGAAGAAATTCTGCCAAGTGGGTTTGGCAGATAGCTTCCTCTGTCCTTAACTGGATAGTACAGATGATCTGAAGCATAGTAGATAATCTCAAAACGCTGCAAATTATTACACAAAAGTTTATTATTTTGCGATTCACACTCGTGTTTCTGATTTATCATAAGACTAACCCTAAAGATCTTATAGGAAGCGCAGTGCCGTCCTTAGGGTGGAGCGAGTGGAGCGGCCGCTCCAGGCCTCGCGCTGAGGAAGGCCTCGCCTAACGCATTCATTGCATATAGAATTTTACTCACTATACCCGTTACCGTGGCAAGCGCAGAGAGGAGTTTTTCCCGCTTGAAACTTATCAAGACATATTTAAGAACTTCCATGAGTCAAGAAAGGCTATCATCCTTGGCAATGCTATCGATTGAATCTGACACGACAGCCAAAATTCATTTTGATGAGATTATTGAAGACTTCGCTGGAATGAAAGCGAGAAAAGTACAGTTCATATAAGGTGAGTCAAAGTTGATAATAACACAATTTTAAATATAGTTTATCTAACAATAAACGATTGCATTTATAGTATTATTTTACATCGGTTTAGCTGGAACTATCTGTTTTATTAGGTTATTTTATCTTATAACCCATATTTTAACAGGCCTCTATTGTAGGCTATAATGTGTTTTATTATTTTACAGATGTGATGTGAAAATTATAAACCTACATTAACAATAGAACAATGGAAGAATTTATTAAACAAGATTTGAACATCTAATAAGATATGGAACGTCAATTTTAAATAAGTATTTACAATAATGTATATGTTTATTATAATTTACCATTTGATTTAATAAAAAGCAAGAGAGAATACATTTCGTTTTTTCTAATGAATTTATTGTTTGTTAGACAAAAATTACTATGTTTAACATTAACAAGCACTGTTTAAGCATTACTTAAAGAATAAACTTTGTTTTGATTTTTCTAGCTTATTTTTCTGAGATTCCTATTGTTTTATTTTGTTTTTTTTTTTACCTGAAACCTGAAACGAAATTACTCGAAACATACCAACCTGAAATGGGTGTTTTGCACCACCCCTCCCTCTTTTAGAGTGTAAGAGATAAACGTTTTGTTTATCAAAAAGCTTACAATTACGACTTTGCAAATATAGCTTGACAAATATTTTCCGGAACCCCCCCCCCCCCCCGGTATCCATAGTTAAAAAAGGCCTCGCAAAAATGTTTTGCTCCAGGCCTCGCATTTTCTAAGGACGGCACTGAGGAAGCGTACGGTTGGTCTTGCAGAGCTCTGGGTGGTCTCATTCGATTATAAAAACTCAATACCATTTCAAATTAAATAAAAAACCTTTACATTGAAAGTTTTTGAGCTAGGGCGTTTTGAAATTGTTAGCCCTTATTTTTCACCTCTTGGGAATGACTGCACCAATGGTACCCATATACCAAATGTCATCAAAATCGGTCCATGGTAACTAAGGGAAGTGCCGCGTACGGCATACGGCGGACGGACGGCCAAATTTTGGTTTATTATTTTCAATAATAAATCTTTGGAATCGACCAAGAAAAAAAATTTTGTAACCACCCCTAAAAATTTGTTGGTTTACTTTTCAAGGTACGTTGAATCCAAAAATCGAATAAAAATTTGGCCGTCCGTCCGCGGTCCATTGGTCCATTGGGGTCTAGCCCCAAATGTAGCCCCGAAGATTTTGGTTGATGTAGGTCACTTCTAAGGGTAGAAAAATAAGGTTTGAAATTTTGAAAACGCTCTAACCCAAAAAATTTTGATATAAAGGCATTGTTTTTCCATTACTTTAAGACAGTATAGAATTTTTTGAGACCACGCGGAGCACTGTAGGACAAACCGTTCGTTCCCTACAAGAATTTAAGGGCTGGACTTTAAAGACGAAGCTCCCAAGTGAATAATTTTTCAAGACCAAATTATTAGAACAAAATTTATTATGAGAATTTATTATGTGAATTTATTATTTGAGTATTACCTATGTACCTTTGGGTACATTTACATAGTAGTTTACTAGTTGAAGAGTTTTGGAGTTTTCCCCAACTTTCCAACATACTTTCTTAATAACGTGTAAAGAATTTTCAGTCGATTGATGGGCGATTACACGCCCAGGTAGCGTGGCTTTAGCCCCAAGGGCCGTTTTTCACAAGTAAACCTCAGTTTCAGTTGATTCAAACATTTATTCGGTCCGCTCTCCTCATACAATTGAGTTCAAATTTTTACCAGAGCTCCAGCAGACCTTTTCAAACAACGTGTGAAAAGTTGGACTCAATCGGAGAAGAACGAGACGCCGGAACAATTTTTGGCATTTTCGTAATAAGCTGTCTTTTTGGTGGTTATCAACTTAGGTGGAGATGCGGCACGTGTTAGCGTTGTCCGAGGGTGACCAAATTTTTTGTGGGGTACTTTGGTACCCAATCTAATGAAATAATGGGGTAGGACTTCCAGTTTTCGATGATTTAAAAAAAAAGGCCATATAAGGGACACCCTACTGTGCATGAGTAGTTGTGATATAATTTGTAGTGAGCTGCCCATGTCGTAAAGATATCAGTGGTTTTAAAATTTTTTATTCTACTCAGACTTTTGGGTAGGTTAGTTTGTCGAAATTTGAATTTCAAGGAGGGAAACGGACGGTTTATGGCCAAAAATGTGCATTTCTACTCAGAACGAGGTCTCAATTTCCAACGGATTTGCGTTGTGTTGCTTCAAACATTGTAAATGAACACATCTTGCTTCTCACATTTGTAGGGAAATCAACACCTACCTAATAATTACCTCTATGACGAGTCTCTTTTGCAAGAAAAGAACCCAATCAATTCAATTTTCGATTCACGGCCACTGTCGTCATTGAAAATTAATTTGCTATTCGTGTGTTCGAGATTCCCACTTCCGTGAATTCAAATTGGTTTGCGATTTTACCTTCCCCCCAACAGTAGAAATCATCTACCTACAATCGGGTTATGGATACGAGGAAGCTACGTGCCGCACCCACTTGGCAGACATTTTTTGTTGGTGTCGAACCCTGAATGTTACAACTTAACATTTAATTTAGAATATTAACTTAATTCATCGCTGAAGCGGACGATTATTGCATTAATAATTAATGCATAATTAATAATAATAATAATAATAATTATTAATATTTTAAATTTATGATAAAACTAATGATACTTAGAGAAAATACAGAAATCTTCATATTGGAAGACTTGAGCTAAGGTATTTTGAAAATACCATTCCTATTTATCACCCCTGAGAGTAAGCAAAAGTTCGGGCTCAACTACATTCCAAAAGGAGCCCACAAGCCGAATTTCAACAAATTTGTTTCCAAGGATTCAAAATTGGAAATAATAAACCTGTACGGAAATGATAAACCTATAAGTAAACCAAGAGACTCCAGCGATTTTTTTTTCAAAATTCGACAATAAAATTGATCAATTTCTATTGTCTACAGTTGATTTGTTACGCACAATCACAATAAATAGCATAATTATTCTCTCTTCAATATAACCCCTATTCGATCACCCAGCGTAACTTATAGATATGCGAAACTTTATTATTAAGGAGTGTATTAAGTAGCACCTACCTACCTATCATGTTGGAAAAAATTAATGTTTTAGAAGACTGAAAACTCCCTATTACAATGTTGACAAATGGCGTAAGAAAGTGATTTTCAAAATACGGAGTTTTAAACATTTTGCTTCTGACGAAACAGAAAACATAATTATTGAGGGGATCTCAAATTCACTGACGAAGAACATGTGAAGAAATCTAGATCATCACCACGAGGAGTTATGTTAGTTTTTTCCACACTAGCTGAAAAACCACAAAAAAAATTCAAATTTCCAATTCTTCTGTCTCCAAGGCGGGAGAGCAGTGCAGGATTACATGGAAGCGTGTAGAATAAATTGGTGTAAAAATGCTTGATTGTATACTGTAAGTCACATTGGCAAATTCCCTGCTTGTTGAGGGATTCTGAGTTTCTAATTAGCGTAACGAAGAGAAGCCGTTTGCGAATATTCTGTTGTCTTTTAACATTTTGACATTTTATGTCTTTACTATCGCACATAAATGAAAAATCGTCACGCGGGGAGCGTTACGCGGAAATTTCTGATGATTTTCAGGTACAACCAATCGTTCCTAGGGAAAACTAACTTCCTCATTTTCCACCCCACAAAAATCGTTCACCACTCATTGGAAAGCTCTCAATTTATTAAACATAAGACATAAAATGTCTCTCGTGGTTGCGTAGTTGTACGAAAGCTGTATCCACCGTTTTTGTTTTCAATTTGTTATGTACATTTATCATTATGTTCGCTCATTTATACAAAGAAATCTCTTTCTTTTTAGTTCTTAGTAATTTCATCAAAATTTACTCATCTGACGTGGTCTAAAACGTCAAGTTATCCTAGAATTTTTGTAGGCTCCTACTGATGTGAACTCTC
Source organism: Apolygus lucorum (assembly GCA_009739505.2). Taxonomy (NCBI): domain Eukaryota; kingdom Metazoa; phylum Arthropoda; class Insecta; order Hemiptera; family Miridae; genus Apolygus; species Apolygus lucorum. The sequence goes on along the minus strand of CM019178.2, from coordinate 28,863,952 downwards.
CTTCAGCCCTGCCCCAAACTACCCTCGAAATTAGATAAACATAGGATGTTCAGAATCATAGGGGACCATCTCGAGATTGAAGCGCACCAACCCCCAAAATTTCATCAAAATCGGACAGTGATTTGACCTCAGACAGACATGGAACTAGAATAGTTCAGAAAGTTCCGAAACACAATATGAGTGGAAATTTTGATGTAGGGAACCCAAATTTTTTTAGCCTGCTGCAAAAATACAAAACCTCCCTATCTTAGATATTAGGGAAGAATAAAAGCTTAATTTTAAAACGTTGATATTCCTATAGGCCTCCAAAACGAATGACAATGCAATATAGCCCATCCGATGTTGCCATCGGTATTTGACTTAATGTAAGAAGATTCGCCTACTTCGCTAATTCTAAGATAAGAAGATATTTCTAGGAGTTCAGCTGGTCATCAAAGAAGAGGAGAGGGAAGGGTCTTCAGACAGCGCTCGCGACGTGCGGACACCACACTCCTATCAGTTCTGAGTCGTCTTTCTCATAGTAAGTTGAAACCGCGTTAAACCCTCGCTACGTCAGTGATCGTATTGTTTTCATTTGTTTTATGATGGTCAAATATTCTCGTATGTGACAAGTGAGCGGAAGGTTTTACTCGATTCATCTTGGCAATAAAACAGGTATGAAGTCCTTATTCAATCCTTTTGTATAGAACAAGATCTACTACTTGGAAGCCAACCAAGTTGTTTATGGTTTATACATACAAAATACATAGAAAATACTTGCCTTCCTACCAATAGGTATTTTCCTCGAACTGCCTGAAGGTCTGATCATTAAAAACTGCTATTCCTGGCATCAGGTATTACTGTGTTTCACAGGTAAAATACCACCATGGCTTGGTGGTTGGGTAGAAAAATTAAAACGCTGCAAATTATTACACAATGGTTTATTATTTTTTATTTTCCTATATAGATCACTCGTCTACAAAGCCACCAACCATCCAACATGAAGAAAAACATCGATCGCATTTCGGTCAGCTTTAATTTGAACGGAGATTAGGCCTCTTTTGCGATTCACACTCGTGTTTCTGATTCATCGTACGTTCAAACTATAAATTCTCGTAGTGAGCGAACGGTTTTTCCTACAGAGCTCCGGGTGGTCTCAAAAAATTCCAAAAATTCTATAGAATCTTAAATTGAAGGAAAAACAATACCTTTATATCAAAATTTTTTGAGTTAGGGAGTTTTTTCAATTTCAAAATTCATTTTGGAACCCTTAGAAGTGACCTACATCAACTAAAATCTTCGGGGCACAACTAGACCCCAAATGGAGCTTACATACCAAATTTCATCAAAATCAGTCAATTCTAAGTGGCAAAAGTGCCGCGTACGGCGTACGGCGGACGGACGGCCAAATTTTTATTCGATTTTTGGATTCTACGTACCTTGAAACGTGAACAATCAAATTTTGAGGGGGTGTTAAAAATTGTTTTCTTGGTCGATTCCAAAGGTTCATCATTGAAAATAATAAACCAAAATTGTTACGAATCTAATGGAATCCTAATACATGTAACCCCAACCGTATGTACGTATATCGCCGATTCCAGGTCGTGACATCAAAATTTTTTCTACTTTTATAACTTTACGTGTTTATTTAATAACTAGCAGAAAAGCCTGCTTAAAGCAGGCAAAAACAAATCGTAGGTGTAAAAAGATATGTAGAAATTAGAAAAAATTAGATTTTATGTATTAAGATAGGTATTTGTTGTTGACATTTTATTTCATGGTAGTTAAGAGGGTTCATTTGTTGTTCTTTTCACGCATCTACGATTTGTTTCTTTATACTCGATTATTGGACGCTATCAATTATTGGAGACCCATATTCTTACGGCAGCAAATATGACGATCGACCAACAAACGTCAAATTGATTGAGAATGGGGTCCTCTTCCTTTGCCGAGCTTTCGGAAAATTCATCACCTTCCTCAGGACTCGAAGGATGTGTTACTGAAGAGGTGTTATTGACGCTGGAGTGACAATCACTCAGTAACACAAACTTCGAGCACTGAGGAAGGTAATCATTTTAACGAAAGCTCGGCAAAGGAGGAGTTCTATCATTTCTGTGGACTCTAGGTACCACTACTCTCTTCTAGGTACCACTTATATTGGTCCATGGTTGTATTGAGAAACGGCTTATTAGTTGTGAAAGGACACAAAGAACAAACCAAGAGAAGCAATTTATTATGACTACTGAAACAATATATTCACTGCATTTATTTTTAAAGGATAATGATGGGGCGCATCAAAAATAAGTGCAGGTAATCAAAATGTTACAAAAATAACTAGCACTTGTATTCTCTTAACCACATTTTGAAGTCTAAATTAACGTTTCATACTTACAAAAAGTCTGCCAAGTTGGGTGGGCAGTCAAGCTTCCTCATATAGACTAACGCAGATGTTTAGAACAAGTTGGCGTAAAAATACTTGAATGTATTGGAGTACCAATATTCATTTGAAATTCATCAATGGAGGTTACCATTGATAAAGTTCCCGTTATGGAACTAGAAGGGAGCGATTATGGAGATATTTTACATAAGTTAACAGACGTCAACATGATCGAGAATCCGTTCATAGGTAATTAGTTGATGGAATTTTACTTTTTAGCATTTACCCTGGTTTTTGCTGATTGGATCGCGAAGAATCGATGTGCATTTTTCTTGGGCACGCTAAAAAATTATATGAATATTCAAATCGGGGATCCAATTTTTGTTGACCTTTTGCATTAACCCTAATTGGACCATGGTGTCACAAGTGCCACCGAATACATCTTGGGAACTACACGTCTGTCCCAAGGTTCACCAGATTAACTAGATTTAAACAGCAATTTAAAAATTAATGGACGGAGCTGAATTTTTTGAACAATTTTTTGTAAGTTATTAGATTTCAAAAATGTTGTTATGACAAAGATTTTGAAATTTTATTCATGTATTTTCTTGGAAATTGTTATCATAACTATATTTTCAAAATTCCAATAGGCCACAAAAAATTCTACTGTCCATTAAATTTAAAATTGTAACTTAATTTTGGTTACTCCAGCGACACTTTGGGATATATCTGTGGAGTTCCTGAGATGTTTTCCGTGACACTAATGACACCAAAGTCCAGTTAGGGTTAACAATTTAAAAGTGAAAAAAAAAAATTCCCGCTACAGTCGATGGTATTGCACATAAATACACATTAAAATACCTACTATCAGTACCTACTTTCAGCACTCAGATGTCTCATTCATCGTGTTGTAAAAATTATTGTGTGAATATTCAATTCAAAGATCCAATTTTTGATGTCCTTTTGCATATAGTAAGTGTAATATCGTACTTTCATGTTTTATAGTTCTCCCATAAAGAAAAGTGTAGGAAAACCCCAGAGTGGTATGAGTCATCACAAACACGGATGAGGCGAGGAAGGGAAAGAACACGTCATCTGACGTCACCTCTATTCCACTCTCCCCTCACCATAATAGCTAGAGTATAAAAGCCGCACTCAGGGGTCTTTCTACATGCATTCGTACCTAGTCAATTGGACTTCTCATTTCTGCTCGCCTTCACCTTGCTTACGGCTCAGTTCCTCTGAGGAAACGGTCTGCCCCACAAGGCGCCAAACCTCTATCTCCCCTTAGGGAACTCAGTAGCAAAACTAGGCTTCATAGGTAAATGTTCCGCCTCCCGCCAGTTGGTCCGCGGATAGAAAATCTCCCGCACTTTTCCTAACGGTGAGCCTATCGGCGCCGCGGATAGGTAGGTGAGCCTATCGGCCAGAAGCTGTAGGCTTAGGGAACAATCTCTGCGTTGAGTAGGGTCCACACTAGTTACAAATCAGTGCATCGAGAGGACCATCGCCCTCACTCAAATACACGCAGACACAACAGTAAGGAATCAAAATAAAGATTTCAAAAATTGTTATAAATTGGTGGGCAGTAAATCACTAAAATAACTTGGATACCTATATAGAATTAGTTTATATAAACTTTTTTATTTCTTATATATAATTCTCCTCACAGGCGTTGGGAACACTCCTTAAAAAAGTACTCAATTATTTATATGTGGAAGTATAATGGAAAGAAGTGCCCTCCTGAATGCACTGTGAGATGAGATAAGAGTTCTGAGGAAGTGGGTGGTGATATCACAGAGCACTCCCACCGAGATTCCTAGCTCGAGTAACTCCGTGATAATTTTCCTGCATCTTACCCCGTCGAGGTACACCATGACTCATTGCAATGTATTTGACGTCATCGGGTTATCACTCGAGTGATACATTGCAAAAATTTGATCATCACTTCCAATTATGAAACGATAACACAATATTTTTATTTCTCAAGATTTAACTAGGAATTCGGATATTCATACTCATGAATGTGGAGTAGCTGGCGGGGCAAAAGTTAAGATCAGTTTCGTAACCCATAATCTTGTTTGCTGATTGCAACAAGAGGTACCTATCGAGATCCTTACAAATAAGAGATCGAAGGTTATCGAACAGTACAAAATCCAATTTTGTTTAACAGCGTAGGTCCTCCAACGACGATGTTTTCAAAGCTGTTTATTGTTGGGAACGGATGCTCAGATTAATAATAATAAAGAATAATAAGTAATAATAATATAGTAATAATAACATGAAACAAAAACAGTCAAACAGTTGATGCCTGATCTTAGTAAATTCGAATTTTACGAAAGATTCATCGATTTAATTGGTAGTCCGAATCAATGTTTTTCAATTCGGCATTATTTTTCAAAATAAAGTATTTAGAACGACGTCTTGTTTACATTGGTAGCTCCTTCACATGATTAACACGGACATATTCGCGTTGTTATACTCGTCGAACTAATTAGTGAAAAAATTATTGATTATGCTACTACCACTGATTAATTCCAGAAATATAAAATGTATTTTTCAAGATCTTGTTGACAGTTTTCCGAGTTAACCCATTTCAAGTCAACGGTAAAAATAACTGAATAATGAGGAGAGGAGGATGAACTGTTTTACAGAATGCCGGCCAAAATAAAGCATCATTAAATGGTACTCCACAATCGAGAGCAAAAATACTCGATATTTTATGAAATTTACTTTTTGTTTAGATTTGAGAGGCCTCAGTTTTGTAAATCGATATGATTTATCCAGTTCTTAGTTTTGGTAGGATGAAAAAGTCTACTTATAGACCGGAATCTGTTTCAACTCATGGCCCAAAAAGCTCACTCGTCCAGAATCGAATTTGAGCCACCTTACTCATGCCTTCGGCCAAGAGGCCTCCTTTTCAAAAAAAAATTCCAAAATTGCATTGAGCTCCCGAACATCAAAGAAACTTTTTCTGAAAAGTTTAGGAACAGCGTGAACGAGAAAAAATTCTCCTGCAAAGATTTACCACATTTTCAATATTTAAAAAAATCATAAATATGACGATGCGAAAACGCATCAGTGGCCGGAAATGGGTTAACTAGCATCAATATGACTTAAAAGTCGTTCCCGATTATGTTGATCACCAATTAATAATTCATACTCTAACCAGCAAAATCTCTGAAAATTTCATCAACGTCTTGATGCCATTCGAAACACGATGGCGATCTTAGAGAGACAATCTTTCAAAAAGAAGCGAGCCTGAAATTCATAAATGACAGTACTGTCACAAAGTTGTGTAATGATTCCTCAGAATAAACTGTCGACGTAGCACTTGTGTTGCTCATGATTATGGAATGTTTCGTAGGAATCGAGTCAATAGCGTTGGACCGGTGAGGAAAAATGAGTAAGCTTACTGCGCTGAAATATTGACGACTCATGTGATAATTGGTATGTTTCCGACGTGTGCAATGAAAGGTAGCTTATACACACTTCCACTGGTTTCTCGGTAGCTTGAGAGGGGGTAGGAACAAACCAATCCGTCTGAGATAAAAATGCTAATATTAAGCGTTCATTTAAATTCAATTGTTTACGTAGATCCTTGATACCTACTGAACGAGCTAATCAGTTTTAGCTAATACTAAGTCTGCCGAGAAAGGCAGAACTGCTCCCTCTCATACTAAAGAGAATGTGTTTAACATATTTTATGAAAAATTGAAATAATGAATGAACAATTGGAACAAAAACTAATAGAATTGTACAAAATTTACGATTCAAAAGTGTCGCGAAAAATTCCTTGACCCCCAGCCAAAAGTCCTTAATCCATGTCACACGTTTTGAGATCAATTAAGCCAAAGTACCTGTGAAAGACAGAATTTGTCTTGTGTGTATTTCTATAAGAAATACACACAAGATATCTACCTATTACTTTTTCAATGAATAAATAGAATTTTTTTCTGAAATATCTCTCCGATCGCTCGTATATATCGCAGTATTCTAGAGAACCTTGCTTCATAGCTACCGATATGTAGCTAAGATTATGTCTACTGGTTGCAGCGTTGCATTTTTTGTGGCAAAAAAAGTGTCGCGAAACAAAAAAAAGTGTCCCGAAAAATTCCTTGACCCCCAGCCAAAAGACATATCTATGTCAAAAAACTTCGGATTAAAAAGAAAAATGAATGAAGAAAATAATGAGTAAGGTAGTACCAGTAGACGGCAAATTTCGCAGTAAGTTTGCTCCTCTATCGGGTTACATACTTAGGGATATCAAAAACTATTTCCAAACTGGAGAAATTTTTCTTTTTTTAGACAACTTTATGTATTGGTAGTCAATTATGATTATGTATTGAAAAAAACTTATCGACAGTAACAATGTAAAACCGCGTAAGATAAAAAAAAAAAAAAAAAAAAAAAAAACGAAATTTTTCAGGAGGCGTAAAAAACGTCTAAATGACTTAAAATATAAGTATTTAACGTTTCCTGAAAAATTTAATTTTTTCAACTTACGCGGTTTTACATTGTTATTGTCGTTATGCTTTAGTAGTCGACATGGAGTTTGTGTCAGTAGTCGACCATTCTTTCGAATCAGGAATGAGGAATCAGAACGAGGAATGTGCATACTGATTTGTGGGTATTCATCTAATACTAAACAAGTAACAGTTACTGCAGTTACTGCATTTTCCTAGCTAAATGAATATAATATATTCATTTTATATTATAAAATCATATTTATCACTTCAAAGGCATCATTTTGGTCAAACATCCTCCAAGCAATAAAATGATCACAGTCATAAACACAGTATTTTCTCAATAAGGTAGATAATAATTATCTACCTAGACTAATAATTATTATTAGTCAAGTTAGCATGTACTAACAGCATTTGTGTAGTACATTCCTTCGCTGTTCTAAATTTTGATAAAAATTACATAGTAAACTCATCAAAAAATGTGAATTATTTTATTAGGAAGAGTCAGTCTTGATTGTTACATAGAATTTTATTATATTATTTCTACCATTCCTCTCGTCTTCAAGCTCCTACTGCATCTGCTCTTCTGTATCATAAAAAATCTTCCTGGGCCTAGAATAATTCTGAAGAGAAAAAAAAGGAGAAACTTTAGGAGATTGGAAGGCAGGGGCCAATTATTTTGTTTACTCATACCGAATAGAACAGGAAAATTAATTATATACGTTGATAGGAACCAATTAAAGAAGTTTCAACTATTTATAATTTGGAAAAATACATGTTAATATTGTGAAGAAGAGTGCAAGCGTACCTACTTAGTGGGTAGTCGAACAGGTACTAATTCACTCGACTTTTAGACGTGTTTCAGAAGGTACTCGACCGTCCCGGGCGACTACTAAAACACGTGTTGACGATTTGAGTCAGTAGTCGACCCCAACAAATTCACATTATTATGAATTCCAAGGATTAAATAATAGCCTAATGTTGGTCTATAACCAGTCAATGATGAGTTAGAAGAAAAAAATCAATAATTTCATTAACTAACTAACTACACAGCACTACAGGCCGATGTGGCTCTTGGCTTCCCGAACTCCCCTCCGCCACCGGGCACGGTCACTCGCCTGAGACCTCCGCAATCCCACCACCCGGAGGTCCCTCAAGACATCATCGAGCCAGCGACTCAGAGGACGACCTCTTCGTCTTCTAATTTCAATAATTTCATTGATAAGGAAAAAACGTATTTACTTTGAGACTCTTTAGCAAATCACGGAAGCAAGCGGATTGTTTTTCGTTTGGTCGACGGCCAGTCATCGTTCTTAAGCCTCATTTAGACGAGCGACTATAATTGCCGAAACCCGGCAATTCGATGAGATAAAAATTGTCAGCAATTCCGCAATTTTCCCCTCTTTCCCTTTCTTTAAAAGTGGTTCAATTTTCGTGGACCAACTCCGAGCAATTAATTGCCTGGAGTTGCTCAACTTTTTTATACAATCAGTTGTTCTTCAAACACGTGTCCCTTGAGGAACGAAGTTATACGATGAGGGAAGAAGAAGTCAATATTGCTGCTGCTGTAGTGGTCCTGGATGCATCTAGGAGAAAAAGGAAAAGGCGAGAAGTTATGGTAGCGAGAGTACTACGCGAGAGCGCAGCGAGAATGGAGATAGGCGATCCTTTCGATTTATTATTTTCAATAATGAACATTTGGAATCGACCAAGAATTTTTTTTTATTTTTTAACACCCCTCGAAATTTTTTGGTTTACGTTTGAAGGTACGTAGAACCCAAAAATCGAATAAAAATTTGGCCGTCTGTCCGCCGTACGCCTTACGCGGCACTTTCCCCACTTAACTTAGCATTGACCGATTTGGTATGTAGGCTCCATTCGGGGTCTAGTTGTGTTCCGAAGATTTTGGTTGATGTAGGCCACTTCTAAGGGTTGAAAAATAAGGTTTGAAATCTTAAAAACGCCCTAACCAAGAAAAATTGATGTAAAGGTATCGAGTATAAAAATAAAATAAAAAAATAAAAATAAAGTATAGAGGTTTTAGCATTTTTTGAGACCACTCGGAGCCCAGTAGGACAAACCGTTCGTTCACTACGAGAATTTAAGGGTTGGACTTACGATAAATCTGAAACACGAGTGTGAATCGCAAAAGAGGCCTAATCTCCGTTCAAATTTTAGCTGACCATAATGCGATCGATGTTTTTCTTCATGATGGTTGGTGGTAGCAATGGCCAAGCCGTGTTCTTTGCAGACGAGTGATCTATAAAGAAAAATAATAAACCATTGTGTAATAATTCGCAGCGGTTTTGAACACAGGTTTTAACCTGGATGTCATCGATCACACGTTATTCACAATCGAGAAGGTATTAATGAATGTGCCAATTTTTGTTGCGGGGAATGAACCAGGCCATAACCTTATTTTTCATGAGTTTTGATGAGGGGGTCGACTATTGGTGCAGGTCGACTATTGGTGCAGGTCGACTATTGGTGCAGATTCGACTATTGTACCAGCACATTTACCTTAGACGCATGTTTCTACAAGCTATAATTTGCAACGATACTCGACATAGATGTGGTTCCCATTCATGGGGGAGAAGTGAACCGAATTTTGAACCGATATTGAAATTGAAATGTTTATTTGTAGACCACCCAAAACAATTTCGATTTCATGTCTGTGTCCGCAAATCTTTGAAGAGGGAAAAACTACACTTATGTCATATTTTCAATCTGATAGTTGGATTTAAAACTTAAATGCATAAGGCACCTAGTTGTTTTCACACTCGTAATTACGGATGACAGGTGTCTACATTTATGTATCTGTTTATTGATACGGAACAGGAATATGAGTGGAAATAATCTACTGGAGTAACTTTGTTTCAGAATATTGATGAATAGGTGCTTAACGGAAATTAATTACCTACAGTGTATGATAAATAACCCAATTATTGGGTTGAGTAATTTTCAACTTTTACAAAATCGTGAATTGAATTAACTGGAAACAGAAAAGACTCTTCACTGTGGGGGAACGAACGACGAGCACTCTTCGACAAACCGAATCCGACGAACGCTCGAGGATGCTACCATGCAGGTACCGAATGAGCATTCTTGAATTCAAGCATTCGGCACGCGAAGCGCAAAGTGGACGCGGAACTTCGTTTTTGAGCATTTGTTCGCGAATGATCTTTAAATTGGCGAGTTCAAATGCATTATTCAGTAGTGAAGTATGTAGTTAGGCCCACATGGGCCTAAGAATTTTAACAGTTTCGTTTTTGCATTATTCATGAGGAGACGAAAAGCTAAGTATTGTCTTGAGTGTGGGGCTGATTAGTTGCAGAGCAATTCGATGTTAATAGCTAAAGACATTACCATAAGTATAGTATAATAGTATAACGACATAATCCAGCAAAGCTGTGATAATGAGGTACGAATCATGATATAACCTACGCAGTGACGAATTAACCTTAGGATAACATATTGAAATAATCATAGATTGGATTATTGTTTTTTTGAAAATTAATGGTTTGATAAGAGCAGTAATCCACCTAAACTCAGTACTATGAAAAATTAACTTCAAATCAAGTTGAAGGTTCTTCCTTCATTTCAGAAACATCAACATGATCGAGCATTTATAACTTCCCAATCAGGTCGATTTTGCTCCCGATTCTACCAAATGAACGGAAGCATTGTTTTTGACATTTTCATGTCTTTGCTTTGGCACATAAACTGAAAACGCTGCAAATTATTACACAATGGTTTATTATTTTTATATAGATCACTCGTCTGCAAAGCCACCAACCATCAAACATGAAGAAAAACATTGATCGCATTTCGGTCGGCTAACACTTGAAAGGCGATTAGGCCACTTTTGCGATTCACACTCGTGTTTCTGATTTATCGTACGTCCAAACTTTAAATTCTCGTAGTGAGCGAACGGTTTGCCCTACAGAGCTCCGCGTGGTCTCAAAAAATTCTAAAAATTCTACAGAACCTTAAATTGAAGGAAAAACAATACCTTTATATCAAAATTTTTGAGTTAGGGCGTTTTCAAAATTTAAAAATTCATTTTGGAACCCTTGGAAGTGACCTACATCAACCAAAATCTTCGGGGCATAACTAGGCCCCAAATGGAGCCTACATACCAAATTTCATCAAAATTGGTCAATGCTAAGTGGCAAAAGTGCCGCGTACGGCGGACGGCGGACGGCGTACGGCGGACGGACGGCCAAATTTTTATTCGATTTTTGGATTCTACATACCTTGAAACGTAAACCATCAAATTTTGAGGGGGTGTTAAAATTTTTTTTTCTTGGTCGATTCCAAAGGTTCATTATTGAAAATAATAAACCAAAATCGTCACGAAAAAACTTGCTCACGCGACCAATAAACAAAATAGACTCACTGTGTTGCGTAGAGAACAATCAACTGTTTTGTTACTTCACTACCTTGTTGTGTAGTGGTTGACATGAAAATGTCCCAATGTGTTGCAGACTCGTATGCAAGCATTTTCAGAAAGTCACTATCTGAACCATAATTTGAATCAAAAGACAAGAAAGAAAAGAGCAAGAAGCACTTGCTGTACCATACGTGACAGTACGAAGGCGGTAGGTTCTCAGGTTTTCGTCTTGTGATTCCTTAAGAAAAGGTGCAAATTATTTCTCAAAGGTTTATTATACACTCTGCAAAGATCATAGGAAATTTGATTACTGGTTGCTAAGGAAGGAAAACTTAATACAACTCGAAGAAACGCCTCTTTGGTGATTCACAGTCGTGATTCTGTTTTATCGAAGGAAAACCCTTAACGCCTCGTATGGAGCGAATGGATTGTTCTACAGAGCTCCGCGTGGTCTCAAACAATTTTAAAAATTCAATACTATTTAAAATTGGTGAAAAAACAATACCTTTATTTCAAGAGTTTTCGAGCTAGGACACTCTTGAAAATTTCAACTCTTAATTTTCACCCCTTAAAAGTGACTGACATCGACCAAAAGCTTCGCGGCACAACTGACCCTCAAATGGAGCCAATATACCAAATTTCAACCAAATCGGTCCAGTGATGCTGTACGGCGTACGGCGGACGGACGAAAAATTTTTAATTCGATTTTTGGATTCTACGTAACTTGAAACGTAAACCAACAAATTTTGAGGGGGGGGGGGGTAAAGGGGGTCTCAGTCGGTCACCGTCCGTTCTTACTATTTCGCAAAATTGAAGGGGCAAAAACTTAAAAAAATGTACTTAAATTTGAAACTTTAGAGGATTTTAAAAATTCGTTAGTGCCTAGGGAATTGAATAACTGAAATATTGCCGCTGTAATCATGAAAATCGAACAATAATTGCCAAAGAAAAACTCTGCAAATTATTACACAATGGTTTATTATTTTTTATTTTTCTATATAGATCACTCGTCTGCAAAGCCACCAACCATCTAACATGAAGAAAAACATCGATCGCATTTCGGTCAGCTTTAATATGAACGGAGATTAGGCCTCTTTTGCGATTCACACTCGTGTTTCTGATTTATCGTACTTCCAAACCTTAAATTCTCGTAGTGAGCGAACGGTTTGTCCTACAGAGCTAAGGGTGGTCTCAAAAAATTCTAAAAATTCTATAGAATCTTAAATTGAAGGAAAAACAATACCTTTATATCGATATTTTTTGAGTTAGGGCATTTTCAAAATTTCTAAATTGATTTTGGAACCCTTAGAAGTGGCCTACATCAACCTAAATCTTCGGGGAACAACTAGACCCCAAATGGAGCCTACATACCAAATATCATCAAAATCGGTCAAATTTTTATTCGATTTTTGGATTCTACGTACCTTGAAACGTAAACCATTAAATTTTGAGGGGGTGTTAAAAAATTATTTTTCGTGGTCGATTCCAAAGGTTCATTATTAAAAATAACCAAAATGGGAAAAACTACTTTTTTCAAAAACGGTTTTTTCCAAGTTTTTCCCTTATTTCTCTGGCAATTATTGTTCGATTTCGATGATTCCAGAGGCAATCATTCAGTCATTCAATTCCCAAGGCCCTTGCACTAATGAATTTCTAAAATCCTAAAAAAAGGCAAGTTCAGCTACATTTTATGGGGAAAACATAACTGAATTTACGGTTTTCCCCATTTTTATCTGGCAATTATTGTTCGAATTTTATGATTACAACGGCAATATTTCAGTTATTCAATTCCCTAGGGCCGTGCACTAATGAATTTTTAAAATCCTTTAAAATTTGCAATTTAAGTACAACTTTTCAAGTTTTTCCCCCTACGATCTGGCCAAATACTGACCCGGAACGAGGAACGAACGTCGACCGACTGGAACCCCCTTAAAACATTTCTTCTTGTTCGATTCCGATGGTTTATTATTTAAAATAATAAAATGAATGAAATGACCTCCAATATCCAAATTCCCACTAGCATTTCACGTTTACACCTTCGTGAACAATTTTGGTTTCGTGCCGGTAAATCCTTTTGTAACGGGGAAACCTATAAGAAGTTACTACCCGATTTCGATTAAATTTTCAGGGATTGTTCGGGTTTTAATGTAGGTCCAAGTCCTTGGATAGACATCATACTCGTGAAATCCTTGTATTAAGCAAACCTACCGTTTTCATCGAAATTTTATGAAATTCTCTGGGATTGTGTGGTTTCAGAAGGTGGCCTAAAAGTTACATTTTGAGGGGATCATCGGTAGCTTTTGGGCATAGGCAAAATCCTTGTAACAACCGTAACTTCATTTTCCGGGAGTACTCGGGACTCTAAGTTCCAAATAATTTATTAATTATCAGGGATTTTTCATTATCTTCTACGCAATCTTCACGCAAAGTTCTCATGGATTCAATATGTACCAGACACTCTTGGTAGACTTTTTCAGAATGTGCCATGGCTCCAGTTGAAATTTCACAGATTTTATATTTTGGAAACCACCTCAAACAACCCTCTAAAGTCGAGCAAAATCAGGAGATTGGATAGTGAGGAACCGATTTTTTAAGGAAAGAAAATGTGCGGGCTGTCGGCATACGCAAACGTGAAACCCTTGTAACAAGCATAACTTCATGGTACTATGCATGTTGTGTTGTAGACTGTCCCCTATGAATAGCCTTGTCCTCGGTTTGATAGTGGATTCCGATTAAAATGTATAGGAATAGTAGTAAAAAAAAAAGTAAGTAAAGTAAGCAACCATTTCAGGTTGAATTTTCGTCTGACTGCCATTCTTGGCGTCGCGGACGTCATCAGCTGTCTCCCTAAGGGGAGATCAGAATTTGTTCTGATGATTTCGCTCATGGCTTCCCAAACATCACCGCCCTGGGTTGGAACGAGAGATTGCCGATCGTCTAATAGACAGAAAACTTTCTGCGACGACCAGACTCGAACGCGCGTCCCCGCTAGACAGTTCTCATCTTATCACCGCAGTCCGGTACACTGTCCACTAGACCACCGACGCCCTCTATATAGGAATAGTATGGGTACTATGCATGTTGTGTTGTAGACTGTCCCCTATGAATAGCCTTGTCCACGGTTTGATGTGGATTCCGATTAAAACGTACCTATAGCAACAGTATGGGTTTGGAAGGTTCCCTTTAAATTTAATTTCGGTTATTATATCCATCGAGTATTCAAAAACATGAATCATTTCTCAACTTTACCTAACTGTTCAATAAATTTGGGAAAATTGATTTAGTAGTTTAGATGGTCTTTTATCGAATTATCTACCCAATCATGTTTTGGTTGCGAAGGAGCTATCGTCACACCCACTTGGTAGATTTTTTTCGACCTGCCGCACGAATTCAAAGGTTCTCCATCTCCGATAAAAGAGGAAACAAAATTCTATAAAAACGAGTACATGCGCACGTGTTTGTCGTATTTTCGCAGAAACAGCGCTCATATCTATGGGATTTAGGTAGTTGGAACTAATCTCAATTCTTATCAATGTCAGTCAGTTTTAGAGTGGTTCAGAAGTGAAATTGGTTCTTTCGCGATCCAAACAGTCAGTTTCTAACTCATTCTCTTGCTGTGATGAGCCTTTCTTGAGAGCTCTCACTGCAATCTATCATTCGGAAGATTAAATTGCACCGCATTGATCAGTAAATAAGAGGGATTTTTTTTTATCGTGCGGCGGGAGTGAGGTGATCGGGTCAGTTACAATATTGAGATTACATCCCAACCCGTATCTAATTGTGTCTGGACCAGACTGACTTGGGAGAGATCAGCACAATTGGTTGTGCCATTGTGTCCCCCGATCTCCTAGAGGTCATTGTCACGCGATATGCCAGCACGGTGAGCGTTCCGCGTTTTGTTGACCAATCGAACAGGCTGGTATCTCAACGGGAAAACTTACATCAAACGCGAGAGGGGAACTTCGTCTTTCAACGTTGTTGGTGAGTGATTCATGAAGTAATTAACAAAAATATCATTGAATCGCTACAAAATCTACCATATGGATGTGTCATATAGAATTGTTTGTTATAACATGATACATAGGTATAGATGCTCCGTTCACGAAATATCCGACAGCAACGGAATTTTTCGGGGTAACCAATTCCAGCAGCGCGCACACCCGCGCTGGTTCCACCAAATTTAAGATGAGTTTGGATTCTTTCCCGATGAGTTTACACAACTTTTCAATGCTGAGTCTTGTGGTGATATTGTTATTTTTTTATCCGATTCGATACGAAAGCGATTATTGATGTAGCAATTATTGAATCACAACAGCGATCATTTTTGGTTTATTATTTTCGATAATGAACCTATGGAATCGACCAAGAAACATTTTTTTTAACCCCCACTCAACATCTGTTGGTTTACGTGTCAAGGTAAGTAGAATCCGAGAATCGAATAAAAAATTTTCTGTGCGCAGCACTTTTCTTAGTTCCCATGGACCGATTTTGATGAAATTTGGTATATGGGCTCCATTAGGGGTCTGGTTGTGCCCCATAACTGAGGGTTGAAAAATAAGGGTTGAAATTTTGAAAACGCTCTAGCTCAAAAAATTTGGATATAAAGATATTGTTTTTTCATCAATTTAAGATAGTATTGAATTTTTAGAGACCACGCGGAGCTCTGTAGGACAAACCGTTCGCTCCCTACAAGAAGATGGGTTGACTTACGATAAATCTGAAACACGAGTGTGAATCGCAAAAGACCTACTCTCCGTTCAAATTTTAGCAGACCAAAATGCGATCACTGTAGGTAGGTACGTGGTAAAGCTGGTGGTGACAGTGGAAAAGCCGAGTTCTTTGCAGTCAAATGATCTATATAGAAAAATAATAAACCTTTGTGTAATAATTTCGCGAATGATAAATATTATCGCACGAGGGGTGGATTTTTCATATCATTCAACGCAGAATCAAAATTTGTAATTAAAAAAGGATGTTATCATTTTAAAATAATGAATTCAGGGTCAATTGGGAGCGCAAACTCTTTTAGAGGAATCCTTGCATAACAGGGAGATTGCATTTTTCTTCTTCCTATTAGATTGGGGGACCATGAAATGAGAGATACCCAGTATATCCCACGTGAGGTGAAACGTCAACCTAAAATTGGTGAAATTAATTAACGGCGCT
Source organism: Apolygus lucorum (assembly GCA_009739505.2). Taxonomy (NCBI): domain Eukaryota; kingdom Metazoa; phylum Arthropoda; class Insecta; order Hemiptera; family Miridae; genus Apolygus; species Apolygus lucorum. The sequence goes on along the minus strand of CM019178.2, from coordinate 28,847,571 downwards.
AGTTTTTAACCCTGTTGGAATCTTCGGTTACGGGCATTATAAACATTCGCACGAGAGGTGGATTTGTCATCATTGTCAACGTAGAATCCGAATTTGTAAAGAAAAGGATCCGGATTGGTTGGTTATCAAAAAATAAATAAATACTGAGCGAAAATGCTTTAGTTGAATTTCTTGCATAACAGGAAACTTGAAGTTTTCTACTAGGTACCCTTTGAATTAACTGAAACAAAATGGAAGGACCAGGGACAGTTTATCCCAAATAACACAGAATAGGTAGCATCAAAAGTTTTTCCATGAAGATGGAGGGCAGATTATCAACACAAATACAGTTCAAAATAATTTTGGTTTAACAGAAAAAAACATCATAAATTATTATATAAAATTAAAAAAAAATTAATTATGTATCAATTGTCTAGCTGAATTTCAACTCGAGGACTAACAATGTTTGGGAAAAAATTGAATAGTTGGGAATAAATTTCATGAATATCAACACGATTGAGATTATGGTTTCCCATTTATCTTTATTTTTCGGAATAATATTTTGTAATATTATTACGGTGTTGTGGTTCTTACTAAACCGGTTGCCAAAAATTCGTCTTTCATTGCTCAAGGTTCCCCCTGGTTATGAGTTTAATAAAACACGTAAGTGCATCGTTAAACTGATTCTTGAACCAAATTTCAACTAGATAGGTACACACACACGTATCGACATTCGAGCATAATCGGGTGATTTCATCGCGGAAATTTGACGTCTTAAGGAAAACCTGTTATTTTATGTTTGCGAAAAATCGATGATCTTAGTACCTAAAATCCTATTTAGTTCAACATACACCTAGGAGACATAATTTCGAAATATTGATCAGAATTTAAACCAATTAGCACAGTTATATTAGAGCACATACAAATGAGAAAATTAATATATTTTGTCTTTCGATGGTGTTAATTCTGTAAGTCAAAAGTTAGTTTTTGGCCTTCTTTATGGAACCAGCAATTGAGCAATCGCTACCAATCGATACAGAATTGAATTATCTACAACTTTACTGTACGTCAAAAAATGCAAGATATACACTACTTATAGGAATATGGGACACACTCGAATTGGGTATCAGCGCAAAATGTATTATTAATCATTAAATTTAAATGTTGCGAGGGAAAAAAGTGCTTCGTGGTAGTCCATGTTTGTCAGTACCATTCGAACCCAAGTATTTTGGTGATATTGTTGCATCATGACAAGAAGTTCGCGTAGTATTATAAAAGAGTAGGTAGGTACTCATTTACAGTCCGATTCCAGTATTAAGGTGACCTTGCACAATCGCGATTCCTTGACCTTCGTCTTATGCCACTCGAGTTGGAGTGCAACGGCTCGATAAGACTTTTTCGACAACAAACAAATCATGACCATCTTTGTGTACCTGAGTGTTTTGAAATCCCCGGAAAACAACTGACAGAATTAGCCATCACAATGTTTTTTGTTGTTTTTTTTTTTAAGCAAGGAACAAGGTATAGCCTTGGACTAACTATTCGGGAAATGTTACATAAATGTGGAACGCGAAGCTGTCCGAAATTTCACAGGGTGCCTAAAGAATTCTGCTGAGACTGCAGAATTCGAATAACAAATTTATCACCCTCCTGATCAGATGGGCGAGCTAAATTCGCTACTGGTGGCTCCTCGAAGTTGCAATTTCACAGGGGCTGGCAAAGTTCGAATGACTAAGATATCACCTCCCTGATCGAGATGGTGAGCCAAAGCCGGATTGGTGGCTAAAGCATGTTCCATGTTTCCACTTAAGAGACCCAACCCGGGGGAGCAGGGAGTTTTTTTTTCGGTTTACTGATATTTTTAAAAGCAATATCATCATAGGTATCAAACACTCTAGGGAAAAAATAATCAAGTATAAATCTTCTGAATCCAAATCCGCGGAAAAAAACATAGGTTTATATGTTTATAGTTTATAGGTATTTATGTACCAAAATGTATTTGTGTATGTGACAAAATCTAGTTGCACATTACTTCAATAGAGTAACAAAATTAGCATGGCGAGGGGGTTTGTGTGTGTGGGGGGATAATATTCTCAAAATACACGATTTTTCGTTATTTCGGTTCCTATTCAGGCTTACTAATGAAACCCAATCGAAATTCAGGGGACATAATCAATATACCTTTGGAACTTCATGAGCTATTCTTTGTGGCACCGTGGATAAAATCAGTGGTGCCACTATGGTGCTAGGACACCAGAATCCGCGTACTTCGTGGCTTTTTGGGTGTTCCACCTTGATCTTCTACGGACTACCCACATAAAACAACAGAGGCTAGATATGTTATGATGGCTAATGGAGAGGAGGGAAAAGGGGTTACACATTTCCGATATCAAAATTTCTCATAGTGCTCAAATAATATCGAAGGCTCTCACAGTGCTAAAAATAAAACGATGTACATCACCAACATGAAAATGGTGAATAAAAATGTATGTTTCATCGCTTACTGGTTGAAATTGAACTCATCCTTATCTAATGGGACGTCACTTGGAATGTATGCATTACTAAAAAAAGTTTGCAAAATTAGAAGGGGGGGGGGGGCAACAGTTTTGCTAATCGTAGTTTTCAAACATTTCTTTAGGTACCTACGTATTATAGAAAATAATAAACCAAAAACAGTCAGCAAAAATTTAGTATTTTCTAACATCATTTTTGGTATGCTAGATTTGCAAATCTAAATTTGCTTTCTGAACAACCATCGATAGAGAAAATTTTGGAAGAAATGTAGGTAGATAAGTATTCCTTAAGTGTGTATTAACATTATTTTGGAAAGCTACCAACTAATGAATTCAGTAGACAAATTATAAAAAGTTATACGGTTTATGAAGGAAGGTACTTCGGTACTAAAACAATTCTCTGCCTACATTGTTCGACTTCTTTATCAACATTTCCACAGAACTGATGACAAGGATCAGGGGGCACCCAAACTAAAACACGACGCGATAAAACGATTAAACACCGGTACCCCCTTTATTTCTCGACTCATAAATCCGTTATCTCGGCTATATCACTGGTAAACAAGGGTGTTCTGGGCGATTCAGGGGAACGTTTTTTTCTTCATTCCCAGAGATATTCATAGTAAATACGCAACACGCAACAGATAAGGATTGACGTGGGAAAGTACGATACGCTCTGGTATTCCGCGCAGCTAATATGTTTCTCTAGCATAATGTCTTAAAAACCATTATAGCTTTAAGGATTTCTTTGAAAATTCACTCATCAACTCTTGCTCATAAGGTGTAGACACCTTTACAAAACGCTGCAAATTATTACACAAAGGTTTGTTATTTTTATATATAGATCACTCGTCTGCAAAGAACACGATTATTTCCATTGTTACCACCAACCAACTTGAAGAAAAACATCGATCGCATTTCGGTCAGCTAAAATTTGAATGGAGATTAGGCCTCTTTTGCGCTTCACACTAGTGTTTCTGATTTATCGTTCGTCCAAACTTTAAATTCTCGTAGTGAGCGAACGGTTTGTCCTACAGAGCTCCGGGTGGTCTCAAAAAAAATTTTAAAAATTCTATAGAATCTTAAATTGATGGAATAACGATACCTTTATATTGATTTTAGTTAGGGCGTTTTCAAAATTTCAACCCTTAGATGTGACCTACATCAACCAAAATCTCCGGGGCACAACTAGACCCCAAATGGAGCCCACATACCAAATTTCATCAAAATCGGTCAATGCTAAGTGAGGAAAGTGCCGCGTACGGCGTACGGACGGCAAAATTTTTATTCGATTTTTGGATTCTACGTACCTATCTTGAAACGTAAACCAACAAATTTTAAGGGGGGTGAAAAAAATTTTTTTCTTTGAAGATTCCAAAGGTTCATTATTGAAAATAATAAACCAAAAGTCCATTCATGCAGCACGAGTTAATGAGCGAATTTTCAACAAAATCTTTAAGGCTATGGTTAATAATAGTCAGACTTGTCGGTGTAGCTTATAGCACGAATCGTTAAAATTATACAATCAACTCTTTAGCTAAAACGCTGCAAATTATTACACAATGGTTTATTTATAGATTTATTTTTATTAGTTTATCTATAGATCACTCGTCTGCAGAGCCACCAACCATCCAACATGAAGAAAAACATCGATCGCATTTCGGTCAGCTAACATTTGAACGGAGATTAGGCCTCTTTTGCGATTCACACTCGTGTTTCTGATTTATCGTACGTCCAAACTTTAAAGTCTCGTAGGGAGCGAACGGTTTGTTCTACAGAGCTCCGCGTGGTCTCAAAAAATAATGAGAATTCTATAGAATCGTAAATTGAAGGAAAAAAATACCTTTATATCAAAATTTGTTGAGTTTGGGCGTTTTCAAAATTTCAAAATTAATTTTGGAAACCTTAGAAGTGACCTACATCAACCAACATCTTCGGGGCACAACTAGCCCCCAAATGGAGCCTACATACCAAATTTCATCAAAATTGTTCAATGCTAAGTGGCAAAAGTGCCGCGTACGGCCGGCCAAATTTTTATTCGATTTTTGGATTCTCAATACCTTGAAACGTAAACCATCAAATTTTGAGGGGTGTTAAAATTTTTTTTTCTTGGTCGATTCCAAAGGTTCATTATTGAAAATAATAAACCAAAATTTCAAAAACCTTAAAACCTACTACTATGTACTACTACCTACTCTCCTCGTCACCCCGAGCTCATAGATTTGTTATTTTCTCCAATTTTCTGTAAACCATAACTGCATACCGTAAGCACAGGGTAAGTTTTGAAGATGTTAAGAGCCCATATTCATGTTCTCTTCGTCTTGAAGTTAGTTCAAATTGAACGAAAAACTGTTTTTTACTGTTGGAAATATGTGATACTTGGGTAGTTTTTCCGTTTAGCGCTCCACTCATTACGGGCAAACAATAAAACTAATAAATGGTGGTTTTCGAAAAAAAGTTGACATTTTTGATCGACATGGAAAATTTACTACTTTGACTTTGATTTTTGTTGGGGATCTAAACGCCATCCCTAAAAATAAGTTTCAAAGTAGGTATGTAAAATCCAAATATCAAATTAAAGAAAAAAAAAAAAAAAAAAATCAGCGGTGTAACTATTTAATGTGGCAATAACCATAAAGAACTGTGCATTTCAACAAAATGGGCCCATTATTTTGCTCTGGAATTAAAATTGACACAGACAGCGGTAATAAAAATGGGAGAGAAAATTTTGTAAGGCGCCTGCTGACTTTTGATTGCTGTGCCTCACATGATCCAATCGAGACGAAATTCATAAGACATAACTTCTTCACCAGCCTATACTACCTTATGAATTTGAGAAAAATTTGGGCCATTACATCGTGAGAAATTGATCGTTCGAGAAAAACAACGTTTGAAATGTGGACTGATATTGCGAATAAACCTTTGTATGCTTTTCTTATTGTTACAGATTCCTAAATGGCGGCTCTGCTCCTATGTACAATGTTGGTCATAGTGGCCATATTTTACAACCATAGTAGAATATTTCGGTACTATACGAAAATGGCACTCTTCGTGCTCGGCAGCATGGTGTCGGCTACGATATTTATACCCTTCATGTTACTGAAGCCTCGAGACTCGAGAAACGCTTTGTAAGTTCGTAATAAATTAATATATATAATTCATTGATTGGTTACCTATAATGTTGAAACGAACCCGAGCAGTGACAGTAAATTTTCATGAGTAGGTATTATGAAGTGGGGAGTTCGACCGAATTTGGCTTAACCGACACGGGCTGACAAATATTTGAATATCCTAGTATAGATGATTTCAAGGGAATGGCGATCCTCAGTTATGAAAAAGAATTTGGTTTGTTTGTGCTTAGAGTAATCTTAACTCCAACCGGACAATTGAATGTCGGTATAGATAAATTGAGAACCTTAGAGTTGATCAAAGGAGCAGATTGTAACTTTCTGAAACGTTCGGACAGCCCGGTACAAACAAAGTTATGATTTATCCCGCACTTAGGCAGATGGTTCTTCCCTTTATCGAGTCAACTTCGAAAACATTTCCGGTACCTACTTACTTTCCAAGATACAATCGAGGTTCGATGATGAGGTGGATACGTGGGCACCTACATAGGTTACTTTTGGACGAAAACAATGAGCGTAATGGACGTACACATTCAACATAAGAATAGAAGGACCGCCTTAATGGCCTTCCTAATTTTCACAAAACATCCTTGAAATGTGCCTAGACAAGTTGAGCGAGGAACGGGAGTTCATTCATGAGAGAATCTCATTTCAAGAGTGATCTGAGTAAAAAATGATGCAAATTATTACACAATGGTTTACTATTTTTCTATATAGATCACTCATCTGCAAAGCCACCAACCATCCAACATGAAGAAAAACATCCATCGCATTTCGGTCAGCTAAATTTGAACGGAGATTAGGCCTCTTTTGCGATTCACACTGGTGTTTCTGATTCATCGTACGTCCAACCCTTAAATTCTCGTAGGGAGCGAACGGTTTGTCCTACTGGGCTCCGCGTGGTCCCCAATAATTCTAAAAATTCTATGCTATCTTAAATTAATGGAAAAACAATACCTTTATATCGAAATTTCTTGAGTTACGGCGTTTTCAAAATTTCAAAATTCATTTTTCAACCCTTAGAAGTGACCTACATCAACCAAAATCATCGGGGCACAACTAGACCCCAAATGGAGCCCACATACCAAATTTCATCAAAATCGGTCAATGCTAAGTGGGGAAAGTGCCGCGTACGGCGGACGGACGGCCAAAATTTTATTCCATTTTTGGATTCTACTTACCTTGAAACGTAAACCAACAAATTTTGAGGGTGGTTAAAAAAATTTGTTTCTTGGTCGATGCCATAGGTTCATTATTGAAAATAATAAACCAAAACATCTACCTACGTAAGATCCGCTCGTTTTTTTTTATCGAACTACAAAATGGTCTACCTATTAAAGTCAAAAGCTACTTAATTGTGCTCGTGAGTATAATTCCCAGAATATTTTTGGGTTTTGGGAAGTTTTCTGTGAGAAGGTAGGTAGAGTCTGGAGGTGTAATAGGAACGAGCGCTATTAGTTCTCTCGCAGAGGTTCGGGGATCCAAAGATCACCAAGATTTCAATAAAATTTGAAGGCTAATATCAGTAAGAAGACATGGAATAGGTATGTTTGAAACAGTACTTTCTGGTTTTTTATTTTCAATAATGAACCTTTGGAATCGACCGACTACAGATTACATCCTCATCGCACCTAGAGCGCCACCTAGTATTTTTGTTTTCATAGGTGCGGGGGTTGCTCGTCATGCCAAAGCTACTTTTTCCTGCAAAAATTTTCATTATTGTTGAATTCGAATGGATTCAAAATGATGAGGACATCAACATAACAAAATCAAAATGCAAAAATATACCTAATAAAAAACATAAAAATCATAAACATAAATTATACATGCTATCCGTTTTTTGCACAAAAAGTATTTGATTCATGAATGGAACATGAAAACATGAATTTTGTATTAGGTATTCCTCCGATCGAATAACCTGATTTTGCTCTACTGTTAAAGGTAGTTTGTTGATGGGGCGTAAATTTTAGTCTTAAAAAGAATCACAATGCAATAACTTAATTTCCTAGTAATGAAGTATGAGAGTGAATTTTCTAAAATACTTCGACTGGGAAAACCTGATCAGATCTATCCTCAGATAAGAGGCGGCATAATCAGTAGGTAGAAACATACAATATGCAGGTAGTAACCTACCTATTTTTGTTCATTTGTTTGGTAAGTTAGGGTTTTAACTCTTAAAAATGTGTCCGTAAATCGAGATACGGGACAATAAATAAGATTGGTGCACCCGTACGTTTTGGCGTAGATAGATGTCGCTGAAGGTTTCCAACATTTTTTTAAAGAGACGTCCTTTACCTAGTAGAGATGGACTGCCTTGATAAACGAGTACAGTAGTAGCCCTTCTGCCGTCCCTCATTGACATGGTAATCACTGAGTTAAAACTTATGAGCTTTTGAGAGATAAAAGTAGACAACTACCGACTGGATTATCAGCCGAGCGAAAAGAAATCAGAGAAAAATCCAAAAGCCAAGTGAAAGTTACGGGATTTGGCTTGTATCGTGCCTAAATATTATACTTATAGACCAACCAACGAAACTTAAGATGACAACGAAGGGAGTAGGTGTGCGTGGTTACATTTTTTGCAATTCCGAAATATGTTTGGAACAACAGCTAGCACACAACGACCTTGGAATTAACACATTCATGATATTACTAAATACTAGGAACTGCATTAAAACCTGCATTGCTCCGTTGTTTAAATAGGTTTTTTTTCAGGTTACCAGCGTGGGGCTGCAGACAAATTGCTAAAGTACTCGGCTTGAAGTTTGTAGTTCATGGGCATAAGAACATTGTTCAAGAGGAAGGAGCGGTTGTTCTCATAAATCACCAGAGCCTCATTGACCTCATAGGTGAGTATATTATAAACTAACAAGCAATGGTAAATTGTAACAGAAATGTAGCGAAAGATAGTTGATAAAGAAGGAACCAAGCGACACATCGTCGCAGACTCTCCCCATCATCCGCTTCACTTCGGTCAGCAGCCACGTGGACGCTACGGAAGCTGTGAGGCGTCCTCTTCCGAATAACTATGCTGTACAAACACAACAAGTAGGTACTGACTATGAAACTTTTCTGTAGTATTAGTTAGTAGGATTCACCACCATGTTTCTTGCCTCTTTGGCTGGCGGCTAGTGAGAGTCGTTCCCTTCCACTTCTCTCGCCCCTTAGAAGTGACCTTGTCGTCATACACAACAAGTACAACAGGAGGTGTCGGAGCACCTCAAATGCAACAAAAATTATCCTCTTGAACCATGTCCGATTCTCAAGTGTATGGAAGAAACTTCAAAACTTGTGTTTGAAAAACACAAGGAAAAACGTTATTTTCCCCTTAAAAAGAAACCATCTTCTCAACTACTTATTGATCTTACAGCAAATTAAAAAAATATTAAATTAAATAAAAGCAATGAAAAGAAGAAGGAATGAAAAAAGGATTAGGGGGGTCTTGGACACCTATCGTTCCTAGTTCCGTTGTGTCTAAATTTGAAACTTTCAAAAATTTTAGAAAATCCCTGGTGGACGGCCCTAGGGAATTGAAAAAATGAAATATCCCCGCTCGAATTATCAACATCGAACAATAATTGCCAGAGAAAAATGGGAAAAACCATTAATCCAGTTATGTTTTTCCCATTTTGGTTTATTATTTTTAATACTTAATGAACCTTTGGAATCGACCAAGAAAAAAAAATTATTAACACCCCCTCAAAATTTGTTGGTTTACGTTTCAAGGTACGTAGAATCCAAAAATCGGATAAAAATTTGGCCGTCCGTCCGCCGTCCGCGGCACTTTCCCCACTTAGCATTGACAGATTTTCATGAAATTTGGTATATAGGCTGCATTTGGGGTCTAGTTGTGCCTTGAAGATTTTGGTTGAGAATCGGTCACTTCTAAGGGTTGAAAAATCGATTTTGAAACTTTGAAAACGCAATAACTCAAAAAATTTGATATTAAGATATTGTTTTTTCATCAATTTAAGATAGTATAGAATTTTTCGAGACCACGCGGAGCCCTGTAGGACAAACCGTTCGTTCCCTACGAGAATTTAAGGGTTGGACGTACGATAAATCTGAAACACGAGTGTGAAATCGCAAAATAATGAACCTTTGGAATCTTCAAAGAATTTTTTTTTACCCCCCCTTAAAATTGGTTGGTTTACGTTTCAAGGTACGTAGAATCGAAAAATCGAATAAAAATTTGGCCGTCCGTCCGCCGTACGCGGCACTTTCCTCTCTTAGCATTGACCGATTTTGATGAAATTTGGTGTGTAGGCTTCATTTGGGGTCTACTTGTGCCCCGGAGATTTTGGTTGATGTAGGTCACTTCCAAGAGTTGAAAAATAAGGATTGAAATTTTGAAAACGCCCTAACTCAAATCAATATAAAGGTATTGTTATTCCATCAATTTAAGATAGTATAGAATTTTTAGAATTTTTTGAGACCACGCGGAGCCCTGTAGGACAAACCGTTCGCTCCCTACGAGAATTAAGGGTTGGACGAACGATAAATCAGTAACACGAGTGTGAATCGCAAAAGAGGCCTAATTCCCGTTCAAATGTTAGCCGACCGAAATGCGATCGATGTTTTTCTTCAAGTTGGTTGATGGTAACAATGGCAAAGCCGTGTTCTTTGCAGACGAGTGATCTATATAGAAAAATAATAAACCTTTGTGTAATAATTTGCAGCGTTTTCTCTTTTTCGATTTTGATGATTCCAGCGTCAATCTTTCAGTTTTTCATTTCCCTAGGGCCACGCACTAATGAATTTCTAAAACCCTTGAAAATTTAAAATTTAGCTACAACTTTTAAAGTGTTTGCCCCTACAATTTAGGAAAATACTAACCCGGAACGAACGGCGACCGACTGAGTCCCCCTTGAAGATTCCCATTCAGTTCTTGTAAACAAGGAAACAATTTTAAACTGTGGAAATTTCTAAATTTTTGGAAATTTGTCTTGGAGCAACAATGTTTATTTTTCGACTGTAAACAGTGCGAATTTCACTAAAACTTATTTTTTGGCGAATTTTCATAGACAATGAAGCTATTTACCTACTTAAGCATTCCAACGGCGGTCGGACAAATGGGGGATGATTGATTCTTTTAAAACTTTTTAATCGAAAATAGACCTCATCCTGAGAATTTTGACACCAGCCGTTTCTTCTCTTTTTGGATGAGTAGATCTTTTTCTATAATTTTTCAGTTTCGAATGTTTATGACGTCACCCCCCCCCCCCCCAGCCAACTGTGACGTCATAAACATTTGAAACTTTGAAAAATCATAGAAAAAGGTCTTCGCACGCTAGAAGGTCGCGGTTGTGTCAAAATTCTCAGAATGAGGTCTAATTTATATTAAAAATAATAATAAACAGTTTTTCCGACCCATGCGCACACCCCATTCTACATACCTTGAAACGTAAACCAAATAATTTTGAGGAGTGTGGGAGGGGTGTGTTAAGTGTGTGTGAGTGTTGAACTTTTTTCTTGGTCAATTCTAAAGGTTCATTATTTAAAATAATAAACCAAAAAGAAGTTTTTTATAAGACACAGTTTAGGGTAGGAAAGTAAATTGATGTGTTCCAACAAATTTTCTAAAATTTAGAAATTTCCAAAGTTTAGAATTGTTTTTGTGTGCACAAGAATTTTATGGGAATCTAGTTGTTTTTCAATGGTTTTTAAAAATTTTGCTGTAGGGCCAATAGTTGAGTAGATACAGTTGTAGTTGGAAAATAAAGTCTGCAATTTTTCCCTTACACTTGAGAGTCGGACGTAAGTCAAGAGGAACTTTTTTGTTGCATTTGAGGCGCACAAACACCTCCTAGCGTTTTGTCAACTTATCACCTGTCATCGGTACCGTTCCGGTTTATTCCTACGATTAAGACTCTGGATTCACTAGTATGTTTGTCGCCCTCATTCAGTTAGAGTAGCATGGTGTTGCAAGTGTTCTAGGATAATGAAGAAGAGATTGATTCGCAACCGAATTTCTGCTAAACGACCAGAACTCGATTTTGAATCTGCATGAAGCCTAGTTGCAAACATGATCGAGGTTTCTCGTGATTTCTGGTCGGTACACGGGCCTCAGAACTACAGGAGCTCATGGTTTTAGTCACTTTTAATTTATCGTCGGCCGTTCAACTCATAATATCGTTATTCAGGAGGGCTTCTCAGAAACCAAAGATAAACTAGCTTCAATACGCACAAGTTCCAGAAATGCAATCTCTGTAACTTTTAACTGAAGCGTAATCAACGCGGCACTTGAAAACGAAAATAATTAAGATTAAAGTAGCCAACAAAGTAGGTTTTTGAAATCCTCAAAGTTGGTAACTGCCTATTTTATAAGGACTGCCTACAAGGCAAACTGTACAGGGAAAATGAAATAGATGATTATGCAATTTTTCGAAGAATCCTTATCTGCAAACAAGGGGGGTTTCCATTTGAAAAAAACAAGGTCGGAGTGCTTTGCGTTGACATATTCTAATTCCTTACAAAATTTGTTATTTAATAACGAGTCGATTAACAAAAAATGCTATTTACCTTGGAAAATAACTAGGTATTCCCCGGAGAACATCAGTTCATAATGAGACACCCTAGATTGTAACAAGTCAATGAGTGCGATCAATAATTCAAGTTTTAACCATACATACCTATTCGTTTCAGTTTTGGCGGAGTTATGGCCTGTTATGGACAGGTGCACTGTAATATCAAAGCGAGAAATATTCTATCTGTGGCCGTTTGGACTGGCTTCGTGGCTTTGGGGAACTGTCTTCATCAATAGAGGACGAGCCAAAGATGCTCAGGAGACTGTGAATCAAACGTCAAAAACCATCAATACCAGAAAGGTAATTGCACCTTGCAGTAATTGCATCTCGTTTTACCCATTTTCGTTCTAGAATCAAGTATAAATTTATATATGACCTGCAGAAGATCCATACGTAATCAATTGTTCCAATGATTCCAGTCGAAAATTCTAATGTTTCCCGAAGGCACGAGACACGGAGGTGATACACTTCTACCTTTCAAGAAAGGAGGGTTTCACATCGCGGTGGCGTGCCAAACCAAAATACAACCCGTGGTGGTTTCGCAATATACATTTTTGGATTACGAGTCACTGACCTTTGACTCAGGTAAGTTCATTCTATTTTGGTGTTGTTTTTAATGAGATGGTATATTCCCCATAGGGAATATACAGAGTGAACACAAGTAATTTCCAACAAAACGTTCCTCTTACAGTTTTCGTTATTGCCTTGTTTTTGACCTTATATACTTAACTAAAATAATTTGTATTTATATATAACTACCTTAATTTACCGCGTAAATGAAAAAATAAGGGCACTATTGGGAAGATCGTTAAATTTCTCATCTCCCTAATGGCAAAAAAAATTTGAAAAAAAAATCTAATCAGGTCTAACTCAAATTAGAAATAATTTATAATAATTGATAATTTTGAACAACTTTGGTTTTTGATCTAATAAGATTATTTGATCTAATAATCTAAACATCTAATAAGGTCTAACTCAAATGTGATAATAATTGATAATTTCAAACAATTTTTGGTTGTAATCTTATTACATACTTAGTGTTAACGAGAGACACTTTACGGGGAAAACTTCCTCAGAATCTCTGCTTTCCAACGAGATAATAAAAAATGTAACAATTGAATTGAGTGGAGAACTTTGTGTTTGTACGCGGAAAAACGTGAATTGTTTCAACAAAATCATCGTCCGGGCTTGAGGCTTCAGGCATAAATAAGCCATCTACAACGCCGCACAACCTTAGAGCCTCACTCCAAGGAAAAAATTGTTGAAAAAATTCAAGTTTTTCCGCGTTTAAACACAAATTTTAGTCCTAAATTCGAATGTAATATTTTTCTTAATTATACCGATGGAAAGCTGAGATTCTAAGGAAGTTTTTCCCGTAAAGTGTTTACTACGAACACTATGTACTTAACATTTCAAGCCAAAGATAGAAATAACAGAGTAGTGACAGGAGGAGGATGAACTGATTTACAGGATGGCGGCCGAAATAAGGCATAATTTGGTCACCAATTGAGAGCGAAAATACTCCAAACTTGATGAATTTTAAATTTTAATGGGATTTAAGAGGCCTCAGTCTTCCAAATCGATGTGATTTATCCAATTCATTGTTGTTGGTAATATGTAAAAATCCATCTTCTGGACCGGAATCCGTTTCGACTCGTGGCCCAGAACGCTCAACGCCCAGGATCGAATTTGAGCATCGCAATCAAGCATTCGGCCCAAAGGCCTCCCTTTGAACGAACAATTTCCAAAATCGCATCGAGCTCTCGAACGTCGAAGAATTACCACTATTTTCAATATTAAAAAAAATAAAAAAAAAAAGTGGATGCGAAAACGCATCAGTGGCCGGAAATGGGTAAATAGACTTGTAAACTGGTCTAAATAATAATAATAAAATTTTAAAAAACGCTGCACATTATCACACAAGGGTTTATTATTTTTCTATATAGATCACTCGTCTGCAAAGAACACAGCTTTGCCATTGTTACCACCAATCAACTTGGAGAAAAACATCGATCGCATTTCGGTCAGCTAACATTTGAACGGGGATTACGCCTCTTGCGATTCAACCAAAATCTTCGGGGCACAAATGGAGCCCACATACCAAATTTTACAAAATCGATCTGAGTGAGGAAAGTGCCGCGTACGGCGGACGGACCGCCAAATTTTTATTCGATTTTCGGATTCTACGTATCTCGAAACGTAAACCAACAAATTTTGAGGGGGGGGTTGAATTTTTTTTTCTTCGTCGATTCCAAAGGTTCATTATTGAAAATAATAAACCAAAACTCACTCTTGTGATATTTTTCAAAATTTCGCTTTGTATCACGCATTTTTCACTGTTTTTACGCATTAACTTACTTACTTCCTTACTTTCTTACTTCTAAGGCTTACTTTCTTCTTAGAACAAGAAAAATTTAACGATGTTCCCAACGGCGTCGTTGTTTTTTTTAATTTACACCTCCGTAAAATTGGATATGGTAATTTTAGTGACGTAAGGTCAGTAACACGGAAAAACCTTTAAGAATTGAAAAAACAAAAAAAACAAAAAAAAAAAAAAAAAACACGAAAACAAGGGGTTAAAAACTGTAAGTCATCAGAATCGATCCCTTGAAGGCTGGATCCAGTACACCTACTCAAATCGACTATCTTCTCAAAGGAAGAATAAATTAGGTAAAACTGATACGAAATTTGCAGGTAAAACGTAATTTACGATTGTTTCAGGCACAGTGGAAATCAGCATACTCCCTCCAATTGAGACGGAAGGACTGACCAAAGAAGACATGCCAGCGTTGATGGACAAAACGTACAACATCATGACCAAAGAATATAATAAACTATGCGGATTCGATAAAACTACGAAAACCACTTCAGCTAAAACCGACTGATTTATTACTTCAAAAGTGGATTCGATTCGACCTAAATCAACACACTATGCCATCTTGAGATTCCTTCGTTCTTACTAGGTATTTTCTGTCATCCTGTGTAAGGCAGAAGTATCAGATTTCAGTATCAGATCGGTAAGTTGATTTCGAATTTGAGGTTCTCACTAAAATTAATCCTTTTGGGACTCTCATAGAAAGAGTGAATTCAATTATTACAGCATGATTGATTCTCAAACTTCCAAGCTAAAGTTAGGTTCACTTTTAGGTTGGATAGGTACCTGTTTGAATGTCTGAAGCTGGTCAAATAAACATGGTAAACCATCTGCTTACTGGTTAGGTATCTATTTTTTGGGACGAGACAAGCCCTTAGTCACTTAGACCATATTTGATCTATTGTGACGGATGTATCTAATTATGCAAACCTAATATAAAATATACGATTCCTATTACATGTATTACAACAAAAAATTTTAAAAAACAAAAAAAAAGTGATAATGCCCCATTGTGTATTCAGTTCTCACATAATGTGGAGCGCAAGGCAGAACAAATTAAGTTTCAACGACTTTATGAAATAAGATACTGATTGTACAAATTTCTTCTCTAGTAAGTAATTCATGTTATATTCATAACTGGACCATCAAGGTCTAACACTGAGAGAAAAGAATCCATTGTCTCCATGTAAAAGTTACTAGCCAAACGTGAGTAGTATTTCTCTCTTTAGTTGTGTAGAGGAGAGTCCAGCCCCCAGAAAGTGTTGTTGGGTTTCAGCGCTACCTACCGCCACTTCAACGAACTACCATTTCTGATGTCTTATCAGGCAATCACGCTCGCGACTGCATTATCGTCGCTCTTCTATCTTGCAGTTATCCTAAGATTACAATGTAGCGAGAACATTTATTTTGGAGTTTTACAATTGATGCAACAACAAGTTCCTATTGTTGTACATGGAAGCAATAACAAGTTCCTTTTCCTCGCAATTTAAAAAGGCAGGGAAGTAAAGCCGCCAAACTTAGAAATTAGAGTGGTAAAATCGAGGTAAGCCTACTTTTCAGAAATGCCGCTTGACCACGCTCACATCGAGCTGAAAATGATGGTAGTTTGCTGAAGTGGCGGTAGGTAGCGCTGAAACCCGACAATACTTTCTGGGGGCTAGACTCTCCTGTCGTGTAGTTGATACAACTGCTATTTTTATAAAACGGGGTGTACCTACACGTATAATTTTCCAGTTAACTGGAAAAGGTTTTTTGTAAAAAATAAAATGTTACCTATTTTCCTACGAAAACTATTTTTTAGAACCAAATATATTTTCTACCCATCTAGTTCGAGGTGTTCATAGCAGTTGTCGAAAAAATACTCTTATCATAGAAAACAAATCAAATTTGATTGGGAAATGCAATTTAATTGGAAGAACAGATCGAGAGGAAAATGCTATATAATGTAAATTTGACTAGAAATTGTTCGTAATTAGACTAGAGGCGAATTCCAAAAATAAAGACTACTGTGATCTCTCTATTGAAATCATTCCTTGTTGTTGGTTGACCCGAAGATCCTGTAGTTATTAACTAGATGAATCAATGAATTTTCAGCAGAAAAACTGCAATTGGTTTTTTATGGGTATTAAGGGGGTCTCAGTCGGTCGTCGTTCGTTATTAGTATTTCGCGAAATTGAATGGACGAAAACAATAATTGCAAGAGAAAAATAGGGAAAACTTTTTTCATAAACGGTTTTAATAAACGGGTTTTCCCACATTTCTCTGGCAATTATGTCTTGCAGAACTGGAAATGAAACTAAACCACGCCAAGACACATTGCATTTACACTCCCAAACAACAGCACCCCGAATTTGGGTTTGATTTAGGGACACCTAGCAAACTGCTTGGGTCCAGGTGTATGCGATTGCCCCGGCATCTTGCAGGCTGAAAGCACAAGTTATCTGGGTGTGGTAATCAGCGATTGAGGTGGGACTTGCACGTTGGCAACATGGTGGGGAAATTGAGAAAAATGCTTTACATAATATGTAAAATTATGCCGGGAAATCCGTAACTCTCTCCCCTTAGATGCAAAACGGGCTTTCTATTACGCCATGGTGCAATCCACCTTGATGTACGGAGTTACTGGATGAGGAGGCTGTGGTAAGGAGCTCACCGACAGCTTGTTTGCTGTTCAGAAACGGCTGATTAAAGTTTTACTGCACAGAAGACTCAGGCATCCCACAGCTTACATTTTCGCCGAGCTTAACGTTCCAACCATATATCAGCACATTGAGAGAGCCACAATTATCAGAACTTATCGCGATCTATCAGCAGGGAACCTCGACATTTATATTGGTAATGCAGCCACACGAGCAAGCTCCCAGAAACTCATCAAAATCCCATTTCGACTCACGGCGACTGGTCAGAAATGCTATGACTAAGCCATGCTAAGCCAGAAAGTCGTATCTTGACTTCAGCAACTTTCGGGAAAACGACCTAATAGGTTTCGTGGCGAAATAATTCTTTCGCGGGATTATTTTTCCTCCTTTTACCACAAGTATAGGTTTTTCTTAAAAGAAATTAGTAGCCGAATCGATTTCTGGAGTCAAAATTGAACGTTTTTGAGTGTAAATTGTCAAAAAACGATGATATGAGATTACACTCTCGTAAACCCGAAGTTACGACTATTCTGTTCATTTTAATTCTTGAAACATTAATTCACTTGAATTAACATTTTAATTCAAAATTGTCAAAAAAATAATTGTAAATTGTCAAAAAACGATGATACGAGATTAGGCTCTCGTAAACCCGAAGTTACGACTATTCTGTTCATTTTAATTCTTGAAACATTAATTCATTTGAATTAACATTGTAATTCAAGAAACCATTTCACATTGATTATTTTGTCACCCTATTCGGCTCAAAGTCAATTGTATTTCATATCTCTGTTCAGAGTGTAAGAAAAAACTGCTGAATCTATAAAAATAAACGTTTATTCACTTAGTATAAACGTAAAGTCACCACTAAATGTTGAGTTTTCAGAGGCAAAAAGTCGTATCATGCCGATTTAATGCAAGAAGTCGAATCGTCGAAATAGGCAGATTCCCATATCAGTGTCAAGATACGAGTTTTCTTCATCTGAATCGCTCTGATACGACTAGTCGTTAGCAAAATCAAGTTAACACGCCTTAACGCGAAAGTCGGGAGGCTTGTTGGAGGCATTTCTGATAGAGATACGACTCTAAAACTCCGAAAATCGATAGAAATCGACCCCCAAACCCCCCAGGTACCAATAATTTAATTTGGTCAAATTTTCACGTTACGACTTTCTGGCTTAGCACGGCAGTATAGGGGTCCTCTGTTTTATTACTTAAAAGGCTTCTTGAGGAATTGAACACTCTTCAATCCTTCAAAATAAAACCGAAGATATATTATAACAGGAGTTAATATTCATTGTACATAATCCTTGTAAGAGAAATATCTTCAATATTTCAGTTTTTCTCCCTAGGGCCGCGCACTAATGAATTTCTAAAATCCTTTCAAATTTTGGAACAACTTTTTAAGTTTTTGCGCCTTCAATTTCGTGAAACACTGACCCGGAACGAGGAACGAACGGCGACCGACTGAGACCCCTTAATGAACAAATAAAAGAACGATTGAGCAATATAAAAAAACGCCAGCCAAGTGGGTGTGGCACATAGCTTTCTCGTATCCATAACCCAATTGTATACATGATCCGATGCCTAGTAATTAATCTCAAGACATCAACCTCTAATTATCCACTACCCTCATAGGGGACCATTTACACGCAAATCTGAACAATCCTGAGAAATTTCGTCGAAATCGGATGGCAAATGTAGAAGTTATGGCGGTTACTTGGACGTAGAGGCTACTGTCAATTTTATGGCCTTGATTTTCATATGGGACCATCTACACCTACACGCCAACCCGCACAATCCCTGAACATGTCATCGAAATCGGACGAAAATTGTAGAGGTTATGGCTGTGGCAAGGATTTCATGACAGACACGGAACCAAAATTGTTCATGAGGGTCTGAAACGTAAAACGCAAGTGGAAATTCCGATTTTGGAGAAATTTTTTTTTCAACCTTGAAAAGTGAAAACAAAGCTTCCGCTACCTTGGTAGACTCGGAAGCAAAATTAATGGATGACGTGTGCAATGGTAGTCAAGCTCCGATGGGTTTCACGAGGAGCAATAACGTAAGCTCTCATTCGAAGGAAATTGATAAAAAAATTCTTATACACTATCAACTTGGTGAAGAGTATTTATACACCCTTTCTCAGCTACGTCATAGAGGCAATGACTACCTTTAACAAGAAACAGGAATTCAAGGAATCTACTGATCTCAACTGGGGACGTTGTTGGTTGTCCTGAAGATCCCGTAACCCTAGAATTTTGTATCATAAAAACATATTCCCATGTAAATCTCCGTATTATACGGTTTAGTGAGAAAGGTTTTCCTCCTAAACCTTCCCTTAGAAAATAACTTTTCCCCAACAAAAATTATTTCATTCGTCAAATATTTCAGACCTATGGCTTTATTTATTTTATCCGCCTTCAAGACTAGGTAGACTTAAGTACATGGTAAGTAAAAATGAAACACGAACATAGAACGACCATTAATATATTGAAAATAAAATATATACATCTATAGAAATAATACAAGCTTTTAGATATAATATATATTAAAGATAATATAACTAATAATAAGGATAAAGTTAGGATGATCATAATCACCTAAATGAGAATGTTTGGGTAATATTAACATCACTAGCGAATTGTTCATGATTCTTAATTATATATAATAGTACCCAAGAGTATGTCACAAATAAGTTTTTCTAAACACAATAAATAATAGTCGAAACCCACTACGCATATACGTGACGGTTCTAAGATAGTGTAACCTATAAAACGTATAATTTTTGATCAGCCAAACCAGTGTAAAAAACTTGCTCTAAGGGATATGAATGAATCGAATGTGTGAGTGACATTTCTGTATAAAACCAATCAGTGTAGGTATCTAATACCTACCGAAGATGTGTAAAGTAGTACGATGCTCTAAAGGATTTAGTACCAAATTTGGGGCAAAATATTCAGCGTTTCATTTCAAACTTTAACTTGATTATAGTGGACTTTATTGAATCATCAATACGTAACAATAATTAATAATATCGCTTCGGAAAGTTCCCCCATCCACCCCTCGGCCAAGATAAATGGAAAATGAGAATTTATCGCTTTGCGACGTGAAAATGCATTATTCAAAAAACCGATGCCTGACTAAATATTTTTGAGATTTGTACAAACCGAATCATAGGTTGTAGAAAGATGGCGAGCCGCCGAAGGATTATGTGTTCCGAATTTTTCCGGGGACGTAGTTCTTGTCGATACTTGGCTCTTGGAGGAACATGTGTAGGCAGCGCTCGTTCTGGGCAAGAGGGTGGCCAGCGATCCTGGTGGCAAAATTCGCATTTTACTTAATATACCTACATCGATTTAAATGTACATACTTACGACGATCAACTGTCAGAAGAGTGAATAAATATTTTGGGTCGAAAATTATTGTTTATCACTGGGATGAGAGCTAAAGCTAGGAGCACTAGAGGTTCTTCTTGACCTCACCCCTCTACATATCTTTGTTCAGAGGACAGCCTTCCTGGGGGCTATCAGAATGCTGCACTCGGGAAAGCTCAACCCCCCCCCCCCCCCGTAAAGGGAGCCACCTGGAAATACTGGACCAAGTCCACACCGATCCAGTGGCCAAGTCAGTCCCTGACATTATGTCAGAGAGAATGAACTTTTACCTACCCTTTAGAGTGATCATTAATGATCGTGAATGCTGGAAAAGAGACACGCCTCAATATGAACCAGGTTCACTTCTGTGGTACACAGATGGGTCTGTGATGAATGGAAAAGCTGGCCTAGGGATCAAAGGCCCAAATTTCAGCCTAACTAAACCCCTAGGAACAACAGCGACCGTTTATCAGGCTTAAACCCATGCCATAGAAATACACGCACAAGATATCGCCAAAAAACGACTCAAAGGTGCGAGAATTTAAATAATGTCTGATAGCCAGGCAGCCCTAAAGGCCATTGCAGCCTACTCAATAACATCAAGGCTAACCTGGGATTGTCTGGACTCCCTAAAGGCTGCGGCTCTGGGCAATAAGTTAACTTTGGTCTGGGTCCCTGGCCATGAAGGAGTAGATGGCAATGAAGAAGCCGATCGACTCGCTAAGCAGGGATCGGAATCCCAATGCTTTGGTCCTGAACCCCTACTCGGGGTTACTAAGAGCTTCATTACTCAACAGGTCCGAAAATGGGAGGACAGCGAGAGAGCTGCTTACTGGCGCAACACTCCAAAGCAGAGGCAAGCCAAGCAGCTAATCACCATCTCCAAAAAAAGAGCAAAAGCTCTACTGTCGCTAAGGAGGGAGGACCTTCGCACCATTGTGGGTCTCCTGGCCATTGCCCACTGAGATACCATCTCAACAAGATGGGCAAGGCCAGGACAGTTGAATGTCGGCTCTGCTACAAAGGAGTCGAAACAGCAGAACACATCCTCTGTGAGTGTCCTGCTGTAGCATCTACCAGATTCCGGCATTTCGGTAAGGGTAGCTACTCTTGTCCCGGCCAAAAAAAAAAGCTAGGAGCCATAGAAGGGTTTTGATTGGTGGAGCTCCAGGACATAGTTGTAGATGAAGGCAATAGATCGCGTTCTCTCAACATCATCACAACAAGTCACTTTGTTAAAACATCTTTTTCCCCTTGGGGCGTTAACAGCCGCATGAAAGTAATTAATTTGACACCATATAGTTATTTTATCGATATTTATGACTAAATTCGAGCTGATTATCAATAATATACTAGGTTTCAAACGTTTCTATGGGTGGCAGCTGTCGATTGAACATTTGAACTACAGGAAGTAGGGCAACAACAATTGACAGGACAAATATAGGTTAACAACAGAAACTTTGCATCCGTGTGGCGCCCCCTAGGTGGCGGATCCGCGAACTATAACGATTGAGTCAACCTTCCATGGTGAAACCTTGACACGGAAATAGGAGTCGTGAGAAATTTGATGTTCGTGTAGTGCCACAGAATTTCAATTTCGGAAATGCTCGAACTTCAATCTGCAGTAGGAGGGGAATCATGTCACTTTTAAGGGGAAATTCGCGAAAAATTATTGCACGCACAGGAATTTGCTTGATAAGAGATAAGTAGTTCTATGTTCTCTAGAAAAATACGCCAAAGGGATGCAAAGTTTCTGTGGCAGACCTATAGGAAAAGATCCTGCAAGTCAAAATGATGAAGTAATAAAAAATTAACAATTTCTGGTCATTCGAAAAGTGGGTGACTTGAAAAGAAGCGGCGTGGCCTCCCCCAACACTTCAGCTTCTGTAGTAGTAGTCAGAGATGGGATATCGAAAAGAAAATATCGATATTGGCATCGAATCATAAATCGAATAAGAATATTGATATCCGATATACATATCGAAAGAAAAATATCGATATCCGATATTATCGGACAAAAACATCGGAACTTTATTTTCAGTTTCAATCATTCAACTTTCCACGTTAACCCTTTCTAAAATGACAGAATATCTTCTATCCATTTATCTGGGGGTTAAATTATCAACTGGGAACAAGGTGAATAGGTGGTGGTGGTCTTCATATTTAAACTGCCGGCTATTGCCATATTCATGTTGCACTTAGTGTTAAGGTGAGTAGAAAAAGAGGGAGACCCTGGACAAACTTCTCTTCCTCCGTTCAGTTGGCGATGAATTTTGCTCTTAAGCCACAAATTTCTTTGTTTTATAATTACATATTTACGTTTTCATTCACATCAAGTGTCTATTCCTAATAAAGTATATTAAATCAAAACACATTCATCGATTTTTCAACTCACCTATTCATATTTTTATATTTTCTGTATTTGTGATAATTTTTTTAAACCGATAATATTGCAAGGAAAACATTGGTATTCTGATATTATCGAAATCAAAATATCGATATTCTGATATTATCGATATCAATATCCCATCCCTGGTAGTAGTCCCTAAGATGAAAGTAGATAGCCCAACTGAGGCAGCCTCAAAAATGGTTGCACGCCATTTTAACGCATGGTCACGCCATTTATTTTTATCAGTTATTCTCCTCACCCCGCCATCTTCAACGGAGGGCCAAGGAAAACTAACCAGGAAAATTGGCTCGAAAATTGTCTTCCTCCACCCCACCATTTTTCACAGTTTGCACTTCGCCTTCTTGTTTGTACATTGTAATAGAAAACTTCCCTAGCATTAAAGAAACCAAGGCCACTGGATATAATAGGAAGCAGACTTATCCCCAAGAGGAAGGTATCAAGCGCAATGATGTGAAAATTGGTAGAATGATAAGGCAGGCGGCATGTGGAGAATGACTCACTCGAGACTCACAAAAGTATTCGTATGAAGAGAAAAGAGACCGGCCACAGTAATCACAGAAGGTATACAATATACTTAATACACTGATATTTTATAGATAAAAACCACCATTGAAGGATATAGCCAAAGGTTCAAATTCATTCAAACGATCAGTGGAAAATAATATTATTCACCTGCCTATCGAGAGTGGGAAGGTGGTTTGTTATCGAAAAAGGGACTGGAACTCGAGTTTGAAAGAAAATTTTAAAAATGAACGTACTTGTTGATGAAAACTTCCAATCCCTTCCGTCTGTCTTCTATGAATTCATCTTCAAAAATTCCATCATCGCCGCGGAAGGGCATCTGTCTTTTCCAAGCTTTTCCGGGAAGTGGCGGGACGACAATCTGTAAGTTCAGACGAGGAAATCGTCAAAATACCGGTCAAAAAAGAGCAACATGGCGTAACTAAGAAAATAACATTTATCTTGAAAAATAAACCGAAAAGCATTCAGGTCCAAAAAAGAGTACAAGATCAAAAATGGAGTGAAATGCCGAAAACCGCATATATTTTTATCTCAATCCGTTCTCGAGATAAGATTTTCAAAAGGGTTTTCTTCCTTTTAAACTCACTCTTATCGACTTTACTTCATTCAATTTCAACTTTTGACCACATTTTTTGGAATAAGCGTTAGATGTTCTTTATTTATGGTGTACTTTGATTCATGAAAAGTACCAACTAAAGTTTCGAACATCAAACTACATTGGGAATAACTTCCTATCAACGTTGTTGTTTAAACAGGTGGGTAAACCAATTATTTTCACTGTAATGCGTCAATTTTGATTTTTTTTAAAGACCTAATTCACTACTCCCTCGGACAATACAACTTGAAATCGCCTTATGTCACTCATGTCATTCAACGAGAAAATTCAGAATGCAAAGTTATTGATCCTTATCAAAGTAAATCGATTTGATATAAATTCGTAATTGTAGTTTTCCGAAAACGTTCTGAATTATCAATGCACAGAAAACCCGTGTTGAAATTTCCCTATTCGGATCCATCATGTACCATTTGTCGGCTCTATGTGAGTGGTCAAATAAGAATTACAATGAGGAATATCACCGAATTCTGTTTACATTTTTCCTGAATAGTTAATGGTGTGGGATAGATGAAAATCGGGTTGATTTTGGAAAATAAGTCTCCTGTTACTTTTGGGAGACATTCAAAATTTATGATTTCAAAAAATAACCGGGAAAACAGATTTCTTCACCGTGAAGCGGAAACGCTCGCTGATTGGCTGTTCGGATCGCCATTACCTCCCCTTGTTGCCCGATGGAACGACGGATCGTGTTACCCAAGAGGAAAGTTATCAAACGATAACAGGGAAACCTAATTTTCTCCATCTTGCTTTTTCTACTTTTTCTCTTCAGTTCTTCAATTTCGATCTTTACCAGTTTTGTGAAATGTTGCCTCCGAGGACTATACGAAGTGAGATTTCACGATCTCAGCGCTTCAAGCAGCCGTACATGAACTATTGCTGAAACATTCATATTTTTTATACTGTTTGTTTATTCGTAAATTACGAAGTACGGGCTGAAAGTTTCCCGTAGGTGGTTTTTTGAGGTGCTGAATCCGATTTTGGGGTCCAAAATAGGAAATTCTGACATGGTGAAATTCCTCATTGTACCCAGCTAATAAAAAGTTGATTGAGATTGGCGTTTGATGGTTTATTTGATAAGTTTTTGGCAGTTTACATGGATTCGGGCGGAAATCCGTGAAGTTGTGTGCTAAGGGGGTCTCAGTCAGTCGCCAGTCGTTCCTCGGTACGGGTCAGTATTTGACGAAATTGAAGGCGCAAAAACGTAAAACGTTGTCCCTAAACTTGAAATTTTCAAGGATTTTAGAATTTTATTAGTGCACTGCCCTAGGGAATTGAAAAACCGAAATATTGCCGCCGGAATCATCAACATTGAACAACAATTGCCAGAGAAAAATGAAAAAAAAACATTACTGAAATAATGTTTTTCCCATAAAATGTAGCTAAACTTGAAATTTTCAAGGATTTTAGAAATTCATTAGTGCATGGGCCTTGGGAATTGAAAAACTGATAGGTAGATTGCAGCTGGAATCATCAAATCGAACAATAATTGCCAGAGAAATATAAGAAAAACCGTTATTCAGTAGTTTTTCCAATCTTTCAGTTTTCCAATTCCCTAGGGCCGTGCACTAATGAATTTCTAAAATCCTTTAAAATTTAAGTACAATTTGTCAAGTTCTTGCGCCTTCAATTTCGCGAAATAATAAGAACGAACTGTGACCGACTGGGACCCCCCCTAAGAAAGGACGCAAAAATAATATTTTTGGCATACACAAGTGATAAAGTAGGGATGATCAGAAAGATATCATGTCAACTGATTGGGAATGGGGTCCACTGTAATAAATTCCTCCTTTGCCTAGCTATTAACTTCTTCAAGGCTCGAAGGACGTGTTACGTAATGAGCATACCAAGAGTCGTGAGCATACACAAAATGAGCTGGTGGAGATGCTACCGTAATTATTGAAAAATAATTTCAAATTTTATGGCAAGAAATGATACAAAGAAAAAATGAATTAACCAGCTTTCAGGAAATTTGAAGTCACAACGACTGAACAATCGATAAAAATCTATTCACAGCTCGGAGAGAATCAAGAGATTCTCATGTAAAACAGGTATACCTTGCTGTCGCGTTCCAATTCATTTCTCAGCCACTCAAAATCGCTGTATCGACGTCTCACGCTGGAATCTTTGACTTTGAAAACGGGGAGATTCGTCTGTAAAAAAGAGGAAAATAACATTGAAATGCAACTCATTGAATGAAATACTTGAAACAATGAGGAATTTCACCATGTCGGAATTTCCTATTTTTGACCTCAAAATCGGATTCAGCACCTCTAAAAACCCCCTAAGACAAACTTTCAGCCCGAACTTCCTAATTTACTAATAAAAAAACAGTGTAGAAAATACGAATGTTTAAAAAAACCGGGAAAATGACGTCATGCTGGAATAGTTCATTTATGGCCGCTTGAAGCGCTGAGATCGAGAAATCCATAGTCCCCAGATGCAAAATTTCATGAAACAGTAAAGTTCGAAATCGAAAAACTGAAGAAAAAAAATAGAAAAAGCGAGATGGGGAAAATTAGATTTCCTCTGTTTTTGTTTGATAACTTTTCTCTTAGAAAACACGATTTCGTCGTCCCAATGGGCAACACTGGGAGGAGACGGTGATCGGAACAGCCAATCAGCGAGCGTTCCCGCTGCACGTCCGTTTTCCCGGTTAGTTTTGAAATAAAAAATTTTGACTGTCTCCCAAAAATAACAGGAGACTTATTTTCCGAAATCAGCCCGATTTTCATCTATCCCACACCATTAACTATCCAGGAAAAATGCAAACAGAAATCGGTGAAATTCCTCATTGAGAAAGACAAACAGGAACTAATTAAAAACTACCCTCGGATTAGCAGATCAGTATTTTTGAGAGTAGACCCACAAAATACTGACATTGACCACCATGTCTCGATTAACTATACAAATGAAAGCACAATCCTACTACAAGCGGGGAGTCTGTAAACTAGATGAGGTTAGAGGATCAACAAATTTCAACAGTGAGATTTGAACCCCAGTTTTTGGCAGGAGAGGCCGTCACGCTACCCATTAGATTATATTGAGATGTTTATGGGAGGAGAGAAGGGAGAATCAAGAACACGCGGAGTTCTGTCTGAGCCTCTGTCGGTTGGATAGGTGGTGTAAAAGGGCCGTCAGAACCTCAATAAACCAGTTTCGTCTTATCCATAAAATGGTCTTATCCTCAACTAGAAGTAGGTACTAGGGTCTGTCCGGACAGACAGTTCGGAACCAAACCGGAACTGAAAAGGGGAGGGGATAGAGGCGAATGGACTCCTCCGAACTCCTCCAAACTGTTCAGGACTGCCTCTCCGAACAGACCACTACTCTTCAAATGTCTGTGTTACTACTCTGGTGACCACTCACGCACTGTATCGAGAATCTACAGTACAACCAAGCTTCGCTCATTCTCCATGAATGCCACCAGTAGTTCCAGACCTAAATGTCAGCTACACAAACGCCATCAAGTAATCTGCGATTCACTGCGACGTAACTCTGCTCCATCCCTCCAGACAGCGTCACCAAACAACACTTTCTATTTACAATACTCTAAAACTACTAACTACCAAGTTAACTACTACTACTACTACTACTAGTTAACTACTACACCCAACTGACAACGGAAATGATAAACGACAAATACATATCATATTATCATGCATTCACCGATGCATCTAAAGGAGCGAATGGAGTAGGAGCAGGAGTATACGACCCACAGACGAAACAACTGCATACCCAAAAAGTACCGGAGAAATTCCAAATATGTAGCGCAGAACTCCATGCGATCTTGATGGGAATTAATGTTGGAATCACCAAGAACTCCGAAAAACTAGTAGTTTTTTCTGAATCAAAAGCTGGTTGCCTAGCTCTCCAGAATTTACATCGTGGTGATAGCAATCACCACATTATGTATTGTATTGCAGCTGTAATATTGGAAAACCCCGACGTAAATGTCATTATCCAATGGGTCCCAGGACACAGTAACGTCGAAGGAAATGAAATGGCTGATCTTGCGGCTAAATATGGAACGGAACAGCAGGATAACGCTACACATACTCGCCTACCTCTCCCAGACGCGCTAAAACTCACCAATGGAGCTACGCTAGTTGAATGGCAAAACCTGTACGAGCAAGCTTCATTGGAAAAGGGTTACCACCACTACAGGATCCAGCCAAACCTCCAGTCCAACCACATGTTGATTCGGCAAGACATTGTCCAAATGATAAGATTGAGGACGAAAGTTAACCGCAGTCTGTATTTGGTAGGAATAACAGATACGCCAAATTGCGAACACTGCGAAGTAGAAGAAGACATGGAACACAAGATTATGCAGTGCGCAATTTATGAAGACGAGAGAAGAGAATGGGGACAAGTCCTAGAGAACCGCGAGTTGCATGAACTCATTAGAACAGCTGATTGCAATGTGACAAAAGATATCATAAAGTATATGCAAAATGCGGGTATACATCTTTAGTATGTACATTACGATGTATATTAACAATAAATACAAATTATATATGTAACAAGTTATAACAAATTATATATTTAACGAGAAATATAGATAACAAAAATATATATAAAACAATATAAAATGTAACTAAATGATTGAATGTGAGACTATAAAATTGTATTAGAACTAAATGAAATTGTTTATAAAAATTGTACAAGAACTAAATGAAAAAAAAAACTACCAAGTTGGCAGATTTAACTGTTCAGCCAGCAGTTGCAGTAGTTAATCATGATTAAAAATATTAAAATGGAAAATTTGCCTCACATTTTTTTTTCTAGAGGGTTTACTGATAGGGAAGAAAACCATTGTGTACTGCTCGAAAAAGCATCCAAAAAATTTAGAAAATTTAAGGAAGATGGAATTTTAAGATGTAGCGGCAATATGTATGGGGAGGGGGGCAGTCATGTTGCGACGCATCCACCTGCCTATGTCGCTTATTACAGTAGTGCTACCTCTGGAAGCTTACATGGTTGAACACAGGAGTACGCGAAAGTGACCAAAATTAGCAATTTTACTCACTCTTTATTACAATACGATTCTACCTATTAGTTTATCTAGCATTACTAGTCTTCATCTTCTCTTATTTAGTTTCTATATTAGTGTTAGTTTCGTTATTTGAATCACATTATTTGTGTTTCGTATGGTCACAGGGGAGCCTACAACTCTAGCTGTTGACAATCTTTGATACCATTTGCTGAGATACTTCTTATACGCTTTGCCAGAGCACATGAGTGTGAATTCTGTCAGTTTTCGCGTTGTTTTGAGGGAGGAAAACTCCAGGTGACGTCCTCAGCCTCCCTTTATTTTTGCGGTGTTTTTTGACAGAGGCTTCACTTCTTTACACATTTTCTTCTACAGTAATTTTTTCACCTTGGGTATTCCTGGTGTTGAACGTTATTCTAGGGTTTTACTATAATAGAATTTAACATAACCCTTATTAACCCACGGTATCTTTTTGGAAGACCAACTTTAGAACGTTTTCTTGACGGTACAAAGTGGTTTTCACCCCCACTTAATGTCCCAATGGCTACTCTGACATCTCTAGAATAGAAAAGAAGAAGTGTCAAAACAACAACAACGTTGATATAATAATTATAAGTTACAAGGCGGCTCAAAATTGACATCAACACTCCAAAGGTCAGTTTCACACATTATTTTCGACCAGTTTTTCCCGATTTTGAGTGATATTACTTAAAGAATCTTGTGTAAAAAGTATCTAAGATCAAGTAGAAACTGTAATTTCTACATATTATTAGTTGCCAAGTGGGTAAAAGTTGGTTTTTGTGATGGTATCTTTTTGGATACCGTGAGCAAGGGGGGTCCCAGTAGAGCCAGGTCCATGATGGGGCTTATGCTCACTTTTATTGATTTTTCTCACCCTATAACTGATTTTCTTTCCCTTTTCTGATTCTAAATGAAGATTAGAGTAATAAGGAGCAGAGGAAAGTGCACTGCCTCCTTATTTCACAAGGTAAGCATTGGTTCTGAAGGGGAGGACTCGAATAGCAACGCCAACAAGACCCCGATGGACGAAAATAAATTCGAAAGAGAATTGGCTGAATGTTTTGAAGGATTGGAAGAATTGACGTTTGAGGATGTTAACGAGGAGAGAATTGGAGAGGACAATGACCACCTGGAACGAGCCTATTCAAATGGGTTTGGCAGGGAATGGAATGGTGTTCGAAAGATTCGCATGCGCCAAATTGTGAAAGAGACAAATTTGAAACTGACGAGCCTTATCTACCTTCTAATTCGAAACGAAATCGAACGAGGCGACTTCTTCCTATCGCCGAGGCAAAGAAAAATCCGAAGCAAAATAAAGTGCAAATTATTGAAATTAAAAAACCTAAACTTGCCAAGAAAGGATCTGGGTTCCGGTAAGTTTCTTTATCAAATCATGTCAGAAGTGAAATGATTTACAGTAGAAAGATGATTAATTTTGTAATATAATTATATATTCCTTATTTACAGTTCGAAGAAACAAAAATTTCTAAAAGAAGTCGCTCTACCTGAAAACAAGCCCCGCCAACCAAGCAGGAACCATCAAGATGAACCAAGCACCTACTTTATGATTATTTATATGGGACTTGGAATGATAATTCCTTTAGAATTTGGATTGGTGCAACGATTTGTGCTGGGGAAAAGTCAAAAATGTTATACCTCAATGAATTTTCACTAATTCGTGCAAATTTGAAGCCTGTTTTTGACATTTTATGTCTTTACTATGGCACATAAATGAAAAATCGTCACGCGGGGAGCGTTACGCGAAGGGGAAATATGGAGGGGAAAGGGCATAAAATGTCTCTCCTGGTTGCTTAAGGCTGGACCCCACATGCCCGAGCCGAGCCCGCACCGAGCCCGACCCGCGACACGGCCGTGTGTACGTTACGGAGTAGGGAGGCCTCACATTTCCGAGTCAGGACCGAGCGCGGTCAGTCACGATTTGAAGCTCGAGTCGTAATGTTGGCGAATTTTAAAAACAGTTGCGGAAGCTTTGTTTTCTGATGTACCTACAACGAAATCGAGGATGTAATAACTTATGTTTGCCAGGGGGGGGGGGGGGGCTGGAGGAGGGCCACTTTGGCCATAACCCCTTCCTGGTTTTGTAAACAAATTCGTGCAATCAATCAATCATCTTTGTGCCAAATTTTAGGGAGCTCAGGAACAGCCTCTCTGGCTCTCATACCCTCTAACTCATTATTAGCAAAAATTCAGTTGTTGAGATGTCCAGCATTCCATGACATTTTCATTAGTGCGCTGTTGTCACGAATACCATTTTAGAACTTTCAGTGGCCAATATCAGAGCGCAGGTCGATAGTTGAAATCCAATGTATGTATAGGATTTCCAAGTATAATTCGGAATTTTTCAGACCAATTTTTCTAAATTTCCAAACCATTTTCAGAATTTTTCAAACCATATTCAGAATTGTCCAATCCAGTTTCAGAAATTTCCAATTCAATTTCAGAACTTTCCAAGTCAAATACAAAATTTTCCAAGTGCAATTCAGATTTTTCCAAAACTATTTCAGAATTTTCCATTTCAATTTCAGAATGTGATCAATGTTTGTGTGCGGTAATATATAGCATTTCCAAGTCAAATTACTTAATCCTTTTCCAAACCAAATTAATCCTTTTACAAACGAAATCAATCTTTTTCCAAACCAAATTAATCCTTTTCCAATCGAAATTAATCCTTTTCCGCGATTGCGAACCTCCTCAATTAACTTTTCCAGGTCCATTGCTATCCGAGGCACGTCCGTGCAAAACTAAACAAAAGTAGTTTGAGACGGTGCGGGCTCGTGTCGGAGGGACGGTGCGGAAGAGTGGGGACTTCCCCATAAGATTTCCCATGATTACTTCCTATCCGTGTGTCGTCCGTCACTCGGACGTCGCACGGTGCGGACTCGGCTCGGGCATGTGGGGTCCAGCCTTTACTTGTACGAAAGCTGTAGCCACCGATCGGGAGGAGCAGTGGGCGGGAGGAGCAAGGGGTGGGAGGAGCAGGGGGCGGGAGGTTCTTTGATTATGGGAGTCATAAAAAATGCAAAATCGCCCTCGGATTGATAGTACTGTGCTAGATTGATAATCTACTAAGCATCGATTCTATATACAGGGTGTTTACAAAAGGACGCTCTTTTTGAATTGGCCGCCTTTTTTTGTGGTTGAGTTGGTAACATTGTTGTTATGATATCTGTTATCTAGTATCACTCCGGTGTATTATTCCCTTTGGGGAACACAAAATCCTCACGAAATTCAAGCGAGAGAAATGCATCCAGAGTGTGTGACCGTCTGGTGCAGATTTTGGTCAGGCGGCGTTATCGGCCCTTATTTTTTCGAAAATGGGAGAGGGCAGGCAGTGACAGTTAATGGTGAACGCTATCGTACCATGATTACTGACTTTCTGTGGCCTCTTCTTGATACAATCGATATCAACGAGCTATGGTTTCAACAAGACGGAGCCCCATGCCACAGTGCTGTAGAGACCTTAACACTGTTGCATGAAAGGTTTCCAAATCGTTTGATTTCATTTCGAGGAGATCAAAATTGCCTGGCAAGGTCATGCAACCTGACTTCCTGCGACTTCTTCCTATGGGGGTTTGTGAAGTCTCAAGTGTACGAGAGAAAACCTCACACGATCACGGATTTGAAGAAAGAAATTCGGAGAGTCATCCACCATCTCACCAGGGAGAACTGTGGGGCAGTCATCGCCAACTTCCTTAACCGTGTCACAGTGTGCCAACAGGCCAGGGGAGGTCACATGAATGATATAATATTTCATACTTAAACGGGAGGTTCTCCTGAATCCAATGATGTCCTTTTTTTGTTTTTTGTTTAAATTAAAGTGTTCTTTCGGCATTTTTAAAAAGATCATCCTTTTGTAAACACCCTGTAGATCACACTCGTCTGCAAAGCCACCAACCATCAACATGAAGATTTGTGAGGATTTTATCCTAGGGCAACTCACTTTTTACAAGTTTTTGATTTCCTAGCGAATAAAAATTTATTGAGGAAAATTTTTAGCAGAAATACTATGTTTGAGCTCGCAAAAACTTATTACTCCTCTTTTCTAATGATTTTTTTTCTCATTTCATTTTTTTAGATGTTTTTCCGCGTACCTATATCTTTTTTACATCGAGTACCTTTTTTACATAAGGATGTTCGTTGTTATAAAGACTATTCTTACTAAGATTGAAGGCCATAATTTTTTTTCTTTTTCATTTGGTCGATTGACAGACCGATTTTGGTATTTTTGCCAGCGAAGTATAAGATTCTGATGACTAAGGTATATTGCAGTTGTATTAGTTTAGTATATTGCAGAAATTGATCGCGATGGTTTTAGTACACAGTGATGGGTTGTGATCAATTCGAGTCAACCAAGGTCTCTCAATGCGTTTATATATTCAATAATAGGTACAATAAATTTACTATTTTTTCAATTTTTGTATTCACGTTTTATAATAAACTGTTCAAATTGTCCAATGTTTCTTGCTATTAGGTGAACCCACCGTATCTCAGGGTGTCTTTTTGGAATCAATCAAGGGACGGAATTGACCCCCACATGCTCACGGTATCCAAAAAGATACCGTTTTGTTTTTCAACATTACGGGCCCTGTATGGGTCCAATAATTTTTCCAATATTTTTTACGTATTTTGACACTAAAATGTAACAAAATATGAACAAGAAATTGGCTAGGGAGAATTTTTTTTTTCTTGGGTTAATAAGGGTTAAAAAAGGGGGGGCCTGATTTTAAAAAAAATTTTAATCGAAAGTAGACCCCATCCTGAGTATTTTGACACCAGCCGCTCTCTTCTTCACTGAGTAGACCTGTTTCTACGATTTTTCATAGTTTCGAAAGTTTATGACGTCACGCGCCTCTCCCGCCTGGGTGGGAGCCCCCAGCCCACTGTGACGTCATAAACATTTGAAAAATCGCAGAAAAAGGTCCTCTCACGCTAGAAGGTTGCGGTTCTCAGAATTAGGTCTAGTTTAGATTAAAAATAACAATAAACAGTTTTTCCGACCCATGCGCACACCCCATTCTAAAATCTAAAATTGAGGCAAATTGCTGATTAATTTTAATAAATAACTACATAGTAAGATGTGCAATGATTACATACTTGGTCTACTTACTAGGTACCCAACAAAGGTGTTGGAGTGAACCTAGTTAAACGCTGGTAGGACTTACATATCATTAGTTTCATAAAATACAACTACGATGACCATCAAGCAGCGCAACAGGCAAGCTGAACTAATAACAGGTGGCACGATGAGCAATCAAGATCACGGTTACGGTTCTGAACAGAAGTTCACGGTTTGTCACCGCGGATCCTTGAGTTTGGAGGACGTCCCAAACGACAGGAAAAGGTGAACGCAGGTAAGGAAGAATCTGTCAACGATGGGAATGAAATGGCGACACCTACCTATCTTACCTACAAGGTTTGAACCTAGGGGAGAATCAATGGGCCAGTTTTCATTGGTTATGGTTCCCCAAATTTCTACTTAAATTCTGATCCAACTTCTTCCCATTTCTTGTAAAATAATGGACCTATCACACTCGACTTGAGATTAGGATATAATTTTTATCAATTACTGTAGATTAACTTTTGTAATTTATAGAAATTTTGAAAATGATGGACTCGTGAAATGTTGACACTAGTTTTAGAAAAAGAAAAAAAATTGAAATCACCATAAAATGCAACTTAGTTCACAAAATCTTGATATTGAATAATTCTTACTCAATCTTTTCTTTACACACTGACTGAACATTTTTAGTTTATTACATTCAATAATGAACCTTGGAATCGATCAAGAAATTGTTTTTAACCTCCCCTAAAAATTGGTTGGTTTACGTTTCACGTAGAATCCGAAAATCGAATTTTTCCGTCCGACCGCTGTCCACAGTAAGCGGCGCTTTCCTTAGTTACCATGGGTCGATTTTGATCAAATTTGGTATATGGGGTCTAGTTGTGCCATGAAGCTTTAGGTTTACATCAATCACTTCTAAGGGGTGAAAAATAAGGGCTGAAATTTGAAATCGCCTAGCTCAAAAACTTTCAACATAGAGGTTTTGGTTTGAGTGTTGAATTTTTTTTTAGCATCGAATGAGACCACCTAGAGCTCTGTAGGACTAACTATTCGCTCCCTATAAGAACTTAAAGTTTGGACGAGTAAAAAAGCAGAAACTGTAGGGTGAATCGCAATTTTTTAAACATAAATTTCGTGAGGTAGGTACTCAGTTATGCTTTCTAAGAAACAAAGAATATTTTTACAATGAAGGCACCCACAACTCTCAGATAGCGAAGTTACTGGTATAGTAAGAAGTTAATGACAAAACCGCGTTCTACCCAAATGGGTGATCTGTACAGTAAAATAATAAACCGTTATACAATAATTTGCAGCGTTTTGGTTTATTATTTTCAATAATGAACCTTTGGAATCGACCAAGAAAAAAAAATTTAACACCCTCTCAAAATTTGATGGTTTACGTTTCAAGGTACGGAGAATCCAAAAATCGAATAAAAATTTGGCCGTCCGTCCGCCGTACGCCGCACTTTTGCCACTTAGCATTGATCGATTTTGATGAAATTTGGTATGTAGGCTCCATTTGGGGTCTAGTTGTGCCCCGAAGATTTTGGTTGATGTAGGTTATGTCTAAGGGTTCCAAAATCAATTTTGAAATTTTGAAAACGCCCTAACTCAAAAAATTTTGATATAAAGGTATTGTTTATACTTCAATTTAAGATTCTATAGAATTTTTTGAGACCAACCGGAGCTCTGTAGGACAAACCGTTCGCTCGCTACAAGAATGTAATGTTTGGACGTACGATAGGTAGATCAGAAACACGAGTGTGAATCGCTAAAGAGGCCTAATCTCCGTTCAAACTATAGATGACCGAAATACGATCGATGTTTTTCTTCATGTTGGATGGTTGGTGGCTCTACAGACGAGTGATCTATATAGAAAAATAAAAAATAATAAACCATTGTGTAATAATTTACAGCGTTTTTTCCATAACCACTACCTTCTCACCAATCTTCAGTCAATTAGTGTGATACGTCATTCTCGTTGAGGATGCTATGATTTTGCGTCCAATCACCTTTATTGGCATCATCATCGCGTAGAAGGACGCATCTTGGTTTCTCATGAAATGTCTTTTAATAAAACTCATACATTTAGAATATGACAATGAATGAAAAGCCCTACATCCAAAAACCCAACACATACGAGTACATCAGTCACTACAATACGTTTTCTGTTTGATTTAAGACAGTTACCTAATGGCATATAAATAAATTTCTACGTGACACCATAGATAGACAATTTATACGTTGAGATCAGTCGAGTACTTGGTTAAAAGAAAGTAGCTCCACCCTACCGGAATTGCTAAGAGAAACTAGCAATATTCGTACAGTAGGTACTTGAATATCACAGTTAAGGAGGGTGGGTATGGTGCGATACTCATCCTAAACAATTATTGTTTTGCAGTGAAATTAACGCACATTAAAGTCAATCAATGATAATCCGGAAATAGACGAATAACATCTTCAAACGAACCCTAATAAGGTACAATGACCTGATCTGCGTAAAACCAGATGATCAAAGTGACATAACTGCAGACACGTTCTTCGAAATAGAAGACTTACAAGATAACAGTGATAAAATGCTTATGTGAATATTCCCAAGGGAGAAAAGCCAATAATGCTTGCGTAATGATGGCCAGGACGGGAGACACCCTTCTTCAAATTGACCTACGTACTTCAAACACGAATTAAAATCGAAAAGTTGGTAGACAAACCAAGACAAAGAACGTGAAAGTACACGGTAGGCAGTGGGCGTAGGTATATCGATGAGAACAACAATGGTAAAAATCGTGATACCAAACTGTATCAGAGATGGTTTCCAATCGCTGAGAGCGGCCCCCTCCCTTTCACTCTATTATAGGAAATTACCAATTGAAAGAGTACAATGTGAGTAATTATTAGTGACTCACTCTCATTCGAACTTCGTAATCGGTGTATCTTTTCTTCGCTACCCCGTGAGTGACGGGGTTAACAACATCAATTTCCAGAAAATTCGCAGGAGCCGCGTAAGCGTCGTCGAGAGTCTGCTTCTTCACATTCAGCCGTCGCGTAGCATCATTCGTAGCATCGGCCATAATAGTCATTAAATGTGTTCAACAATAACTATGAATCAATTTGATTTTAACACGAGAAACACGGATGTGACAGACAAAACGAAAGATGAGAATGGTTTAGAACAAGGAGAAACGGAGTGCAGAGGAAGGGAATGAACGACAGAAAAAAAATCTGACTACCTTCGTCATCGAGAAGTAATGAGGCTTCTTATCTCACAATCACAAACCTTTCTTATGTTAAGCGATAGCCAGCATTTCATTAGTATAGTATCCATGCAAGGCAAATATGTGATAAAAAATCCCCCTTTCAAGGGGCAAAATGAGTGATACATTTTTTTTACTTCTGTTTGACTTTAAATAATATTTGAGCAACTTTTCTCTTACTTGTATGGTAAACTCATGTTGACAACATAAGGATACAAAAATTCTGTCAGCATTGATTCATTTTACAAGGCCACTGTTGAGCATCCATGATTTACGTCGCGAACTCGGAGCCGCCATTTTCTTTTATATCAAGAACTTGACCGTCTTGGTTGCTGTCCACATTTTCATCGAAAATTTGTCCATAGGTATTGTTTCTTCACGTTTATTTAGTGCAAAATTCATTATTTAAATTGTAAAATATAATTATTTAAGTGTAGCACTTCGTTTGTGACAACAAGATATGAAAATTTGATGAATTATGTGTTGAACTCAACGAATGTAGCTCCCCACTGGTAGGTTTGTGCTCGTTGAATAATACTAATTTCCGTTTGTTCAGGACTTCATCATGCAGCTTCACGTGCGAGGACAATCCTCTCATCTGATTGAGTGTGAGGAGAAAGAAACCATCCGATCGGTGAAAGTAAGTCTTACTTCCTACATGAATGTAAACTTGGATATGACGACTAGTTAGGTTAGGATGTCCACATGGCATGATTATTCTATGTTATCGACCGAGATTTTTATTTTGGCTATCTTCAAGGATTTCAATAGTACAAGGAAAAATCGTGTAGCTTATGAGCCGATGCAGAGTTTTAAGCCCGGTAATAGCTAAGGAACACCATGTGGTAGTAGTGTATAAACAAACCTTCGCTTGACAAGTGGGTTCTTATTTTACGTGGAAGGAGGATGTCCTTGTTTCTTCTTACCTACCTAGAGGGATACATACCAGTGTAAATGTAGGTATACCTACTTTATAGGGTTCTAAGTTGAACACTGAACGAGACCACGAAAATTTTGCGATACATACCTACAGGAGACATGTCTCCTGTAGGTATGTATCGCAAAATTTTCGTATTATATCTTAGGTATATTATACCTAAGTGCAATTTCTCGTCTCTAGCAAGTAAGTGATATTATGATTGAGGTCAGTTTACTGGTTAGGAATGGTGCCTGTAAAAACTGTAGGCTTCTATTTCCCGATGTTTCAATTAATTATGATTATTATAGTACTATATTTTTATTTGTTATATTAGCATTTATTCTACACGTTATCCATTAACCTCTTAACCCATTAGCCCTTTCATCTAAAGGGTAATGTTTCGTTGGTACCTTGAAATTTCTCATTGTTTTTACAGGAGAGAGCAGCTGACCTCGAGCTCATTCCCTCTGAGTTGATCTGCCTGTCCAGCAACGGTAGGATCTTGAAGGACGACGTCACTGTTGGTGAACTCGAGAACCAGAGCCTCGATATCACCGTTCCTCTGCTGGGAGGTAAGGAAATTCAACAGTTATAATGTAAGGTGAATAATTGTTCGTTTTTAAATCTCCCCTCAAATACTCAAGGGGCACGCGATTAATAAAAAATAAATCCAATTTTAATGGGGAGATCGCCCAGGGGTTCGTTCGTAGTGCAGTTCTAGAACTTGTCCTGAACTGGAGGAGTTCTGAAAAATGGCCGCCCAGAATGTCGAACTGTTCCCGGATTTTCTACACTGCGAACGCTTCCATGATTCGGAACTTCCTATTCTGTTATCGCCTAACCGTCTCCTTCACTGTGATAAAACGCTGCAAATTATTACTCAGTGCTTTATTATTTTTCTATTAGAGATCACTCGCTACAGAGAGACAGCTCCATCGTCAAGTTCAGTTTGAAACAGAAAGGTCCTAACAGCAAAGCATTGATATTTGGTTGTTGGTTGCTAGGGAAGCACTCAGGAAGGGAATGGCTCAGACACAGCTTCTTGCAAATCATTTCTATCGTACTCCCTTATTTTGAGCTCGCCAGGATTACTTCATTTCCGTGCTGCCATTGACAACTAAGACAAGGCATAATACAAGTACAATTTTCTACCATTTTTGACGAGTTTCATTGAAGCCTCTGATTTGGGGTTCGTCAGTTAATTATTGACATTGCCATAATTTATAATTTTTATTGTCATACTGCTTTTCAGAAGCTTCTAGATTAGGTACGATGTCTATAATTTCAGTAACTAATTCCTGCCAAACTTGAAGGTTCGGTTTTCCACCCAACTTCCTGCAGTCACGAAGTGGGGGGGGGGTCTACCGTTAACAAGCAGAGCAGCCTATCTATGCTTTGTTGCCCTCTGTCAACTCCTGACTAGTATTCTGCCGTGTGAAAGAAGAACGACTCAACTCAAAATTTTCGAAATCCCAGAAATCAGCTTCGAAGTTTTTCTGGAAAACTCGCCATAAATTCACTCCAGATCACTCCCGTTTTTTCCAGACCTCATAATATGAGGTCAAACATATATGAACAACAAATAATAATATGACAAAAAATATGAACAACATATTATGTTGTTCAACTCAATCGACTGGTGCAATTATTCCTCTTTACACACGTACCTTCAATCGATTCGTGTCATTTGAGTCAAATATCGACAACCATACGAGACGCCTCAACCCGATCTTGAAGCCAACAATGTGGAGGAAAAACAACTCAACGGCGTTTTCAGCGAGTTGAGTCTTTTTTTCTCCACAAATAAATATCAAATCTAGCTAGTTAGAGCGTTTTAATCGAGAAGTTGAGATGTTTTTCCTAAAAAGCATGGAGTTGAGACGTTTTTGCTTAAAATTTGGCAATTTTCAAATTACACCCCTAACGATTTCAACTCCTTCCGGGGTGAATTTCGAAATTTTGACTCGTTCATCGGAAAGGTGGGGGGAAATTAGAGGGGATACGTAAAAACCCTATTTGAGTTGAGTCGAAAAAAACTGCCTTCACACGGCAGTATTGTTAGACCAAACCACAACATACCGGCTTCACAAACGTGGTACCTATCCAAAATCCAAGAAAAAAATCTGTCATTTCACATTGAACTTTTAACTTTCACAATTATTGTTAACCGACAATGCAGTTAATTGTTCGCCAATTCCCCTGAATACCCTGAAAAACATACTTTTTTGTTCCTTTTTTAGTTTTTCTCATAAATATTGAATCGAAGATTTAAAGTTCTTTCGGGGGGGTAAAATAAATGTAGTCTTGTCCCGCCTATTATGTAGGTATTATGTTCCTGTTCTTGAACTGTTAGTTGTTACTGAGAATCACGTGTAGTTTCCCACCTTGCCTAAGATAATTTTTTGCTGTCCCTGGACATTTTTTTCTGTCGATTCTCAACTGCCTAGGCAATCCATGATACAAGTTTATTGTGTCCTCGCGAACTATCGTTATTAAGATGGTGATAAGAACAACGCTATAGAGTTACCACAATAGAGAGTTTCTAGTAGGGTCGATCCGGCGCGCCAGAACTGGATCATCCGCCATGTTTTCAATATGGCGCGCCGGATTGCCTCCTAGTGACGTATTCGACCGTAACAATACGGTGCTGTATTGGATACGGCGTGTTCTTATCACAATTCGGCGCCGGATTGAGAGCATGGAAGAAGTATATTCTTCCATGTTGAGAGTGTGTGTGTGATACGTCACGCCGTATCAAAACCCACTAGGAACTCTCTAAGGAGAAGATACTAACAGCGGCAGACTTGGAACTAACAAACCATAATTTTGAAGGAATATTCCCAGCTTCCGTACGTACTTTTCCTCTGAAATTGTCACATCCGCGCATACATACATATTTACATAAAATGGTTGTGATGGATAGGAGTAATAATGTAACATTTCAGTTGCCCAGCGATCGCACTTACTGTCAAGGTTATTAGTTAACATCATTCTATTTTTTTCCAAAATATAAATAGGAGGGAATGAAGAAGTTGTATAAACCAGGAACACTAATCATGAAATTGGTGTTAAAAAACTTGACTATTATAGGTAGCTAAAAATTGGAAAAACACAATAACATCAGGCTTTAAATTTAATAATATTGGTAAAACAAAATAAGAAAGTCAGAAAGACGCAAAAACAATAATCAATTATTAACACGTTCACTGCGGGTCTGATTTTGTAAACCTTCCCACCAAGCGGAAAACTTTTTTTTCGCCTATCGCCTCAGAATGCTTCAAATATATGTGATATGGCACTAAAAAGTTGTTATTGCTATGATTTCTTAGAAATTTGCGAATGACGCACCATATGCGTCATCCGCCTGGCGGGTGTGATCAGTGGGTTTCCAAGCTGTTTAGTCACTCATTGCCACTTATTGCAATGAATGACTGAACAAAGCTCAATCATATAACACGGAAGATTATAATATAATATAAAGTATAATTATAATTATATAAAGTATAATTATATTATAATTATACTTTATATTTTCAACCCAAACATTCACAAAAAAGAGCAGTCGAAAATGGAACAGCTGGGAAAACAGAGAAATTTGCATACAAGAATAAAAAATTGAACAATTGAACAAAATTTGCATACAAAATAAAAACTTGAACAGTCGAACAAAATAATAATGAGATCAATTCGCCTAATATTTTATAGGTATTTGCTACCTACCTGAAAAATATAAAAGCTGTGAAAAAAATTAACTAACTAAATTGACCAAAAAATTGACTAACCTTGGAACTTTGGAGGATGATGGCCCATCAGTCATCTAGAAATGATTTAGGTAGGCACCAAACGTTACTAAAAATTCAGTAAAAACACTTCACTATAATAACAGATCAAAACCGCGATGAAAGTTAGTTTATTCGTTGAAAATAGTCGAAATGAAACAAGAAATCAAATAAGATAACAACGGGAAGCTGGGCACCTACCGAGTGCACACTGACGGACTACAAAAATCGAGGAATATGAACTTCCTACACATCGAATCATGCTTTTTGAAGTATATATTACAACTTACCTTTATTATTTCACGTTTCCACGCCAAAAATCCACGAAAAACTCACAAAATAAGGTAATAAATTGAGGAAAAACCAAGATCACTTGCAAACGAACCTGCTGTGACTGTAGATGATAAAACAATGTGAAAGCCTCGTTCTTATCACAAACGACGCTTTGTGTGGGTAGTTTGGACCCATTTCTTGCAAGTAAACAAGCTTCGGAATACTTTCCTGCCAGGCGGATTTTAAGAAAACATTCTGAAAACGAAGGGGCTCATGACGCAACGTATGCGTCTTCCGCACGGAACGTGTTAATAATAGTCAAGTTTTTTAACACCAATTTCATGATCAGTGTTCCTGGTTTATACAACTTCTTCA
Organism: Apolygus lucorum; assembly: GCA_009739505.2. Classification (NCBI taxonomy): domain Eukaryota; kingdom Metazoa; phylum Arthropoda; class Insecta; order Hemiptera; family Miridae; genus Apolygus; species Apolygus lucorum. The sequence goes on along the minus strand of CM019178.2, from coordinate 28,804,792 downwards.
TTCTCGACCGTGGTTTGATGTTCAAACCTAAACTCATCCTCTGAGCCCTGATGAAGAAAATAAATTTTTCGAAAATTTGGTGAAAGAGGAGGATTTTGCTGTTGGACCCAAATCCCAATAAAGTTGAAATAATTTACTTCGGGTCGATTGTCATACACTACTATACATACGTACGTTTGTGGTTTTATGTATTAGGATTAATTATTCATTCACATTAATTCATTATTCCACCATAGCTCGAGCAGATTGAGAGTAACTTCTCATTGTGGTGATACCAGACAGATTCTCATCCAAAACCCGTTCGTGTTTTTTCATTATGTACCTACTTGGCGAATTTCTATGAATTGTTTGGTAATAACATCTTCTGAATTGCAGGTAAAGTCCACGGTTCCCTGGCTCGTGCTGGCAAAGTCAAGGGACAGACTCCTAAGGTAATTATTTCTCCTCTTCCTCTAGAAATATGGTGGTTTGATTCAATAGACATTAATAACTGATCCAAACGAAGAATTTGAGGTACAGAGTACAGAGTATCAACTTGTAACGGTTCCATGCAGTGACAAAAATCAGCTCTTACCGGTCCAGTTCCACGGACCGATAATATATCATGGAATGGCTCTTGAAGGGATTTGGACTGGTGAGCATAGATAATGTCTCCAGTTCCATGTAGCTGGAAGTGCTCATGCCGTTTCCATGGACTGAGAAGACATAGTAACATGGAAGCCATTCCATGTATCATTTGGCTCTGGACTGGTTAGAGTGGACGTTGTCTCCAGTATTATTATTCTTATGTTATTTTCTTAAACTGCAACGAAAAATGATTCTTTCCTTGAAATTTTCGGTCACTATAATTGTTAATTATTGTCTCTATTGTAACACTTGTTGGAATTCCTTCCTTTTGTATTGCTAGTTGAGATCATAAGCATGGAAGGAGGAAGATAAAAATTCGACCACCGTATTCTTCCATGTCATGAGAGTGGGATTTGACCGCCCTCGGTAGGCAGTACCGGTAATTTGGAACGGTTACATCTTTGTCACTGTAACCGTTGGAACTATTCCAGGGAAATACCTGGACCGACACACCCCTAGTAGATACCCTCACCATTGCAATTTTAGACTTATAAATTGCCTGGGTTATACTGTAGCAGGGTCCTTCATGAGTTGAAATAATAAATTGTTGTGAAAACCTGCTTCACTTCGTATTTTAGGTAGTTTTAATCTAAAAGCGCCTCATTCATTTTGGCTAGAGTCAAATAATTGAGCTTTGAGCGCCACTGTAGGTGTAAACCATCCATGTGCACAGTTTGAGTTGAAGTCAACAGTTTGAAATCAATCCATCACGTAGGTACCTACAAAGGTTGGAATACTTTTTACTGGTACCGGTGACCCTTCTCATCCATTCATTTTAATATTTAATTCTTACTTGCAGAAAACAGGTCGCGGTATTGTCGGTAAATACATGATATTGCCATCATAATTTGCAGTGAAATAAATTATATTGGCCATAAACTGTAGTGAGAAAGTTTGGTATATTCGGATTCAGCACAACGTTTCTGATATTCAATTTCAGATTGAAATTTGTGAATAAATACATACCTTTAAACAATTTATATAAATACCTAACGAAAACCTGCGTTTATTCGTTGTTGCCATAAATTCAATACCTAATCTAGGGGGGGGGGGGTACTCTATGAGTTCGTGGAGACGAGTAGAACAGGGGGGGGGGGGGCATATATGGGCTCTTAACATCTTCAAAACATACCCTGTGCATACAGTATGTTGGTATGGTATACCTACTGAATATTAAAAGAAAACATACACAAGTCAGTGCTCTATAAGTTTGGGATGACGAGGAGAGTATTTTTTAAATATTTTTAACCAAAAAGTTGATTGTATAATTCTAATGATTCGTACTATACACCCACAAGGAATACCACTCTAATATACCTAGCTAATATTTCGGTTTTCTTTGAAAATTCGCTCTTTAACTAATGTTGTATGAGTGTACTTTTTCTTAAAAATCTAATGGGATTTTTTTTCTCAAGGTTGAAAAGCACGAAAAGAAGAAGAAGAAGACTGGACGTGCTAAGAGGAGAATTCAATACAACAGACGTTTCGTCAACGTAGTCCAAACATACGGAAGGAGGCGTGGACCCAACTCCAGATCGTAATTTGGTTCTTTCGTATTTTAAGGTCATGTGACGTTTTTAAAAGTCAATAAAACTTCTTTTACGTTACAAATTCTGCTTGAATCTGTTTATATCCTCCCTACCTTTGAAATTAAGATGAGAAGGATTTACTTGAATTATTTCAACATTCAGGGTGTCCAGAGACCTGGAAAACCGGGAATACTCAGGGAATCTGAGGGAATTTTACTGTACTGGAGAAGAATTTTTTCCCCGAAAAGCCCTAGCGCTTAACCTTTCAGTGGGAAGTTCCGGCAGTCTGAGGGGAAGAAGTTGTACTACGGAAAAATACTTTCACATGAAAATTTAGTAGGCAGTACTTTTATTCCTCCTACGCAAAATGTAGGCTGTTTCCAGAATGTGGCCCAATATGAGAGTTTCAAGCAAACCCACCCAAGTGGCTGTTTTTTGGTGAATTTTAAAAAACATACCTACGAACCTTATTTCGTTGTTTCCGATCCTAGTTAAATGTTTCACGGTTCAAATTATCATACAGGATGGCCCATCATGAAAGAAATACGGTGAAATCTAGGAATTTTTTTCAGATATCGGTACCTTAAAGCACAGGCTATGTCCAAAAATGGAGTTTTGAGAATAACCAGTGCACAATTCCTAAAATAATGGCTTATTACACTGAACTCTTTAAGAAAATTCCAAGCTAAAGTCGTAAAGAATGTCAATAATAGTTTTGTTGAATTTGAAAAAAAAACTAAACATGTAGAAGGTGGATGGTCTCGTATAGGTATCGATACGGATGTCCCAAATGTAGAAAAATTCGTAAACTATAATATATAAAATATAGATTTCTGTAGAACATAGACTTTTTGCATACTTTTGTTATAACAATTTATAATTCCACTAAAATTGGTTAATTTTTTTCGAAAATTTGCGGGAAATGTTCATAAGGGCACATCTGCAGCCAATAACTTAATGTTAACACGCACTGCGTAAATTTCTCAACTAGTATGATTCTGGTTACCTAATTTTCTCGAGTAAACAAACCAGTTTCGATGATTTCAACGTTCATTCACAACTTTTTCGAATGCTCGAAGGTGGAAACAAGCCTTTGAAGTTTCATTTTTCTCGAGGAAACGACCAAATTTCGATGATTTTTACGTTCATTCTCGACATTTTCGAACAATCGAAGGTGAAATAAGCCTTCGAAGTGGTCGTTTCTCTCGAGTATACCAACAAGTTTCGAAGATTTCAACGGTCATCTCGACTTCTTCGAACAATCGAGGGTGGAAACCAGCCTTTGAAGTTTCATTTTTCTCGAAAAAACAACTAAATTTCGATGATTTTACGTTCATTCTCGACTTTTTAGAACAATCGAATGTAGAAACAAGCCTTTGAAGTGGTCATTTTTCTCGAAAAAACAACAAAATTTCGATGATTTTTACGTTCATTTTCGACTTTTTCGAACAATCGAAGGTTGAAACCAGCCTTTGAAGTTTCATTTTTCTCGAGAAAACAACTAAATTTCAATGATTTTTACGTTCATTCTCGATTTTTTAGAACAATCGAAGGTGGAAACAAGCCTTTGAAGTGGTCTTTTCTCTCGAAAAAACAACAAAATGTCGATGATTTTTACGTTCATTTTCGACTTTTTCGAACAATCGAAGGTTGAAACCAGCCTTTGAAGTTTCATTTTTCTCGAGAAAACAACTAAATTTCAATGATTTTTACGTTCATTCTCGACTTTTTAAAACAATTGAAGGTGGAAACAAGCCTTTGAAGTGGTCTTTTCTCTCGAAAAAACAACAAAATGTCGATGATTTTGACGTTCATTCTCGACATTTCCGAACAATCGAAGGTGAAATAAGCCTTTGAATTGGTCATTTCTCTCGAGTAAACAACAAAATTTCGATGATTTTTACGTTCGTTCTCGACTTTTTAGAACAATTGAAGGTGGAAACAAGCCTTTGAAGTGGTCATTTCTCTCGAGAAAACAACAAAATTTCGATGATTTTGACGTTCAAATTCGACTTTTTAGAACAATTGAAGGTGGAAACCAGCCTTTGAAGTGGTCATTTTTCTCGAGAAAACAACAAAATTTCGATGATTTTTACGTTCATTCTCGACTTTTTAGAACAATTGAAGGTGGAAACAAGCCTTTGAAGTGGTCATTTCTCTCGAAAAAACAACAAAATTTCGATGATTTTGACGTTCATTCTCGACTTATTAGAACAATTGAAGGTGGAAACAAGCCTTTGAAGTGGTCATTTCTCTCGAGAAAACAACAAAATTTCGATGATTTAGTCGTTCAAATTCGACTTTTTAGAACAATTGAAGGTGGAAACAAGCCTTTGAAGTGGTAATTTCTCTCGAGAAAACAACAAAATTTCGATGATTTTGACGTTCATTCTCGACTTTTTCGAACAATCGAAGGTTGAAACCAGCCTTTGAAGTGGACGTTTCTCTCGATTAAACCTACAAGTTTTGATGAGTTTAGCGTTAATTCTCGACTTAATTCAAAGAATCGACGTCGCTGCTGTGTCTGTCATGAAATCGTTGTAACGTTCAAAACAATTCGAAGTTATTCTAATATTCAGGAGTTGAGCGAATTGGGTTGCAGATGGTCCCCTACGAAGATAAGTACCTACCCTTCGACTGGTTGCCACTTCTACAGTTTCCATCCAATTTCGATGAAATTTTTAGGGATTGTGCGGATTGGAGTGTAGATGAAAATCATCGTCCCGGACTTACAGATTGATGTTTTGAGATAAGCTATTATATTTCTATTGCGTTTTCATTTCAAAATGTCCTTTAAATCTGAATTTTGAGAAATTATGATCACATTTATTTATATTTTACTCCATTTAGAACCCTGGAAAAAGTCGAAAATTTACCCTGAAAAACCTGAACAAGTCGGGGAATTTTTTTCCGGTGAATCTCTGGACACCCTGACATTACATCGTAAAAATGTTTTGACATTAAATGCTGAAACATTTCTGGCAAATGTTACGCAGGTACTGTGAAATACATGACTAATTGAAAGAAATTGCTTCAGAGCTTCGAATAATCTCAAAATTGAATGCAAGACTTTATGCAAGAAAAAGCTGAACGCCAGAGAAAAGTCCCTGCTGCACGATCGTGTATATTTTCTTGAATCTGGTCGATTCGAATGGAGGAGCCTCACATTAGTACACCTTCCTCTCGCTCTGATTCCAAAAAGGTAAGCACATGAGCTTATTTTCAGTACGCCTACTTTTTGGTTTATTATTTCTTGTAAAATTCATACCTAATCATTTTAGTTCATCATTTTCAATATCACCTTGAAATCGAATATGGAAAACAAATGTAACTTCCTTAGAATTTGTTGTTGTAGAGTACCCATTATAATTCCACCATATATGGCAATTCCACCATATATGGTAATTCCACCATATATGGCAATTTCCCCAGTCACCACGGACCGATTTTCATTCAATCAGCTTTTGGTTTTGGGCTTATTAGTGTCCCGAAGCTTTTGTTAATCACTTACTGCGAGATATTTTCAAAACTTCTAACTCTAAGATTTTAAAATAAGTCATCGTCTTAAATTAATTCAGCACTCTCAACACAGCAAGAAAAATCAGTTTATGCGCCTGATTCCTGGAACAGTGTTATTTCTTCTCTATGTGATTATTAGAGATGAAATAACTTATTTGTAGGTCAAAATGTGGAAATAAAATTTCGTATTGGTGAATTCATCGGTGGTGCTGCTTAATAATAATAAGCGTTTTAAGTAAAACGCTAAAAAAAACACGGTAAATAAAGGTAAGTTTGAGGTTTTACTTTCCAAGGTATACAGAATCAAAAAATTTAACTAAGGGGCTTACTGCGTAATTTCAACGATTCGTACTATGTGCCACACCCACAAGGCTGACTTCATAGACAAAATTTTCCTAACCATAGCTTTAAAAATTTCTTTAAAAAATCGAGTGAGGAATTTTTTCTTACTCGATTCCTAAGGTATAATATTCTCTTTCGGCTCATGTCAAGAAGAGAATAATTCTCTTTGACAGTGATAAGATTTGACAGTGAGACAATTATTGTCTCACTGTCAAATCTGAAAGTTTTGAAATATTATTGAATTTTCAAAATCGAATGAGAACCCAGGACTTCTCGGTTGGACAAATAATTGATCCGAAAAACAAGTGTGAATCGCTTTTTCTCTTTATTTAGGCGCATTTTACCAGTTAGGTCAATGGTGCAAAGCAGAAAGGTAAAAATAGTAGGTAACCACAGAGGTAAGTTAGACTAGATGTCGGGAAGACAAATGGGTATGCAAAAACCCGCATGACTGATGGGTTTTGAAGGAGGGGAATATCTTCGCGCCGTTCCGAACATAATCTCAGTCTTAAGAGATTGCTCGCAGAGAAAGCAAGCTGGCTCAAAAAAACTTTCAAAGGTATTGTTATTCATCAATTTGAAATTATATTCAATTTTCAGAATCCAGTGAGACCAACCAGAGCTTTGTAGGACCAACCGTTCGCTTCCTATAAATATTTAAGGGTAGGACTTAAGTACGATAAACCAGAAACATGAATGTGAGTCGAAAAATTTAAAACATTTATTTTTACTTGTTCGTGGTGAATTTTGGCATAACTGTGTCATAAAATTACCTCCTACCAAAAAGTAGTAAAGTTTATGATTAATGCGTGATAGTTTTAATAGAGTTTTTGGATACTTTCAAATTAAAATTAGTCAAAAAACTTCAATAAAAATTCAACATATGCATTACCACTACCGTGTTTCTGGTCAATTACCGGTGAGTGATCTATTCTGTAGGTACCTACTTGATAGTGAAACGTGTATTTTTGCCATTGTCACCATCTATCAACCATAGATACTACCCACCTACCACATACCTACGTCACAATCAAGTTCATTAAATAAACCAAATTTTGGAAGAAATAAATGCTTCACACTCAGTTCAAAGAAACTGGAAGTTGAGTTTGCCCATATTATTAGAAAATTTGATTACTGGTTGCTAAGGACGCAAAAATGAGTACAATTCGAAGAAACGAACAGCGATCGCAATCTGGTCAGCTAAAATTTGAACGGAGATTAGACCTCTTTTGTCATTCACACTCGTGTTTCTGATTTATCGTAAGTCCAACTCTTGAGTTCCCGTAGGGAGCGAATGGTTTGTCCAACACTATTGAAAATTTCAACCCTTAATTTTCACTCCTTAGAAGTGACTGACATCAACCAAAAGTTTCGGGACACAACTAGACCTCTAAGGAGCCCATGAACCAAATTTCATCAGAATCGGTCCATGGTAACTAAGGAAAGACTTTCCTTTAAGTGCTGCGTACGGCGGACAATTTATTATTCGACCTTCGGATTCTACGCACCTTGAAACGTAAACCATCAAATTTTGAGGGGGGGGGGGGGGTTAAAAAATGTTTTCTTCGGTCGATTCCAGTGGTTCATTATTGAAAATAATAAACAAAAAACATATTTACCTAGCAAATTGTTTGTATAGAAGCGATTCATTGTCGTGTTTCCGGCTATTCACCGGTAAGTGAGAGGAACAAGGTAGTAAATTGGCAATTGGATTGTTGTTTTTTGGGGAAGAAATTATGTCGATTTGATTAATACAATTAATTCCAATATCTTTCGGATTAAGTGCTGGTTTGATTACAATAAATTATGCTTGAATGTGGAAAAAACTTCAGTGCTTCGTTTTTCAATTGGGAACATAGGTTTCCCAACAAACTGTGCTGTGAAATTTCATTTGAACTTTGCTTGTCTGAGAGGAGATGAAAATTGTGATTGTGCCTTGCTTCCATTTAGTGATCGTTGTAAATATCTGGGAATAATAATTGATAATCACTTGAGCTATAAACAACATATTGAATTTCTAATACTAAGGTTACGCAAATTGTTCTATGTATTCAGAGAGGCTCGTCATTTTCTATCAAAGACTCAACTCAAAACTATATATTATGGACTAGCCTTCTCTATTATAAAATATGGAATCATTCTTTGGGGTGGAGCCTGTAAATCTCATGTTAAAAAAGTACAAATTATGCAAAATAAATTAATAAGGATTATATTAAATAAAAATTCTAGATATTCCACTGCACTACTGTATAAACATTTTAAAGTTAAAAATATCATTCAAATTTTTCATTTCCAATCTTGCGTCCTCTTATTTTCTAATGGTATTAATTCAAATCATTTGTTAGCATCATCTCTTACTCGAAATTATAATCGTTCTCGGATCCTCCTCCCCAATGTAAAGACTGAATTCTATAAGAGAAATTCTTATGTGACAGCCCTTAGATTTCTGTTTTTCAAAGGAATAAATATTTTTTTATTTTCTAATTTATCAAGTTTTAAGAAATTATTAACTAATTGTTTGTAATTGTATCCATAGATAGCCCAATTGTGCCAAACAATTCCAGTTTTAATTTCATTTCCATATTCTAGTTCATTTTTTCTGTTAATTATTGGAGTACACCGAATGTGAGCATTTTTTTTTTAATTTTTTAATTTCTCCAATGAGTTGATCAAACTCCCCCGGGGAGCACAAGTTCCTAGGAACTTATTCTTCGGAGGGCAATTGTCGAGAAGAGAAAATTTCATTTTTGTTTTTACTCTATTTTTGTATGCTTTTATGTTGCAATGTAATGATTGTATTCTACATATTGCCAATAAAAATCTTGAAATCTTGAAATCTTGATTGGCAGTTTCCTCATTTCCTCACATGTTTCGAGGTTGTTGAAAATATCAGGGTTTGTAATTTTGTGTTTCTGCAATTTCCTATTTTGACTTGTTTGATGTCTTCACGATATCCAGTGATTTCAATTTTTGCGTGACCGGGACCTGTAAGGACTTACGGTTTTTTGCATCCAACCTATTCGTTGCTACAGAACTTAATCTTAGCCATTTTGGTTCATTACTTTCAATGATAAGCCATAGGTATCGAGCAAGAAAAAATTTTAACCCTCCTCAAAATGTGATGTTTTACGTTTCAAGGTACGTGGAATCCGAAAATCGAATGAAAGATTTTCCGTCCGTGAAAGTTAAGGGTTGAAATTTTCAAGAGTGCCCTACCTCAAAAACTCTCGAAATAAAGGTATCGCTTTCAACAATTTTAAATAGTATTGAATTTTTAAAAAAATTTTGAGACCACCCGGAGCTCTGCAGGACAAACCGTTCGCTCCCTACGAGTACTTGAAGGTTTTCCTTCGATGAAACAGACAGTGTGAATCACAAAGAAGGTCTAATCTCCGTTGAATTTTTAGCTAATCAAAACTCGATCGCTGTTCGTTTCTTCGAGTTGTATTCAGTTTTGCTTCCTTAGCAACCAGTAATCAAATTTCCATATGAAGCTCTCTATTTTTCGAATCGAGTGTGAAGCGTTTAGTTCTTCCTAATAAACTTGATTGTAAAGGTGTGGAGGCAGTATGGTGTGGTAGGTAGTACCTACCAATGGTTAATAGGTAAAAAAGTTGGTAGGTAAAAAAAAAAAAAACGCTGCAAATCATTGCCCAAAGGTTTATTATTTTCTGTATAGATCCCTCCCTACCAACCATAGGTATCTACTACCTACTAGGGCATTTTTGAAAATTTCAACACTTCATTTTCAATTGGTTGGCGGTTGGAGTTGACATTTTCAAAAATGCCCTAGTACGTAGTAGGCACCTATGGTTGGTAGGGAGGGATCTATACAGAAAATAATAAACTTTCGGGCAATGATTTGTAGCGTTTTTTCTTGGTCGATATTGAAAATAATAAATCAAAAATAAATTTACCTAGCAAAATAATTTAGCTAACAATTATTGTTATGGAGAAGCGATTCACTGTCGTGTTTCCGACTACTTACCGGTAAGTGAGAAGAACAAGATAGTAAATTGGCAATTGGATCCAACTTAGTTTCCTCATTTCCTCACATTTTTCGAGTTTGTTGAACATTTCAGGGTTTGTATTTTTGTGTATCTGCTATATCCGATTTTGACATGTTTCATGTCTTCAGGATAGCCAGCGGTTTCAATTTACCGGAAGGTACGGTTTTTCGCTGTCAATCTATTCGTTGCTACGGAACTTAATGTTAGCCATTTTTTGACATTTTCATGTCTTTGCTTTGGCACATTAACTGAATGAAAACTCGTCACGAAAACTAAGCAAGTCTTGCTCACGCGACCAATAAATAAATAAAATAGACTCACTGTGTTGCGTAGAGAACAATCAACTGTTTTTTTATTTTGATGCTTGGGAACATGAACTAACAACCTTACTTCACTACCTTGTTGTGTAGTGGTTGACATGAAAATGTCCCAATGTGTTGCAGACTCTTATGCAAGCATTTAAAATTGAGTTTTAATTGCAATTTAAATCTGGGTGACACCTTGGGATAGCTGTGGAATTCCCAGTATGTTATCGGTGACACTAGCGACACCATGGTCCAATTAGGGTTAATGTAAGTTATTCATCTTTCACCGCTCGTTAAAACCGAGTGAGTTTATTGAACATATTGTTGTTCATCTTATCCCACACCTCAGGCGTGTAGATGAAAAAAGGGGGTATACGAGGTAGTCACAACAAATCAACATTTTATGCTTGGGGTTCATTAAATTATTGATTTATTAATTATTTTACTATCACAACATTATTTTCCAATACCTTTTGGACGGTACCTTTATACCTTTTTTTTAAATGGTCTTTTAAAATCTATATCAGAAATCAGAGTAGCGGTTAATAACTAAAATTTATGAAGTTACGGTGTCAACTCATTTGTTGCTATGGATTAAGTCCCTGATAAATTTAAAAAAAGTAAACAACCATTTCAGGTTGGATTTTTGTCCGACTGCCATTGCTGGCGTCGCGGATGTCATCAGCTGTCTTCCTAAGGGAATATCAGAAATTGTTCTGATGATTTCGCTCATGGCTTCCCATTGACCTCACCGCCCTGGGTTGTGACGAGGGGGAACTGCGACTGGCTTACTCGAAAATATGCTCCTGAGGCGAGCCTCGAACTTACTTAACCAGAGAGACATGCAGAGAAACAGAGGTCAATTTCATCTTCTCATTTCTGATTGCAGGAGACGTTGAACATTCATAGGCGATCAATTATCTTTAGTAGTTGGTATCGTATCACATAATTTTTTGATGGCTTCAATCTTGAGAGCTGCAATATCGTTTCAGTAACTTGTCGTAATGTTTACTCTACCACTCATGTTAATTATTATTGACAAAAATTTCTTAATTGGGAGTAACCTTGAATTACGTACCTACCTAGGTCATGAGCCTTTTTTTTTGTTATCAGATAGAGACTATTTTTAGTAAATATTCATATCTTCTGTCAGAGGTAAAATCTTCTGACTGAGACAAAATCTTCTAACTGAGGCAACAGTTTGACTTTATTTGAAACTTGTAATGTTGTTGTTGAAATGGTAGGTAGGTATCTTCAAATCTTCTGACTGAGGCAAAACCTTCTGACTTGAGCAAACTCTTCTCACTGAGGCAAAATCGTCTGAGGCAAAAAGTTTGACTTCTTTCGATATTTAAGGTATTTTAAAATCTTCTGAGTGAGGCAAAATCTTCTAATTTAGGAAAAATCTTCTAACTTAGGCAACAGTCTGACTTCTTTTCTTCTTCATATCTTCTGACTGAGGCGAAACCTTCTGACTTGACCAAACTCTTCTCATTGAGGCAAACCTAATCTTCCAACAGAGGCATAAATAATCTTCCAACTGAGGCAAAAAGTTTGACTTCTTTCGATATTTAAGGTATTTTCAAATCTTCTGACTGAAGCAAAATCTGCTGACTAAGGCAAAATCTTCTAACTGTGGCAAAATCTTCAAACTGAGGCAAAATCTTCCAACTATAGCGAAATCTTTTGAATGAGGCAAGAATCTTCCGATTGTGGCAAAATTTTTTGACTGAGGCCAAATCTTGTATGTACTTTTGTTGTTATTAATGATAATTTTAAATCTTCTGAATGAGAGAAATTCTTCTGAGTTTTTTTCGCTACTGAAAGTAATTTCAAATCTTCTGACTGAGACAAAACGTTCTGGTTTTGGCAGAATCTCTTGATTTGTTTTGTTATTAAATGCAATTTCAAATCTCCTGAGAAAAGCAAAATCTACTGACTTTTTTTTTTAAAATCAAAGTTAATTTAGTATCATGATCAATATCATTGATGATGATACCTAATAATAATTCCTAATTATTATTAGTATATAACTCCTCGTGATTAGTTTATCCAAAACCTTTGAAAGGTAGGGACTGAATGAATGAATGAATGAGAAATAAGACATATTCTCGATATTAAATAAAAGCAATACAAATGTCTCTTATTACTCTCATGATGACCTTGGTCGTCCACGGGAGTTGCGCCAATTTTTCTATTTACATACAAATTAAACCAACTTTACTATAATACATTTTCCATCTGAACTAACTGTTGTTATGTTACAACACGCATCAGATTTACTTTGTTGTTTCGTGTTTTTTGGTTCTTTTTTTTTTCACATGTCACACTATTTTATTACAATTTTTTCTTAATAATTGAACTGTTGCCTGAATTGCCACGCTTCCTTGGCGAATCCTACTATCCTCCCGTCCGGTATCCTGAGCAGCTGAAGACATTTTTCGTTTCCCATTCCCAGAAAGGTAGGGACTGTCTGCTGAATTATTGGGTCCGAACCATGGGATTGAATTAGATAGCTGATTTTTGAGTGACTGGCAGCCATTGGAATAACTTACTGACGAATGTCCGGAAAGATGAACCGATCGAAAATTCAGTCCTGACTTCTGGAGAAATGTGGACGTCTTGCTGAACCTAACGTGCCGACCCAGCTTGTGTAGCCGTTAATTTAGACGTGCTTTGTCGTGTGGCTTTGCCAATTCTTCTAGCAAAGCCGGCCGTTCTGTATTACGTAGTACGTGTGCTGTTATGATGAATCCTCCACAGAAACAGTTCATCCGACTGTAACGTAACGCATCTTCAGGCCGCCCCGCCGAAATATCTAGAGAAAACAAAAGAGGCGAAAACCCCTTCGCTCAGCTCCGCTATCGAAATAGAACGTGAGAGCAGAATGTATTTCGGGGAGGGTAAGAAGTGGTTCGCTGAATAAAAGGGGGAGAGAGTGTATGACGAGGCCGAAATACGGGGATGAGAAGCGACCAATGGGAAGGCGAAGAGGACCGTAGCCAATGACTCGGCTTGCCATTAGCCGAGACCAATGGGCGGGCACCCGGGCGAGAACCGGGAAGAACCTCGCTCAGTCACTCAGCCGCCGTCCGCGAGTACGCATCGGGGTACCTCAAATTAGAAGGAAAAAACAAAGCACATTTTTCCTCTTATAAACAATTGTTTTTAAACCGCAAAAAATACAAACAAAACACCGGTTTTGATTTGTTTTATAAAAAAAAAAAAAAAAATTCAGTGACAATGATTCGCGAGTACTTGGTGATTGTGTGACATCCGCCTTGGTGCGAACTGGACTACCGATAGCCTTCGTAATTATTTGGTTTTCTCTGAATTGTTCCGGATAATCCATCAAGCTGGCGGCCAACAATCCGAATCACTCGATGTTCACACGGTGAGTTTTCGTTCAGATTATTATTCGTTACTCCCCACCGTATAGGGTTTACAACCAACCGTACCGGCCGGCATGCTCAGTACGGTACAAAAGTCACTAAGTGCTAATATTACCGTACCTAGCATATTAATTTTGTACTGCCGTACTTATAAAAGTACATACTAAATATGACTTTTTCCAGTGAAATGCGTAATTTTTTTCAACCAATTTTATCATTTTTCCACCCAACTTCATAATTTTTTAAATCAATTCTATAGTTTTTGCAACCAGTTTAAAAAATTTTAAAACCAATTTCATAATTTTTTCAACCAATTTTATAATTTTTTTAACCAATTATTTTTGTTTATCTTTCAATTTCAATTTTACCTTTTGTAACATTTCAAATTTTTAATATTCATATCAATATATCGTGTTTCTCTTAGTTAAATAATGTATATTATAGTATTTTCACTTAAATTGAATCCTTTTCACTTCAAATGAAACCTTTCTGTCTTTAAATTATACGTTTTTTACTTTAATTTAAACCCTTAAGACTGAATTAAAATTATTTTATTCCCATTTAGGAAATTACAGATTTGAAGAAAAATAACTCATGAAAACTTCATTTGCACCCATGAAATTCAAGGAAGGTCATCCTCTAATTCATAGGGGACCATGGTTGGAATAGGTGGCCATTCAATGGATGGTTCCCTATGAATTGGAAGATAAAACTACAAATTTATTATGAATTAAGAAATTATAATATTGCTTGAAAAAATAATTAATTTCACTGGAAAAAGCAATAATGGACAACTTGACAGTTCAAGGAAAACTAACCAAGTCACAAATTGGAATTTTGTACAATCACATGGAAAAGTTTGCATAGTAACCCGTGGTAACCATGTAATACTGTAGTCTCCTACCTCTTCTACCCACCACCTTAGTGCTTAGGCCTTCTTCCTCGATCCACGTGCTTCCTGAGTTGTCTTCCATCACCTCTCCTCCACCTCACAGGTGCTCCCATTGTATCAGGGGATAAGTTACCCTGGATAACTACTGGCAAATGGTAAAAAACGAACACTGAACTCGGCATTGCAGTGATTTTGAAACGTTTAAAAACACTAGACATGCAACTTGATTTTGAAAAATAAAAAAATAAAATAAAATGAATAATAATGATAATAATAATAATTTTTTTGGTATTCACCAAGGCTAATGTTTAAAACCCTGAAATTGAGGATATTGAGTGTCACCTTCCATCCTGCGATGGAGTGATGAGTGTCTAATCAACCATATCTCGGGTTACGAGCATCCGCTATTTACGTGTAGAGCTAGATCAGAAGCTCAGATGGAACATACATTGAGAATATGCTGGCTAGAATATGGAAAATTGTGTATATTTGTAGAGAGCTTAGGGACTCTGTCAGTTGAGCAATGGATGGAGGTTGGTGTATCGTGCACTGATGGGGTCGGGAGAGGTGCTGAACAACTCGATGTTTGCTATGCAAAAGCTACTAATAAAGATTCTTGTTTGCCCAAACGATGAGACGTTTAAGGAATTTAAAGTACTAGAGTGAAAGACCTCATTATAAAAACAATAAATTCTTATAAAAATATAATAAGATTATAAGAGAATTAATACACGTGTTGATTCGTTCATCGCGGATGGGTTCACAAGATCGAAGGATCATTGCTGTTAACAGCCTACCATTCAGCATTAGATCTGCAGGTACAACTAAGAAATTTGATACCGAAATAAATGTTAAAAATGATACATTTGTCCTTGAAATTGGTCAATTTTTTTGTCTTCAAGATTATGGTATTGTATATTTTGTTTTTCTAGTTTTTCTCGTTTTTCCTCCACATAGTGGCATAGCAATACTTTCTTTCTTCCCCCTTGTATTGAAAGAAATGAGCCTCTCAGTTGTTTTTGATACATTCTAAATTTCGGTTACAAATGAAATAATACCGGGGAGTACCATTTATAATTATGGATATTATTGTGAAATTCTTTTTGATAATTATTTGTGTCTAACTTCAGTGTTTTTATCGCAATTTTATCGGTTAGGAGCTCCGCTACATAAGAACATCAGCAAGAAATTCTCTATCTTGTTGATGATCTAGTATCTTTAGGGGATTCCCAGAAATTCATCTTTACATCAACTACCGAATTATGTAGAACTGTTTTTCCACGTGAGGAGGCTTTACTGTCAGCCCTAATATTGTTGGTGGGTTTTTGCATCGAATTTGGTCTCCTTGATATCTGATGTAGGAAGTTCTTGAAAACATAAAAATAATATTATAACATAAAGTAATAAACAAAACATGCTATGAACATAAATATTCGAGCAATTTTGGAAATTCTCCTCGGAAGTCTTGCATTTATGTAGGAGGTCGAATATGATTTGTCAATTTGAATTTCTGTTTATTTAGAACAATTTGGCTTCACGTCTGTTTGCCTGTCAACAAGGAATTGACCAGCGATCGATAAATGGACTACTAAATTTGTTTGAATCAGCAAATCTACAAATAAATAAATGTTTTAATTTGGTAAATTCAACATAAAAAACCGCCAAGCCAGGCATATACGAAATATAAGATGCGTGTTGAAATATTTGACGTCGGAGGTGATTAATTTTTATTGTGCGAATATGGAAACAAAGCAAGTACTACTTCAGGGATTGGAAGCCCAATACATGCAGCTTTTGCAGCTTAGCGAATCGTTTAGGATTCAACTGACCCGGAACTCGCCGCTTTTGGTACTTATGATATCACCGACGCTGCAAACAGAAACGGATTTCATTAGCGGAATGGGGCCCCTTGAAACAATAGGGCACCCTTTACCAGGTAAAATAAGGAACCATCTAGAGAGGGCTAATTTGAATTGGAAGGTTACGACCTAGAACACATAAATAAACCGCCTCCGACGCCTCGTGGGCGGAGGTGTAATTTTGTATACACTTGCTCTTGGTTATACGACTTTCAATATTCAGCCCGACATCATTCTGGAAGAGATGACTAGAAATCACATAGGCACCAGTAAATAATGTGACTCAGGTACCTAGATCCCTACAAAACCTACTTCTGCCGAATATTGAATATATTATTCAGATTTAAAAATAAAATTTTAGCCGTAATGCCTACCTTCAAAACGTGGCGTCTCAGGAAACAAAAAACCCCAAAATCAAAAGTTTAATCTTGACTGTGACTAACGTTTTATTCAACCTCAAAAACAATGAGGAATTTCACCGAATTCTGTTTGCATTTTTCCTGAATAGTTGATGGTGTGGGACCGATGAAAATCGGGCTGATTTCGGAAAATAAGTCTCCTGTTATTTTTGGGAGACAATCAAAATTTTTTATTTCAAAACTAACCGGGAAAACGGACGTGCAGCGGGAACGCTCGCTGATTGGGCTGTTCGGATCGCCGTCTCCTCCCAGTGTTGCCCATTGGGACGACGAAATCGTGTTTTCTAAGAGAAAAGTTATCAAACAAAAACAGGGGAAACCTAATTTTCCCCATCTTGCTTTTTCTATTTTTTTCTTCAGTTTTTCGATTTCGAACTTTACTGTTTCGTGAAATTTTGCATCTGGGGACTATAGATTTCTCGATCTCAGCGCTTCAAGCGGCCATAAATGAACTATTCCAGGATGACGTCATTTTCCCGGTTTTTTTAAACATTCGTATTTTCTACACTGTTTTGTTTATTCGTAAATTAGGAAGTTCGGGCTGAAAGTTTGCCTTAGGAGGTTTTTCGAGGTGCTGATTCCGATTTTGGGGTCAAAAATAGAAAATTCCAACATGGTGAAATTCCTCATTTATAGACCAAATATTCGGTCAAATTGATTGGAGAATGTTGTTTTTGTGTTTGTAAGCCCTGAGGATGGTGATAAATTTACCAAAAGCTCGGTGAAGGAGGAGTTTTATTTCTGTGGACCCCCATTCCCAATCGATGATATAGACTATTGTTTGTTGGATTGATCGTCATATTTGCTGTAATAGATTAAATATTACGTCAATAATATGCGTGAAATCACCAACATATTCTAGGTGGACCTGTTTTCTTCTGAATACACTAAATTTTCCATCAAATAGATAAAGTACGTAATCCAAAGGTAGTTATACTACTGTTACTAATATTGTAAGTAGGTACTTGTACTAGTACTACTACTACTACTACTACTACTACTACTAATTGTAAGTACTTGGGTTTTTTCCAGCAGGTGTTTTAAATGAGCCCACCCACATGGATATTTTTCATTTTGTGATACTTTGAACGATATTAGTGAGATTTTTCTATTAAACAAAAAAATAAAAACGAGGGTTGACCAAAATATAGAACTGAGACCTACACCGAGTCTGTGCCTGAACCAACCGTAACCATCAAATCGCACATCCGGAGTAAGACTGGTATAAGTCCGAAATTGGCGGTTTTGAGTTATATATTCCACCAGATAGCTCTCGTCGAGCTCTACACGGGGGTAGAACGGGTTTAACGATAACTTAGTTATTGGCCGCTAGAGAGCAGATAAACCAGTATGGTTCTGAGCCATTCTTCTACCATGGCGTCGGAGCAAGACTGGATCACTTCAGTTATGCGCCAGACGCCGAAGTGTGATGAACTCAAGGTATGTGTAATACTGGTATATATCAGATGTACCGCTTTTGATCCAACAATAATTAGAGTGGTTGATCTAGTTTTAAATTACAATTACATTGCAATACTGGTTTATTTTGAGATGCACCAGTATTTCTCCAAAACAAAATGGAATTTCTCTTTGGTCTGCATGTTGTAACGTTGGTATAATATGAGATGTACCACTTTTGATCCGAAAGGTCATGTATTGGTTCCACTTTTAGAATTACAACTCTGGTTTATTTTGAGATGTTCCACCATTTCTTGGGGTAATAGTGGTACATCATAGGAATTTGATCAATTTAAGCATGCTGGTCGCAAATGAAGAGGTAACGAAGCAATTTTGGTATAGCACATGATAGTTAAATAGTATATGAGTGCCGTAGACCCTTGAGATATTAAAAAAATTCGTTCAGATGACTGTTAGAGAACAACAAAGAAGTCGAAAATCTTTAAATGCGATTTCCCATCAGTTGGGTTTTTTGACTTATACCAGTCTTAATCCGGATGTGCGAAATGAACAGAAAAACCTTGGCAAGTGTCCTGGGGGAATGACCTAGTAGTAAATGACGTAACACCCTGTCTTTAAACTCGGTTTTATGGTCTTACATGGCGTTAATTCAAGCTGATATTGAGAGTATCATTCCAAGATCTTAATCAAGATCGAAATCGTTCTGATTTCAAACTTTTGGATTAAAGTGGAAGGATATGCTGGATCAAGGGTAAAATACATCAAGAGCTATTATTCATACAAAAAAAAAAAACCGAATTAAATTACCTTTATATTGCCCTTAAAATTTCTTGGTGTAAAATGGAACAGCAATTATCAAATCCTGAATATTTTAAGTTGATGAGACAAAATTGAGGCAGCGTAAATTCACACAATGCTGCTCACAAATCGAAATGGGTCTTTTCGTACCTATCAATATGAGTATGCGATGAAAAAAAAATATTGAAAACAGAACATGAAAACAGAACAGAAAATAAAAACATAACATAAAAAAAGAACAGAAAACGGAGACCAAACATTGTAGTAAGTAAGTAGGTATAAATAAGATGTAGTAAATAAACAACCATCTCAGGTTGAATTTTGATCCAACTGCAATTTTGGCGTCGCGGACGTCATCAGCTCTTCCAAAAAGGAAGATCAGAATAGGTTTTGATGATTTCGCTCATGGCTACTTGCTGGCTCACCCGCTCAAGTGGAGTGGGAGTGGGGTTCACCAACGACCCAACGCGAGAAATTACCAAGACCTCCGATACCTCCTTCGATCGGTCACCAATCCAAAACATTTCCCGGTCCCTAACTTCGGTGATCTCACGGGAACCGGTGTACTTTAGATTAATAAAGCATTCATATTTGTAGAATATATTCTGCATCATAAGTAGTTTGAGGTAAGTTGTTGATGGTTCATACCAGGAAAGTGCAGTGTTTCTTGACCGTGGAAATCTCTACTGCGAGGAAAAACGTCTTAAAAAGCCGCCGCCGACCAAGTAAAACCGTCTTGAGCCCCAACAGCTCACATTAATTACTGTCATTTGGGGTGAAGAACGTTTTGAGGTTAGGCCTAATGCTGGATCCTACGTGGTGCCCTCTCCGCCTTGGAGTAGGTAATTTGTTTTTTCCATCCCTCCACCTTCCACCGCCAGTTCAACTCTTTAGAATGTTATGAATATGGTCACGTCACCACTCCTCCCGAAGGTACAAATAGACCAAGAGAGAGCATCCCCAGAGCTCCAAGCTATCTTTATTGCAGGTACCGTACCATCTCTGAAGCCCGGTCGAAAAAACCCGGACCTTCAGAGCGGGCGGAGTGTGGTCTTTTTCGTTGAGGAGTTCTTGACAACCGACGTTTTTGATGCACTTTGAATTTCTTGGCATGTGTACAATAATTATAGGCGATTTCTGGTTCTTTTGAGTTGAGAGCTTCTTTTGATGATGGGCATCAGTTCAGCGAGGATCTGAGAGACAACTTTTGAAGAGTGGCCGTAATCCCTTCTACAATATCGCTCGTTGAGTAAACATGAAAATGTATTCGAGTTTCGGACGAAATTAGTTTTATTTCACAGTTCACATATTTATCATCAATGATATACGGAGGTTAAGAAGTAACCAAGGATTTCCTGTCCGACAAAAAGAAATACAAGATCGACATTTCATGACTCAGAACCAGAATTGTTCAAGAAGTTGTTTTTGTTTACTTTGAAAAGTGATAACAGAGTTCCCGTTATTTGGTAAACTCGGAAGCGAAATCACTAATAATAGTTATTGTTTTGTACCAAACATGAATCCTTAAACTAATTTCTTGTCAATTACCATAGCTTCCAGTCATAACCACAGAATTACAAGTTTTTCGTTTCACAACATTTAAAAGCAGGCTTCCATTGCCTTTATGAATATTCTTCTCTTGAAAGCTTCAATGGATACATTCAGCTCAAAAAGCTTTTCATGGAAGATATGTGTGAATCGATATTTGTGATTGATTTTTCCTAGTTTGTCAATCGTTGAATTTAAATTATTTTGCCAAATACTGGGGTGTGGAATACTTCAGGATTTCAAAGTATGGTGGCAATTGATAACCTGGACTATTCTCTCATTTTGAACCACTTTAGTTCTTAAATAATACGGGGTCACAATCTTTAATATTCTTATGTCTGCATTTTGAGCAACCAGCAGTTTATTTATGACTGTGGAGCAGTAGAATTAGCAGCAATTGAACTGAGTGCAGTCCCACGAGGAAGGAGAAATCAATTGCAAAACAGAAGATGGAAGGTAACTTATAATCCAGGAGTTCATTCAGCAAGTTCACCAGGGACATTCCGTACGTGTTTGGACTTCTTACACCAAGCAAAACATTGTCCATGGGAATATGTAGAAGTCGGTAAGGCTGTCAAGGCGTGCAGATTGTTTGTGGGGGAGTGATGCATAGAGTATTGTGCAGGAAGATGCAGCTATGAGGAGAAGATAGGGATGGTGCCTGACCAATAGGTCTTGAGCCATCAGATAGGACCATGAGCTACGTCGGGGTCCCTTCTGGAGATATCCACAGCCAACTGTTGACGGCCCTTGGGTCCTCTACACTCCTGACCGTCCAGGCTCTAGACACAGGATTATTATCTGCCCCCCTTATAATCGTCTTAGAAACGGGTACGGGAACAAAGACTTTTCGATTACCACGCCTTCTCTACTGGGGGTTAAAGCGGGAAAACGCGAGTTTGATGTCTAAGATATGGATTTATCGAACAGTTCTTGAGTATTTGAAAACCTTGGCGTATATCTCAGCTTCTTTCATTCTTACGGAGGTTCAGGCAGCAATCGATTTCATAAATTCAAAATTAATGAAAAAATTGAGTTACTGCAAGATCGAAAAATTGATTTTTTGTTCACCTCAACACCTACTTACCCGAATACAAGCTTACTTTTGATATCGGGAAGCATGGTAGATAAATTTTTTTAAAAATATGACTTGTGAATTTACAAAGTAGATTGGTACTAAGAAACCTTAATTCATGAATACAGAAATTCTGTAAGGTCTCAGTTGATGGCGTTTTGAACTCTCTCTCATCCACTTTTCTTCACTTTTGGCTCGTGCCTTTCAAACGAAAAGAAAGAATGATGGGAGCAAAAAAAAAAAAAAAACCGTCATGAATGGGCACTGCAATAACAGGAAATGGTAATAAACGACTCACGCAGGTCACGTGGGTAATCATACTGTGATTTTCTTTGCTTCAATAGACCTAGATGAATGGACCATCCGCATATTCATTCTTATTTACTCTAACTTGTCCTTCACCTGATAACGACTTTTTTGTCCACAGTTTCCATAGTTGTCATCCAGAACATGCTATTCAAAAGTAGACATTTTAGACGTGCCCCCGTTGCTTCGTATGCAAGTTTCAGTCATTAACCGTTTTCCTTTGGAAGCCTAACTGTTTTTCTTCTATTCTCAAAAAAACCTTGATTTCGGAGACCCCCACATTTTGCTTATTCACTTCTACATGTCAGCAATCCTGGGACTTTCAAAATCAAAATGTTCCCTCGCACTTTGCTATCTAGAACAACTTTAGTTTCGTTCGAATTTTGAATAAATTCAGGGTAAAAATATCATCACCATCCGAACAATAGTAGCATCTGCGAACGCGCAAACATTATTTTTCACATGAATTTCATGCAATCCAATTGCCCAATTTGATTAAAATTTGTAAGATGATTTAGAGCAGGGTCCAAAGATGATTAATTATTGATTTTTATGTCAATTCGTTCTGTACAGTTAACGTTACTGATAAACATCACCTTAACTTCTCAATTGTGTTGGTGTTTATCAAAGTGAAACTTCGTCAACATGGCCGTAAAAAATCAAGATTCGTAGTGAAGAATTAATCAGTGGTACATAATTAAAGTACAGTACGTATCTATTACAATAAATTATTTTACGCCAAATAATTCCATTTGTCCATGATTTTGTGTGAGGATGCTAAACTAGTCACCCAATTTGGCAATACAAAGCTTTCCTACCATCGGCAGAGAAGAAGTTAAGTACTTGAAATTTTCTTTGATTCTTGATAGGGTTTTGGGAATGATCGAAAGATTCGACAAGGAAGCCTTGGCGTTCTATGGGAACTGAATTAAACGGAGAACTTTTTTTGTTCCCTCCGAAACCGATCAACGATTGAGGTATGAAGAGAAAAACTGGGCATCGAAATGAATCCGTAATCTCCATCATTATTCTGATTAGGGTTTCAAGTTTCCTACCCCCTATGTCATCATTTCCTGGTTCTGCCGATACAGACCGCTGAACTGTATAGCACAGTCTGGCTTGATTCAGATAAACAACGATAGTTTTGCTCGCTTATGTCGGAGGTCCAATGAGATATGGGCTGTTGTTAATTTGTTACACCTTTTGTACATGTTTTGTTCCGATTCCCAGTTCTTTCTGTTCCACATTGAGATGAATGAATACAACAGCCCGAAAACGAAGATTTCATGTATACCTAAAACCAATGAGGAAATGTTCGATCTTAAGGCTCAATTTTTCTCTAATTTGGAGATAACTGAATTGGCAATTTCTCATACATTTATTCTTGATTCCTCCAATAGAAGTCATAGCATTATACATGTTATGACTCCTGGGGAATTCGATCAAGACAAAAATGCTTTCCTCCAGACTCTAGACTGTTCTTCCTATTGCATGAATTTACGGATCGCTATGCAGCTTCATATTGGTAGTGACAGAGCTGTGGAATTTCAATGTAGGATCAGTGAGTCGGAAGTCGTTTTCCAATTCCCGGTAATCAATCTAAATCAAAATTATGAGTAGTAAGAGTAATAGGCACAATGCTTAGGAACGTACAATGTCACTCGTACAACTCGTAGTGGCAGGTGAATTTAACTATAAATTCACACAGTTTATTATTTGGATAGTGGTAGGCTCTTAGGGCTTCCAACTGATAAACTGTGGACTTAGATGAATTAATAAAATGTAGAAAAATACAGTTTCGAGGGGTTTTAGTCGGAAAATTTTGATCAAGGGCAAAAATGAGAACTCAAAGAATTTGGTTCAAATGGTTCGCACTAGACGGACAACGAGAGAGAGAGAGAGTTGATAACTTTGGGAGCTAGCAAGAAGTGACCTCAACGAGGCAGGAGTGGAGCTCTCCCGGTCTGCCATAATACAAATTTTTTAACGTTATCAATTTCTAAAGCTACTTACTTGATAGTGGATGGTCTTATCACGTACGTAAAGGAATCTATTCACTGCTGTGTAATATTCCTTTTAATAGGGTAATTATTGATGTCCAATTATTGAGTCGAGAAGCATCCTTAACCCTTACAAAGATACTCACCCAGTATGGCAAACTTTTCTTCAAAACTAGAGAAAACTGTAACACCTGGGAACAGCATTTACGAATTGATTTTTGTTATTTTTAAAGTTCACGTCAGAAATTAGAAATTTGTTCATTCTTTTCAGCAACATAATATGTTGTGAATTTCATGCATTACTGAGCAAAGATAGTTTTCTTATGAATAAAGGATATTATCCTTTATTCATAAGAAAACTATCTTTGCTCAGTAATGCATGAAATTCACAAGATTTTATTCAGCAGAATATAAGTGTTGTTCCTATCTATAACTTTCCTATTTAGATTGATAGAATGTGCATTCATGAAACCGATGGCTTGTAAAAAGAAAATGCTTTGAACTCATCCAGGTCATAAAAGTAAATAGTACATAGTAGGCACATACTACAGATAGATTATGTAGGATCACACCCTATTATCGCTATCTCACCGTATAATGTTGTTATGGAAGAGCTAATATTTATGCTTCAAGGAGTGACAAAATATTTAGCTCAAAAATAAATAGTTGCAGTTTCACGATTAGTTATAACTATGAGGAGGTAATAAGAGTCTTAACCCACTTGGAACGCGGTTATAATACTTCCATAGGATACTAATTTGCGGATTACCAAGAGTGTGGCGTGCGTTGCTAGTTCCCCCGTACAAGTCTCGGGCATTACTCCAATCAAAAATGATTAAAAACACGAGTCTGATGGTAATTGGCCTCTAAGTCATGAAAAGTTGTAGGCGCACATCTAGAAACCGGAGGCATTTTATACGACCTACGACCTCACGGAGGGGTATTCGATTGTGAAACGGGCTTGAGGTCGCCTGGAACCTAGGTTGGTTGGTACCTCTCCTCAAAGCCGTCTTTTGCCTTCAAGGATCAATAATAATTGTAGGAGTGTTTCACCTCAGCGGACTCTGCGGGCACCGGGTTTCATCATGGCAATCAGCCGCTTTCCCTGATCGAGACCTTGGCTTGACCGATGTGGCAGATGGGGGATCCACGTTGGCCCAGCCAAAAAAGACCAGTCCCATCTTTTCGATTATAGAGTTGGACAGAGGACCTAATAGATCTCAGTAAGCTGAATACCCATGAATACCGATTTTTGGTATCATTTTTGCGTAAAGCTAAGCTTGCATATGACGGCCACCACGAGCTGAGATATCACTTAAGTGCAGTAAGATAGAATTTCGGATAATATATATTACTCAACCTGGATAAAAATCTCCCTCCTGGCTCCTGATTCAAGAACCCAAAGGTTCCTTGTGGTGATTTAACGAGAGAAAAAGGGGTTTATATCCAGGTTGAGGAAAAATAGGCGCACTTAATCATGGTCATGGTAATTTTGTCCTTGAGAGGTATTCATGATTCTTCACTATCGAAGAAAGGAATGCTTTTTATTCGTGTAGAAGGTCAAAATCATAGCGTTCTGAAAAAATTTCCACTCGCATTTTAGTCAGAACAACGGTCGCCTTTTAGTCTTTTGCGTTTCATTCAACCCTTAGGTTCTCATTGGTTGTGAACGGTTTGTCCTTCAGAGCTATGGGTGGTCTCATTCAGTTCTAAAAATTCAATTCTATTGTAAATTGATTAAAAAACAATTCCTTTATATTGAAAGTGTTTTAGCTTTTGAAAATTTCAGCCCTTATTTTATAACCGTTAGAAATGACTGACATCAACCAAAAGCTTAGGGGAACAACTAGACCCCACATGGAGCCGGTATACCGAATTTGATCAAAATCGGTCCACTGTAACTAGGGAAAGTACACTTTGCTTAACAAAAGAATAAAATCGAGTGGGGCACGAAGTTTCCTCGAAAATAATAACATGATTGAATAGATAATTTGATCAAGATACATGGATCATCAAACCCCCTTCTACCCCAAACTACTTTCCAAGTTTCAGCAAAAATTCTTGAAACATCTCGAAGCCTCCATGGATTCGATACAACTTTAGATGGTCCCATCGATATGAGCCTAAGAGCCTCTAACACCGACGAATATTTGCGTTTACGTTGTGCATTAAAAATACAGGGAATTTATCTACTAAAATAATAATGTTTCTTGTCTGTATACAATAATTCCAAAAAATTAAGAGAAAGGAAATTATCCATGAGTTAGAAGTTTCAACAAAATGTTGATTGTGGGTTTGAGGTCCACGTAAAATCTTGTTGAGTGCAAATTGATTCCTTTGGAGAATAATTGAGCATAACTTGTGGGACAACATTTAGTGAAGGTTTCGATCAATGATCAAATAATATAACCCCACTAGAGAGATGATGCTTCAGGTGTAATCTTCCAAATAGTGCGCCTCGTCTGAGATGGAATGCACATCTTTGTGACAAGTGAACTAAGCATCCTTCAACTTGTATGTCCAACACGCGCATTTGTGATACAAGAAAGAAAACCTCGATGCCACCGCCTCCCAAGGAGTTGACGTGATTAATAATTTAAACCTTTTCTTGCGCCGGTGGAACAGAGACGGAGAGGGTCATCTCAAAAAAGGCTACAAAACACCTGTAGCAACCGTCACCGTCAAGTTTGCCGGCGAGCTGCATCGAGGTGGCAGAAAAAGAAGTCTTGTCGGCGAGAAAACCGTATTTCAAGAAAGCATTTTTAGGAAGGTTGCAGCTACGTGAGGACCCTCCATATAAGACCATTCTCTAAGGTTATGCCATTCGTCGACTGGAGGCTTTGTACCTACTAAAGCTATCAAACAATTGGGATTGAATCAAACAGAATAATTTGTTCTTTTCAAACTGTAATATTGAATATCAATAGTATAGTTTTTTTTAAATTTGAAAACGAAACGTTTGTCAAGTTGGGTGGGCAGTATAGCACTCTCACATAGAATGACATAAGACAAGAAATTTACCGATTACATGATTGAATGGAATTTAGAGAAGGAACAAATCGCCTTATAGAACATGACATTCACTATCCACTTGATAGTTTTCCTAATTGACTAATAGGTGTTTTTCCTTTCTATATTTTTCATAATTAGCAAATTTTCAAGGAAAATGAAGCTATTGCAAATTTTCGAAAACATTTTTCACTGAAATCCGTATTGGAACATTCTGAAAAAATCTCTGAAGTTTTTCCAAAAATCATCAAATCAAAAATTTCTAATTTTTTTGCTATTTTTCTTTCATTTTTGCCAAAATGTACAAAACAACAGTTCGTTCGTTCGCAAGTTCAATAACGAGTTCGTTGGCCAGAAATTTTGGACAACCCTAAGGGGTCCCAATTTCAAAAAATAGTCCAAAAATACGTGTTTTCCGGTTTTGTGGTTAATATTTTCAGCGCAAAATTTCTGATACCGATGAACTTTCAAAAAATGGAAATTGTCCAAAAAAAAAAACTTTTGCTTAATACAATAATTGACTTAGTAGGTAGTTACCTTTTGTTACCATTCTTAAATTGCATTTAACCATAGCTTCAACTTTGAAAATTCGCTTATCAATTCATGCTGCATGAATGGACTTTTAATAATATCGGTTTGTACGGTGACTCCAATTCTGATTGTATCGCTATGAAATTCACTTGAAATCAAATTCGCGACAGCCTTAACGTTTTAAGGTTAGATCGAGCGATCAGCTCAATACTATCGCTTCCCATCGAATTCCGAGTTTAGTTGTTTGCAATCTACTCCACATTTTGCAGATATTTTAACCACAAAATTTTACTGGTTTTCTATGAACCTATTTGAATGGAAAGTTATTAATTTCAAATTTATGAGAGCCTCGAACCATGAAATCGCTCTAATACACCAAAAAGTTGAAAAAAATGCTTGCGGTGTTTCTTGTTTTGGTTTATTATTTTCAATAAATAACTCCTGGAATAGAGCAAAAACACACAATTTTTCACTCCCACAATACTGCGCAATATTTTTGTTACGTAGAAGGAACAGCCTCGTTCTTTGAAGACGGATAAATATTTCAGTTTTTGTCGTGATTGAAAAAATTTGGAAAAACACTGCAAATAATTACACAAAGGTTTACTATTTATCGGTATAGATCACTCGCCAGCAAAGAACCCAAATTTGCTATTGTCACCTACCAACCACAATTTGGCTTTAGAATCGAGTTTATTTAGAAGAAATAAAGGCTTTACACTCGATTCGGAGAAATAAAGAGTTGTGGGTGCCTCCATTAGGAAATTTGATTACTGGTTGCTAAGGACGCAAAACTGAGTACATCTTGAGATACGAACAGCGATCGCATTTTGGTCAGCTACAATTTGACCGGGGATTGGGCCTCTTTTGCGATTCACACTCGTGTTTCTGATTTATCACAAGTTTCAACCCTTACGTTCTCATCCTACGGAGCATCGGTTGGTCTCATTCGATTCTAAAAATTCATTACTATTTTGAATTTATGAAAAAAAGATACCTTCAAATCGAAAGTTTTTGAGCTAGGGCGTTTTGAAAATGCCTTATATACCAAAGTTCATCAAAATCGGTCCGTGGGAACTAAGGAAAGTGCCGCGTACGGCGGACGGAAGGCAAAATTTTTATTCGATTTTCGGATTCTACGTACCTGAAACGTAAACAAACAAATTTTGAGGGGGATTAAACTTTTTTTTGGTCGATTCCAAAGGTTCATTTTTGAAAATAATAAACCAAAATTACCTACTTTGATCTCTCTACTAACTGTGATGAAACTAAAATTCGATCAGTCCCAAAGCCTAGAATTAGATATCCTTCTTACTCCATGCTCCGTGATTCTTAAGGATCCTGTTACGATGAAAATCATAACATTGAATTTGATCTAGGACAACCCCCAACTGCCCAACAGTTTTGGCTATTTCTGGTTATTTATAGAACTAAGAACCGTTATTTCAACTAATTCACATTTGAGCATAAGCTCAAGCTTCTATTGGTCGGGCCACAACGTAATTGATATATAATACAGTATAAGTGCTGTAAATTATACTAGTTGCAAGGAATCAACTAATATAATGATAGAAATTCATGACGATACAAGTGTGAAAACAGCTTCTATCAAAGTTACATCATGTTTAGTCAGCAAATTAAAATTTCATTATCCTAACAACTGCATCTAATAACCCGTAATTTTCTAAAATGATTAATTTTCCCCGTATCGAAGAACCATAATAATTACGGTTCCGAAGTTACAAGTTCTATTATTATGTAAATTGAATTCATCTCCTTCAAAATTTATTGCCTGTTGGTTTTTGATCCGTGTTACCTCGTAATCTCTCGTTTTTTTTCCTCCCTTCACAACGACTTCGGCTCATTGTGGTTTTCTAACCTGGCGACCGCGGTGATTCAATGACTGTGGGGCAGTTTTTCCCCTTTACGGTAAAATAACGACGATGGTGAGACTAATCTGAGGTTTATGAACCGAAGCTAATGTAATGACCCGTGAAAGAAGCCCCGGTGTCTCGGTCGTCCTCCTTCCTTTCATAAACTTCTGTGACAGAACAATAAACAGAAATATTCTCGCTGAGGAAGAATAACGTTAGAACATAGGCACTGATGTTTTTGAAAATATATTTTCAAGTACCTATTCTGGTACCTAAATAAAGACAATTGTTCAAACACTGGAAAAACCCGAAACTTCACCTCAGCGCCAAATCCATGAAACTTTTTCATAATTAAATTTACACTTTTTGTTGATTGATTTTTAAATGCTTTAAAATACGGGGTTCGATAATATGCGATCGGCAGTTTCAGAGTGGTTTCTCTTTTCGATCTGTCTGCCCTTTTTTCTTCCTCTGTTTTCAAAACTAAGTGCTAAGTTGATCCTCTGCAGTGACGTTATGGATTAGGCTCATGTTACTTCCACAGCCTCTATGCTCTTGCATCAGAGCATCGATGTATTATACTGTGAAGAAACACAACACAAACGAGGTAACAATCATCTTCCGTAAATGGTAAATGCCTTTTTCTCCTTGTCTTCAGGTTTCATCTCCCCCTGCCAGTACCCACTTTTCAAATCCAGTAAGCAGAACCAAGCAGACCCACCCAAAGCATCAAGCAAGTCTTGGATGCATGGCAGCGCTTATGAGTCTTCTTGACATTTTCATGTCTTTGCTTTGACACATAAACTGAAAAATCGTCACGAAAACTAAGCAAATCTTGCTCACGCGACCAATAAATAAAATAGACTCACAGTGTTGCGTAGAGAACAATCAACAACCTTACATTTTGCTTTGGCACATGAACTGAAAAATCGTCACGAAAACTTTGATGCTTGGGTAACTAACAACCTTAATTCACCACTACCTTGTTGTGTAGTGACATGAAAATGTCCCAATGTGTTGCAGACTCGTATGCAAGCATTTTCTTGCATTGAAGATTTGGCCATTTTGTTGAGTCTTCTGTATTCGATGCAAAATCTCGTAGGTCCATCTTTTTTGGTACTAGTACTACTGTAGTACTGTAGTACACCTGTAACAGGTGAGGCCCAAGGACTTTTAGAGGGCTCAACAACATCTTGCTCCAACATTTCACGGATCAGAGTAACAATGTGTTCATTTTGTGAGAAAGGGCCTGTTTCAGACGACGAGCATCCCCAGTATCAATGGCACGTTGAACTACTCGTACGTGAATGCGACCTACCAACTTGCCTTCAGATGCAATAGCAGAACTGTACCTTTGGAATAAACCAACCAACTTATTCCATTCAAGAGAATCAGGAGTTAAATCTGATTGTGCATTAAGGGTCCATTCCGGTAAACATGACTGTGATTCAGCAGCAATTTGTGTCTGGAATACTTTGGGACTTTGGATTTGGAACGCGTTTTCTGCACACTGCCATCGTCTCTTTAGCGATACCTCGATGCCATCCATTCTCAAACTCACTCGAGCCAGATTGACACAAGCTTTTACTCGTCGCAGAAAATCCAAACCCTTGATAGCTTTGTCACGTATTCTAGCCACAAGAAAAGGGTGTCTCACTTCCCTCTCCCCTACCTGTACCAAGACAGAACACTCTCCTTCAACATTTATTTCTTGGCCTGATGCAGTATGAAGGCAACTGTATTAAGATGGTTGCATAGTTGGATCTGGTCGAAGATCGACACTGTGGCTCCTGTGACGACGA
Organism: Apolygus lucorum; assembly: GCA_009739505.2. Lineage (NCBI taxonomy): Eukaryota > Metazoa > Arthropoda > Insecta > Hemiptera > Miridae > Apolygus > Apolygus lucorum. The sequence goes on along the minus strand of CM019178.2, from coordinate 28,773,536 downwards.
GCAGGAAGCAACCACATTTTCCCACCTTAGCTTCAACGAATAATGCCTCTCCTTTCTATAAACGCGTTCTTACACTCTTGTCGCAGGCCAATTGTTTCACTGTGCTCTAGCCTGTCCCTTCCCCTCACTCCGTGGGGTTAACTCTAGGAAGTTCACTATGCTGTTCCTTCAGCTTCCTGCTTCACTTCAGCTTTATTCCTCGTTTAATTCGCATCGTTAACTTTCTAGTCTGTTAATTTCCCTCACTACTATTTTATTAGCATGCTTCTATTCGCCGATGATGCGGATTTGAGCACTCAAACTCACTTCATTGATTTTGTGTCACGGGGTGGTCTTTTCAGGCCGTCAAAAGACGTTTTCAAAGTTAAGAAGTTCATTTACCACTTCATCCAGGATAGGAACGATAACTCGTCGTTGAGTGACGAATTGATTATGGCGAACGCTCGTTTATACAAAGACTCATTGTTCAGAGGGCATATGTATGAGCCATACAGTGATATGCTTCACATTCGGAGGCTATTAAACACGATTGTAAGGTTCTGTAAAAAAATTTTCACCACAACCTCGCGAATTTAAAAACGGAGGAAGGAAGCGTACGCAAACAAGGTTTGAGACAAAAACTGACTAAACTTACCTATATTACTAATAACATTATTTAATAACAGTAGGTAATTAAGGCAATATAAAAGAAACTGTTCTTGTCAGATGAGTGATTATTATTACATTTCTTGTCATCATTACCTTCAATAAAAATCTATGAATCTCTTGAGAACCGGCGATCTTTCATTCATCTACCCCCTTTTTCTTCCATTAACGGGTTATTGGAGCCCACATTACGGGTCAAATTGCAACTTCTTTAACGCAAATAAAATGCTTTTGGTTTATTATTTTCAATAATGAACCTTTGGAATCGACCAAGAAAAAAAAATTTCAACAACCCCTCAAAATTTGTTGGTTTACGTTTCAAGGTACGTAGAATCCAAAAATCGAATAAACATTTGGCCGTCCGTCCCCTACCAAATCGTTCGCTCCCTACGAGATTTATGTGTTGGACGTACGATAAATCAGAAACACGAGTGTGAATCGCAAAAGAGGCCTAATCTCCGTTCAAATTAGAGCTGACCGGAATGCGATCGATGGTTGGTGGCTTTGCAGAAGAGTGATCTATGTAGAAAAATAATGAACCATTGTGTAATAATTTGCAGCGTTTTCGTTCTGATTGAAGAAATATTGTTAGAAAAACACGCAGTGTAGGGGTCATAAGCGAAAAAAGAAAAACTTCCGAAAACTGAGGCGTGAGTCCTAGGGAACCAGGTTTTTCGTGACCCCAAAAGATGGGGGGAACCCTCCCGGGGCTCAGACAGCTTTCCTTCACGCGGTGGGCAATCCAGGTATAATACATCGATGCATTAGAGACCCTATGAATCCTGAGCCTATTGAAGAGCTAGTCCATCTCGGAATGTTTTGAAACCAATAATTCCGTCTGAGCCATATATCAAGCAATTGGCTGTACTCCTGAGAAGCAGTGCTTCCAGCAATCCCTTGGTGGGAAAGGTCATAATGTTCGATGGGCTAGGCCCCAACTTTCTTTAGTGCCTCCAACTTTCTTCTGTGGGCTAAACCTATTTATTTCATAAAACATATCCTCAAAATCTCCGTCTTATCAAATCATTATCAATTTATCTAAAAGGTGAACTGTTACCATAACAGTAGGTCTCGGTATTTTTTTAAGGTGGATACAGTGCAGCTTCGTCTTTCTTTTTCCAATTTGCTGTCATCAGCCATACCATACTTGGATATCGCAGACTGTATCCATCATCTACACTTCGTTATTGAATTCAAAAGTTTGGATTTAAGAAATAACTTGTAGAGCTAGTCGTGAACGGGACCAAGCCTACCCATGAAACACTCATCCGAATTTCCGAAATCAAGTAAAAGTAAGTAAAGTAAACAACCATTTCCGAATGCCATACCTGGCTTCGCGGACGTCATCAGCTGTCTTCTTAAGGGAAGTTCAGAATTCGTTCAGATGATTTCGCTCATGACTTCCCATTGGCCTTACCGCCCTGGGTTGGGACGAGGGGGAACTGTGACCCGAAAATATGACCCCCGAGACGAGCCCGGAACTCAAGGCCCCCGCAACCGGTCCGAGTTTCGTCTCCAGAGACACATTCCGCAGCTCGCTCGGCCACAGCTAACCCTCATCCGTATTTCCGAAATCATCTGAAAAAGCTAATTTATAGGATGTTGCTCAACAATGAATACTCAGACACAATGCAAAACCTTGAGGTGCCAAGCTGAGTTTGCACGTATTACGATACCAACGATTATAAGCGATTATCGCCCATATTCAGTAAATTCTACTTGACAATAGGGTTTTCTCAAGGTCCGGTATATATGGAAAGTATTCTTTTCCATAGTATGCAAATAACCTTTATCAAGCTTCTCCCTTATCCGTCAGTTCTCAGAGTAACGAAAACCATCGAATGCATCGCAAGGGTAAAATGGTCTTAATATACAAATTAACGAACTATATCATGCAAATGAATAATGAGTGGATGGATATTATGCAAAAGACTCGGTGATTTATGCAAACTAGTGAGAAGGGAGATGTATGTGTATATAAATCCATCGTAAGACTGCAGACATAAATCAAGGGAGTCGATTAAGAACCTTGCTCGATCTAGTCCATTGAATTATTCTTTCTGACATCGACCGTCAGCCACTTGAAACATAAACTCACCGCAGTAGGAATTGTTCCTTAGGTACCAAAACCTCACATTCCACGGAGATTCTTTTCTTTCTTGCATATAGGCTCTTCATACAACTTGTTTTCCATCATTCTGCTAGGCCTTCAGCGTATTTTTATTGGCTCGAGTTGAGGAAAATTGAACATTTTTAGTACTAATAATAACGGCTACTGCTTCCCCGTACTTAACCGTTCTCGTAATGTATGCATTACCGATCAATATATTTCACAATTACAGCTGCAGTGTCCACAAGCGATAAAACCAGAGCTTTTCAAGATGAAAAGTCTTAATGGAAGGGCTGAAGAAGATTATGGGCAATCGCGCCTAACGGTAGCCTTTCAAGTTGTGAAATCCTTTAGAAAGCATTTATCTTGTGTGGACTACAGTTAGTTGTCATTCGACTTTACCAATGAGTGCCTTACTCTGAGATAACTTTGGGAGACATCGGTAATGCTACTCCGGCTCCATTCTGAAGGCAACTTTCCTTAGTGACAGAACTCATCAAATACCCAGCCTGTTATGAAACTCCAAATTTCTCAATCATGCTTTATATACCCTCCAGTTCATCGGAGAGTGATGGAGTTTGGTAGACTTTGGGCCACAGGAAATGATTGGGATGAGGTCAGATCAGCTGGGAAATTTTTGGTAAGCTCCTGTTTTCACTGTGGAATTTTTTCTAGAATGTGTAGTGTGGAGCTTTACTACAATAAAAAATCGGAGTATGTAGAATCCATTTCCCCGAAATATGAGTAACAATTTTAAATCGATTTCGACGATTAGGTCATCATTAGTTACATAAATATAGGAACTGAGCACTGGAATATCGCAGAAAGTGCAGCTTATGAAGTGAGAGGTGAAAGAGGAGCCAATTCCCATTGGTCGAGGAAGAGATGGTCATACCCAATCAGATAGATCCAATTAACAGTAAAGAGCGACTTTTAGCTAGAAAAAACAGAATTGTCAGCCGCCATTTCCATAATTCCAATCAAATTCAAAAATGGATACCACCACGTGATTCAGCGTAAAAAAATAAGGAAAAACATGTGTTACACTTGGGGGTTTTAAAAATCAGATTTTGGGCGCAATCGTTGGTTTGCGCAATTTTGAGCGCCCAGGGAGGCGGGTTGCGCGCAGTAAAATAATTAACTGAGAAGTCAAAAATTCATGAAATTTTACGTAGAATCCGAATCTGCTTCTTGGGGTTCTTATTTGAAATAAGAATGTCAGTGCGCATTGCGCATGTTGTGCGCGTGCGCACGTGCACAAAAATATGATATTTGAGATCCTCACAAAAAAATACGTAGATTCCAAAAAGAAAGATTTTTTTTCCTTGTCACGTAACGATTTTAGCAGGGGGTTTAACAACTTTTGAGACACGCTGTATGTTATTGATGATGACCAATGATGACCTCGTCCCAAGTGATTTAGTTCGTATGAGCTTTCCTACCATCTACAGTGAGGAAACAGAAGGCTGATTTGTTTGGTAGATCAATTTTACCTTGCAATAATATCATTTTTCACATTAATTGATTGAAATTTGTTTGTTTTATTACAATGTTCATTTTATAAAATGAGTGTTCGTCACGGCTAGGTCTTACTTTTATTTTCTTGGCAAACATCAAGCAAAATTATATTTCGTCTCTCTGACATGGCAGCATCCGAACAGGAGCTGCACTCCTTCGCCATAACCAGATAAAAGATTCTTGACGGCTGTAGAGTTCAGGTTCATGAGCTTGTTCGAAAGGCCTTTTTCAAAAGGGCTTCTTCAATTGAAATCTTCCCGAGTTCCTCGCATTTATTATGACTCCGATCCCACAGGAGGACTATAGGCGTCATTATGGTGGCCCAGTCTGGGTCCTTAGGGCCCCCCTCTCCCCTTGGTGTCACCCTTCCCAAGATTAATGTTAGCTTCACCGTTTACTGAGACAATCAACGGCCCCGTATTCACCCCAGTACTCGCTGAAAGGCCTTCACACACTCAAAATGATTAATGTGGACCCGAAAGCTTTTTTTTCTTTTTAGGTGGGTTTGCTCCCGAACAATGAGCGAGCTTCGAGAAACAAACGACGAGGTCGCTAAATAGATCCGAACCGGAATAATTAGAAGATGCTACATAAAAATCTATTAACTGCCTACGCCTCTGTTGGCACCTACCCACGCACTTTCGTCTGACAGCTTCCTATTGGTGTCAATGAGTCTATCAACCTTTCATTCATCACCGTAAGGTGTATTCAGTCTCAAGGACTTCCTACCGTTAAAATAATTTGACACGACAAAAAACAGTAATCCTTTGATATATATATTTTGTCATTGATTAACAATACTTAATGAACTATATTCGGGCCCTGTGGATCGTGGAATATCCCCTGTAAGTGAATAGCAAGAGTTGTCAAGCCAACGTTTGGTGTTACCACGTTTTGATCGTGGTTTGAATAGTTCCTCCATTTAAAACTCAAGAACCTGTAAGTTGAAACTGCAAGATCAATATTGAATCGGTCTCAATAAGTTAATTTTAATCCATAAGCATAAAGCCAAATCGGACTTTCATTAAATATCTCCCCCACTAGGTACTTCCAAATGCTCACAGTGTGGAGGTTTAGTTCCAAAATCTGTAAATTTATGCTGAAATCGACATTTGACTCTCCGGTGCTGGAGGAGGGATATTTCTGATTCAGGCAGAAGACCTCCCTTCTCGTCAGCAGCGGGGTCTTGCACCTCACACAGTTCGACCAGTTAAGTTGGGACTCCCAGAACCCAGTACCGTATAATTGTAGGTACTCTCAAAATCCTTGAAGTGAAAAACAGATAATGGCTGTCATAGGTTGATCCAATATCTTTGAGTCGCTCAAACCCTTGGCTCCGGAGGGAAGAACTCGGATCATGGAAAGATCAGCTGGTTAGAGTGCTTATCCAATGAGCAGGTAGACGTGGGTTGAATTCTCATCAGTGACCGTGTTTTTTTAATTTTATTTTTTATTTTCTCGTTTCTGTACATCTTTAGTACATTTTTACTGCTAATATTAATACTTATTCAGACTAAATCTTTTTGAAATTTAGCTAGATGAAATTGAGTAAAGGAAGCCGACACAATCAAACAAAGACACGATGATAACAATAAAGTAAAAAATGGAGGCAGTGAAGAAGAGAGGACCTTATTCTAATGTAAAGCGGGGTTTTATCAGTGGGTGGACCATTAGGTAGGTTGGTACTCCTAATACGAGATTGGTCCATTAGCCCGAACTATCTTCTGGGGTCCACTTTGAAGAGCCAGGAAATCGGGTCGAGCTCATCACGAACTTAGTCATTTCTTTTGGGCCCCCCCTCCATTTGAATACCCCCGTCAACGTTATGGGAATGCGCCAAACGTCAAGGTCGATAAACTCTTCAAGCTCGCTCGCTCACCTGCGGTTTTAGTCCTAGAAATTCACAAAACTTCAGTCGAAGGTTAGCGAATCCGTTTTTGATCAATTCATTCACTGTTAGAGCTCCACTGTTCAGTAGAACTGCATCTTGGTGCTTTTTTCCTACAGAAATTATGTGATGGAGTGGTTTCTCTGAATCGAATATTTTATACGGGATAAGGTAGGAAAAGGGTAGTAAAGTGGATGATAGATACAAGTCTCCATGTGACATAAAATTTTGCTTCATGACACTTATTTGAAATGGTTTGCTAGTAGTAAATCTAAATATTCTTCCAAGTACAAGTATAACAAATTTTCCGATCGCTGATCATACTCCACTGAAATCTTCAGTTTCTAAAATTAGTTCCAATTTCTCTCTGAATTTGAAAGAAATCGTGAAGCTATAGGAGGAATTGTTGAAATTCACGTTTGAGGACGGTCTAGGAGCAAAAATCTTTGAAAATCCCTAACAGAATCAAACGATTTTGAACTATTCAGTCATTCAAGGAACTCGATCACGCAAGACTATATTGGTTTACGGATTAGTCAGCTGAATGGTGTTGTTATTATTTGTATGAAAAATCCATTAATTTAAAAAATAGCATTGATAGAAAAATATTATTATGTTTGAAATAATTGAAATTGATTTTTATGTGATTAGAATATTTATGTTATTAGTAGTTATTCATATTTTAAAGTTTTAAACGGTGTTTAAATACTACGATTACAATATATGTCTCTAGAAACGAGAAGTTTTTGTCATCATTTTTAACAATAAAAGCATTTTTTCATTCATTTATTCATTCAAATTTTCAGTCAAATTTTCAAAGATGCGGAGAAAGGGGGAAGATTTTGGTGAAGAACTCTGTTGAAACAAGGACTCCCCCTCACCAATTCATGGAAATATACTCGTAGTTGGACAGTAGTTAGGATTCCTGTTTTCCTGCCATCATCCATTCGAGTTCATAGATCCCTTCCTCCATCATTTAAGTAGGTACCAATAACCCCGTGATTTCATATGCCGCTCACGCATAAGCTTAACCCCGAACGTCCCTGAAGGGGAGTATTGTAATTTGGATACGATGCACCCTAATTATCGATAATTCCACCCTGGGAAAACATTATGGAGTAATGCCTCGCTTCTCCCTCTCCCCATACCTTCTCAATGAGTGTAAAATAGGTGATAAAGCTTTAGAGTGGATATTACGACACGGATATGACGAGCGTTGGGACCTATGAGAATCCTCCGAAGCAGGTACGCGCTATTATCCTGTGAGGCCGCCCAAACGACCTTGGGCCCATCTACGTGCAAAAATATTCACTGACTTTCGAAACGTCTTAGACGATCTTCCTTTTACATAATGCCAATCTAACAAGATTACAAATTGAACTTGGAAATGAGGAATCACCAGCACAAACCTTCGCAACAAATTCAACTCATTCTTTTTATTTTCTCGACAACTATTGGTAAGTAACCACGTTTACCTACCATTTAGGAAAGCAGTTTGTCAGACACTCAAACATGTTGATGCAATTCACTAAGTTTCCTTAAATAAAATTCACAAAGTAGGAGTATGATCACAAAACTTATTTCTGATGGAATAGTGGACGTGTTTTGTAGTTAGTCTACAGTTAGATGTTTCATAAGTGAATAACGAGTTTTATTTAATAAGTGAATTGCTTCATGCAGAAATGGTTCTTAGCGCCATAATAATGGGCCTATAACGGGGCATAATAATGGGCATAATCGAGATGGTGAGGGTTCTTACGTTTTTTCCGTTGGTTTCACAGATTTATGCAGGTTGGGATCTCTTCAGGCACTGATCAAACCTTGTAAACCAACAAATTTTGAGGTGTTAAAAAAATTTTTTCTTGGTCGATTCCAAAGGTTCATTATTGAAAATAATAAACCAAAATGGAGGATACATTTTCGTTTCATCCAAGAAGGGGACCATTCTGGATTAAGCAACTTGGATGAACTCCAACATCTCATGAATAAGAAAAAGAAAAATTTATTTGTGACTCTGCTGATGAGGTCATCTTCATCACCTTCAATCTATTCTGATACTGAAACCTTTAATTTGTTAAATAGTGTTTAAACGCAGTTTTTGCGATATTTGTAACCTCCACAGCTGGTTCATGTAGAAAGGGACCTTGTTCCGACAATTTTTTTGTATTTTCGACCTAAAAACTAAACCTTCAATAAAAAGAAGCAATTTGGTTTTTAACAACGGGTAACTTGAAGAATTTTGTAGAAGCCCATTGAAAATTTCATTGAAATAACCAAACCACTACAGTAGTGGTTTGGTACCAAGAGTAACTCTTGGCAGACTTTTGGTTTATTATTTTCAATAATGAACCTTTGGAATCGACCAAGAAAAAATTTTTTTTAACACCCCCTCAAAATTTGATGGTTTACGTTTCAAGGTACGTAGAATCCAAAAATCGAATAAAAATTTGGCCGGCCGTCCGCCGTACGCGGCACTCTTGCCACTTAGCATTGACCGATTTTGATGAAATTTGGTATGTAGGCTCCACTTGGGGTGCAGTTGTGCCCCGAAGATTTTGGTTGATGTAGGTCACTTCTAAGGGTTCCAAAATCAATTTTGAAATTTTAAAAACCCCATAACTCAAAAAATTTTGATATAAAGGTATTTTTTTCCTTCAATTTAAGATTCTATAGAATTTTTAGAATTTTTTGAGACCACCCGGAGCTCTGTAGGACAAACCGTTCACTCATTACGAGAATTTAAAGTTTGGACGAACGATAATTCAGAAACACGATAGTGAATCGCAAAAGAGGCCTAATCTCCGTTCAAATTAAAGCTGACCGAAATGCGATCGATATTTTTCTTCATGTTCATAGAAAAATAAAAAATAATAAACCATTGCGTAATAATTTGCAGCGTTTTTGTTTACAATCACCCCACATGGTCTCCTACTTGAGACATGAAAATCAAACATATTGGAGATTATTGTAAGTCCGTTCAGCTGGTCCAGAAAAGGACCTTGTTCCGACAGCTGTTTGTATTTTCGACCTAAAATCTAAACAATTTGGTTTCTAACAAAATTTAAAATTTCTTTCAAATAACCATACAACCACACTTGGGTGACTTTTTTGTTGTTGTTTATAATCACCCCACATGGTCCCCTACCTGAGATCATAAAAATAAACCATATTGGAGATTATTGTAAGACCGTCATTGTAGGAACAGGCTATTCGCCAAGATAAAGGTTGATAGTTCAGATTCAAATTCACCTTGAACGTGACCACTAAGTGTAGCTGCAGGGGAAAAATTATACCTCCGAAGATAATTTGCCACGCAATGACACGCTGCATTCTGAAAATGCATCCGAACGAATGCATCCAGTTTGATTCCCACGATTTTCGTTCTCATGACATTTGATAACAAAATGTGATCTCGATTATGCAGATTATGGGGGGGAATGGTAGTTTACGGAGAGGTTGTCACAAATTAATACAAATGAGGACACAAACTTCTTTGTTATTCCTTTAATTATTTGGCGAAATAAGTGACAATTAGATCGAAAAAAAGGGGGGTTATGTTGATTGAACACTCACTTATAACTAATGCCGAGTAAGAGACCGGACCATTGGAATAATAACCATGAGCGCCGTCTGGAGGTAGGTCAATTAATTCAAAAGCCGCCGCACCGAAACAACGAGGCGATTACCTTTTACCGAGATTTTTACCGAGCTCACACAAAATAGCTCTTCGTTAGCCCAATAAGCCTCAACGACCATTCACCGGCGAGATGTGCCCAATAAATGCGGGGTAATTTATCAATTATTGCTCCCCGGAGAGTTGGAGAGGGGAGAAAGGGGGAATCCGGTAAAAAGACTTCAATACCGTGAGAAAAACCCTCTTGAAAACGATCGGTGGTGCTTTTTTGTGTTTCGATACAGCGCCGAGAATGGCACTGGGAAAATTCTGCCTTCCAACGTGGTCATTAAAGGTGCACCGCTAATGAAGCGGTAATGCAGCCGAGCCTGAACGAATTATGTGCAGTTTACTCCGGACGAACGAAGCGAATTTCGATGCCTTGAGGTTTGCATGATAGACGTTTCCTTCGGATTCGGAGGCGGTGCCGCATAAATTTGTCTTTTCCTTCTGCAGTTCTGAGCTGTTCAAATCTTGCGCAACTTCGATTCTCCTAGGTATGCTTGTCCTAAGTAACTAGATCACCCATCCTTTCTTATTTATTTTCTTTTCTTCAAGGGAATTAGAAAAAATTCTACAAATTATCACACAAAGTATTATTATTTTTCTGTATACAGGTTGTGTCGAGTCGAACAAACAATACTTCAGGAATCGATTCTGTAGCTAATATGCAACAGATTTATCATCTTAGCTCATTTTTTAACCTGCTTTAAACGCCACTACTAGCATGGAACATGCTTTAGCCTTATACTAACTATTAAAAAACGTTACAAAGAGAAAGAGAGCTAAATCCCTCGTGGTGCTCTATGGTGCAGAGTTCTGCAGAGTTCCTAAATCAGCTGGATGCGCTAAGAAGAAGGATTGGTAGTCAAAGCAGGTTCTTTTTTTTCCACATTTAGGCTCCAAGCTGTCCCAAACCGGGAGTTCCTCATTTTCAATACATAGGATAGTCTAGCTAGGATAGTCTTTTTACCTGAAACTTCAAAATCTGTCAGCGGTGTTTTGGTTTTCTTTTCAAACTTTGTCTTTTTCCAAAACCAACAGGTCAGCACATTCTTTTTGTTGGGCTGTCAATTTGCCCACTATCGATCGGTGATTTGGTAACTGGCGAAATAGTTCGGCGATTCGTTGTTTGTGTTTCTACGTTCATTTCAAGTATTAACCTTCATACAATTTCTTCATCTAATTTCTCCCTTAACACTTAACTTGACAAGAAAAATACAGGTTGACCAATTGCTCCAATATTTTTTATTATAAGTGCCAATTACGCTATACTAACGAGAGGAAAATGCTTTTAGAAAACATTATGGCCTTAGGTCATTGCAGTCATCGATTTTACAGATGTAGCTTTAAAGCTGCATTGCCAAGATATCGATTGATCGAGCCATTATTTGGATGATGCCTTAAAGATTCAGTGCCAAGATACTGATACTTGCTGTTAATCAGAACCTTCAGAATATTAATTTAAATTATAAAAATTATGTTGAAAAAGAAAAAAACCATTCCCACCCAATTTAACAAGAAATTAAGGTAATAAATAAATAACACGTTTTAGGATATTTTGATCGACATGGGAAGACTGTTGTTGCTTTAAAGCTACATAGCCAAATTAAGGGTTAATGGGGAAAATAATACCTAAGTAGACATTTCCATGATATGTTGGTTTCTCCATCAAGGGACAAATTTGTATAGTGTTTCAAACGTTTTGATGAGTTTCTCTGCTAAAAACGTTCTTCTTCAGAGGCCTTCAAAGTTTAAAACACTCTCCATTTCACAGATTTCCAGCTACAACCCATTTATAGGGTTTCCCTTGGAATTCAAAGAGAAAAAAACTCCCCCAGGACGTAAGTAGCCTCCCTTCGTTCAACCACGGAGTCTATTCCAAAAAGCTCACTTCATTTTAAAACATCTCACGTTTTTTCGCATTCAAACACCATTTTTTCCTTCAAATTTCATAGTAATCCTAAAAAATGGGTTACTGTTGGAAAGCTGATGAAATGGAGCATGCTTTATGCTTTTGGGAATTTCCGGAAAAGACCATGTTAAAGCAAGTAAACAAAATATTGTTTTTAATCAAAAATTCAAAAATTGCAAAAGGTCTAATAATAATGATGTTATCACCCTAAATAATTCGGCAAGGCCCTTCCGAAATGTGTTTGTAAAACCAGTGGAAATAACCAGGTAGAATTTTCCTATTGTGCATGTCTCACGTAAGATAATTGATTACATCTTCCATCTCAGTGTTCACTTCGAAATTACGTTCGTCGTATCTTCTTTGGCATTCCACTTCGTAATCGTAACAACATCAAAAATGAACGGGGTGCAGGCGCGACAAGAACAGGCTATTCCTAATGCTACACATAATATACACGCTGGAGAAGAGGTGCGCTGGCTCGCGCTGGGTGCGTTAGTTTGAAAACGTACATTTGAGTGGTGGCCCCCCTCAACTATCTCGAGACCATCTTGTTGGAATCTGAGTTTAACATGGTCAATCATACCGGTTATTGTTAGGCCTACGAAATATCCGAGGGCGCATCTGTTTAGGTTGTTTTAGGCGACTCAACAAGCGCCGGAATATAGAAATGGACCGATCTGATACGTGTAATCAAGTATAATTTACGACTAGTAGGTGGGCAAGTATGTAGGTAGATCTCAGCCGCTTGTCGAGGGTCACACTTACACCTTTATCATCAGCATTAACACGTAAGTTACTAGATGGTGGAATATTGGAAACTGGGGAAGTACGGTGATGCCCGCAAGAGCGAGTGTGGAATTATAAAGACCGAAAGAGCTACATATTCTACCTCTACTGCAGAGCAAGTGGAGGTGTGAAATGAACTGCTAGGTAGATCCCAAATCTTATGGGATATTGGTACTGATAAAAGTGGTGGAGTCAATACCTTACCTAGTCCTGCCTAAGTACGTATTGGTTATGTCCTCCTTCTCAGTTGTATCCTGCTCACTCATCCTGCAACCACTGACATAGAGTTGATGTTTTCTACCGTCAATAGCTGAGAAGGAAGAGTGCTGAAAGTGGCGTACCTTTGGCACTCAGGTTCAGGATTCACAATAATCGAAGCCCTTTCAACTGTCTTCAGTTTTCTTGTTGGCGACACCTTCAGCTCGTTGGAGAGCTCGAAGTGAGAAAGCTTTGGCACTTGATTTGAAGTACAGGATCCGTGAACAATATCGACGTGTAATGGGAGCTGAACCTAATAATAACCTCAATACTGGTTTTCTTCAGCTTTTTCTTCAGCAACATCAGCAGCTTTGGATTTTGGTGTTGAGTTCCTGTAAGGTGAACAAAATCCCCTCGTCCCCTCATCAAAATCTGTCCTTGACAGAGCTTGAATGTTCCTTAGTAGTTGTATTTTGTATCGCAAAATTGCAAAGTTTCTAACTCTAATATCTCCTGAAGGCATATCTAAACTTGTATTCCCAGCTGTCATTCCCAGATGGGTTTTCAGCCAACTCGAGGTTGATTGATAAAATCTTCAACACAAAGTACTCAACGTGGTACTCTCTCAAAGCGCTCTCCAAAGCCAAGGGCCACCGAAGAAAACTTCAGTAACCTCACAGTACGGACCAGAGGAGCACAATATTACTTTTTGTAAATTTCTTCTAGGAATGAGATTTTGCATATTGTGCGGTACAGGGGTACAGATCAAGCACTGATCGACTCTTCATAGTGTATTTGATGATGGGACACATCAGGATCGGTCATACGATTCAAACTTAGTCGCGCAATTTGCTCGTACCAGTGTTGTTGAAGGTCTGTTGTCTGCATTGACCAGTCAAACGCAGTGAAATGTTTCAAGGTCTTTCTGATCTATGATGTTGTCAACGTGAGGCAGCTCAATATGCGCTCAAGATGGAGTTTGGACATTTTCTCGGAAGTACTTGTAGGTACCTTAAATGAATATATTATTTATTCTCTGATCAAACTTCAGAAGGCTCCTCTCAAATGCTTCGACCATATCGTGCATCTTCACGTCTTCAACAGAATGTTATCTTCATCTTGTCCAAAGTATATGGAAAATTAATCCTGCAGCTTGGACGGATGTGTCCAAATTGGTTACGCCCATTTCGACGGGGTAATGTCGACTTCTTGACAACTAGATCTCTATAATGTTACGACGAGGGATTTGCACCTAACACTTACTTCACGATTTTATACAAAAACGTTTCCAGATCAAGTTCGTGAGCCTTTACTCGAAAAAGCCTTGTGTGAGACCACCATTTGGGTTTTGATTTCCCTCCTTGAATCGGACGACTTTCACCGGAATCCTTCGAGAAAAGGGAAGACGAATATACGAGACCGAAAAAAAGAACGAAAAAGAAAGAAAAAAAATTCAGATTAGTAAGAAGAGTATTGAACCCGGGGTATGAGGAAGGGTGGTACAGGCTGTGGGAAACGGCCGCGAGCGATGTGGCCGAGTAGAGGCAGCGATGATAGGGGAGCGCGGGCCCAGGGGGGTCTCGGGGGCCGGCGGGCACGCGTAAGGTCCGACTCGAGGCACACGTGAGGGAGGTCCTCCTAATCACTTGAGATCAGTCGTATTAATGGAAAGAATGCGGTCGGAAGCCACTCAAGGTATGCTACAATGTAAAAATAGTTTTCAGTGAATTTTTGAGAAAATTAAATGTGTAGCGATGATCTCTAAAAAATTGCCATGGAAATCCGTTTTGAAACATTTTGCAAAGTGTTCATTCCTATGGCGAGCCTCCTTCGCCTTTGAGGGGAGTGTATTAAAAAAATAAACGCAAATTTGTGTCTATTATTTACCACTCCAGAGCAACAACTCACCCTAGAATCCATAAACACCAAATTGCTCATAATATCTGAAGAAATATTGAGTTTCTTTGGTCAACATTTTTGATAACTTTAAAGGGTCAAAAAATAGATTCTAAAAACAAACACATAAACATCCATAAAAAGCAGAATATCTGGCTATGACCCTAAAAGCAAAATTGCGGTTAGGAACAAGAAGGAGGAACTCTAATAAAACTATTCAAATTCACTTCTAAAAACGCTGCAAATTATTAAACAAAGTTTTATTATTTTTCTATATAGATCACTGATCTGCAAAGAACACAGCTTTGCCATTGTTACCACCAACCAACATGCAGAAAAACATGGATCGCATTTCGGTCAGCTAAAATTTTAACGGAGATTAGGCCTTTTTGCGATTCACGCTCGTGTTTCTGATTTATCGTATGTCCATCCCTTAAGTTCGCGTAGGGAACGAACGGTTTGTCCTACAGGGCTCGGAGTGGTCTCTAAAAATTCTATACTATCTTAAATTGATGAAAAAACAATACCTTCATATCAAAATTTTTTGAGTTAGGGCGTTTTCAAAATTTCAAACTTCATTTTTCAACCCTTAGAAGGACCTATTTCAACCAAAATCTTCGGGGCACAACTAGACCCAAAATGGAGCCTACATACCAAAGTTCATCAAAATCGGTCGATGCTAACTGAGAAAAGTGGTCGATTCCAAAGGTTCATTATTGAAAATAATAAACCAAACGCTGCAAATTATTACACAATGGTTTATCCAACCATCCAACATAGAGAAAAACATCGATCGCATTTCGGTCAGCTTTAATTTAAACGGAGATTAGGCCTCTTTTGCGATTCACACTCGTGCTTCTGATTTATCGTACGTCCAAACTTTAAATTCTCGTAGTGAGCGAACGGTTTGTCCTACAGAGCTCCGGATGGTCTCAAAAAATTCTAAAAACTCAATTCTTAAATTGAAGGAAAAACAATACCTTTATATCAGAATGTTTTGAGTTAGGGCGTTTTCAAAATTTCAAAATTTATTTTGGAACCCTTAGAAGTGACCTACATCAACCAAAATCTTCGGGGCACAACTAGACCCCAAATGGAGCCTACATACCAAATTTCATCAAAATCGGTCAATGCTAAGGGGCAAAAGTGCCGCGTACGTCGGACGGCGGACGGACGGCCAAATTTTTATTCGATTTTTGGGTTCAAGGTACCTTGAAACGTAAACCAACAAATTTTGAGGGGGGTTAAACAATTTTTTTTTCTTGGTCGATTCCAAAGGTTCATTATCGAAAATAATAAACCAAAAAGACTACTCAAATGCAGAAAATTGTACTGGTTAATGTGTTGGCTCTCAAAAATGTCGATCCAGAACAGAACACTGTATAATCTAGGCCAGTTTGCACTCAAGGCCATGGGGACAAGTGTGAGGGTGAGAGGGAAGATGAAAATAGTTTTCTTGAGTTATCTCAGCTTTTGGTTGACTGATTTTAAAATATCAAAGTGATCTGAGTTCATCTTGACAAAATTGTTGATTTTGCGAAAAAATTTAATTGTTCAATTGTTATTTTATTCCAAGAAATGAATAAAATATTTGACAAAAACATGTATGTATACATAAAAATACGTTTGCGTGTTTGCTCGTTTTTCCTCGTTCAAACACAAATTTGTCCTCTAAATTTGGTTGTAAAATATTTTTAGATTATACCTTTGGAAAGCTGAGATTCTTGCATTCTTCTTGCATCTTGAAAAAATATTGGTCTTCGTAGTTCAATTTTGCGATTGAAAAAATTCGAGGTTTCCCAAATTACGTAAAATTCTCTTTTCAGAGGGCTTTTTCATGTTTTAAACCTTGACTAAAAAAAAGGTAAGGGACCTATCCGATCAGAAATTTAATGCTCTTTCTGACGGTATCCTTAAATAGTAATTATCATAGATAATTGAAGGAGTTATGACCGATTTAATGACGTTAGGTCAAAATTATGAAAAAAAGTTCAAAATAACTCGAAAACGAAGCCTTTTAAACAAAATTGCTAGGAGACATTTTTTGTTGCAAATTAGTTGTAGAATTTACTCGTACAGTATGACAGACCTGTTAGGCTTACACCCTGTATAATGTTCCTAAAATAAAGTTAAAAAAAAAGTTATGTTAAAAAAGGATAAATGGCGTTATTATTTACGTATTTAATGTTTCGAACCAGCCCATAAGAATGATCTACAGTATTTAACTTCCTCTCTCGTGTCCAACAAGAATTTTTTAGTGAGTAGAAAGGAAGCAATAGACGAGCAAAATGGTTTTATGTAGTTACTTCTACCTCGGGTGTGTACATTATTTCGCTCCACCTCGAACTAATAAAAACTCAAATGCGAGACCGTCTACTACCATGTTCCGTGTAACTTCAGATCATAATCCCCCGTACCCAAACACAAGTAAGAAAGGAGAGACGTACTCAGGTTAGACGTGAAACAAGAACCCATTAAGAGCCGGCATGTAAACTCGATTCAATTGAATTAAGACAGACAGACGAGGGAGAAGGATTCGACGACGATAAACGTGAACAAATCGCAAAGCTCGGGTTTCCACGTTTATTGCAAAATTCTCGAGGTGGGAGATGAAGCGAAAGACTGCGCCATGTTATCGAGATCTTCTTTGAAAGAGTGACATTTGCAGGTAACGTAGCGCGGCTGCAAATCGAGCACGATGTTGCCCCGAGAACTATTCACAGCTTCATTTCCACCCTCCGTTGCATCGCCTACAAATCCGCAATGGCTGCGTATTTACTCGTTGTGCCGATCGTTATGGCATTCCTAGTGTTTTATGCGCGATCGCATTCAACTTTGGAGTTCATTTTCTTGTTCTTTCACACACCTCGACACGGGTTCGAAATGTTGGTGAATTACTGTTACCGCTATCCCAAGTGCCAAACCTATTAGAAAGTACGTAACTATTTATAAATTATTCATCGTTACTATCATAGGAATTCAACACTCCCTCGTAGTTTTTGTTTTATATCCTTTAATATACTGGGTGTAAGCCTAACTGGTCTGCCAAACGGTACCAGTTGATTCTACAACTAATTTACAACAAAAAATGTCCTTCGGCAATTTTTTTTAACCCTTTGTTTTCGAGTTATTTTAACTTTAAACTTTTTTTTCGTGATTTTTACCTTATGTCATTAAATCGGTCTTAACTCCTTTAATTTGCTGTGTAAATTACAATTTAAGGATACAGTTTGAAAGAGCATTAAATTTCCTATCGGATAAATGCCTTAACTTTTTTTTGAGTCAAGGTTTGAGACATGAAAACGTCCTCTAAAAAGAAAATTTTACGTAATTTTGGAAACCTCACATTTTTTAAATCTCAAATTGAACTACAAGAACCCATACTTTTTCAAGATGCAAGAACGGTGAAAACTGCGCCAGAATCTCAGCTTTCCAATGGTATAATCAAAACATATTCTACAACCGAATTTAGAGGAGAAATTCGTGTTTGAACGCGGAAAAACTTGCATTTTTTCAACGAAATCAGCGCTCTGGCCTCCTGTTTCCGGAGGCCTTGCGGTCTACTGCGGCGCCGACACATCCACTGCTATCGTCCGACCCCTCAGACAGGGGCGTCGCGTGATAATATTCGTCAGGCAAACAGCTAGGCTGCAAATTATTACACAAAGGTTCATTTTTTTCTGTATTGGTCACGTCCCAGCAAAGAACTCAGCTTTGCTATTGTCACCGCCTACCAACCATGTTTTACCTTCACAATCAAGTTTATTTGGAAGAATTAAACGCTAAACACTCCACTGGAAGAAGTAAAGAATTCCTTCGTTTAGAAATTTGATTACTAGTTGCTAAGGAAGCAAAATCGAGTACATCCCAAAGAAACGATCGGCGAACGCATTTTGGTTAACTAAAATTTGAAAGGCGATCACGCCTCTTTTGCGATTCATACTCGTTTTTCTGATTTATCGTAAGTCCAACCCTTAAGTTCTCGTGGGGAGCGAACAGTTTGTCCTACAAAGCTATGAGTAGTCTCATTCGATTCTTAAAATTCAATGGTACAATCTTAAATTTGTGAAAAAACAATACCTTCATATCGAGAGTTTTCGAGAGAGGGTGCCTTTGGAAGTTTCAGCCCTTCCGTTTCACCGTTTAGAAGTGACTTACATCAACCAAAAGCACAACTAGACCCCAAATGGAGCCCACATACCAAATTTCATCAAAATCGGTCCATGATAATTTAGGAAAGATCCGCGGACGGACGGATTTTTTTATACATTCGATTTTCAAAATCTCACGTACCTACCACAAACGTAAACCATCAAATTTGAGGGTAGTCAAACTTTTTTCTTGAAAATAATTAACCAAAAAGGGAGACTCTGAATTTAGACCTAATAAGATGTGAAACCTTCATTCTACAATGTTTTGCAATTATTTCCTAGTGTCTATCAACAAGAAAAACGATTAGGTACAGTGAAATACAGTAAAATTGGGAACGGGACACCAGTCAACGTCAAACAGCTGCTATTTGCGGCGGCGAAAAAACGAACTGCTTTCCTTCCTTGAGATAATGTGGGTGGATGGATATGTTATGTCTTCATGCGTGGGCTAATTAGTATCCATCGCTCATCTTCCAATTTTCTCTGCATTCAAGGTCACGAAACAGTTTTCTGACTGTTTGCTATGGTGGTAGTGGGGGTATGGTAATACTTGATACCGCGCTGACCCCCCGCCATCCCGCCGATCGTCGCCTCTCACTCTAAACAGTCCCGAAAAATTCATTTGTTTGAACTGCTTGCCTTGATCGCCAGGCACCGCGTATCATCTGCAATCATCTACATTACCGACCTCTCCAAGTCTCTGGTGTGTTGCGGGTTAGTATCCAGAGCAAAATACGTACCTACTTTCTTATTCCATTCTCCTATTTAATCTAACTTCCTTGATAATAATGAAATAGTCCCTAAATAATATGAAAGTTTAAAAATCAGCTAAATATTACTTACAAAAAATGGAAATATAGGAGAATCTCAACAAAAATTAATTTATTTATTTTGCCTATTTGTAGTAAGGCAAACAGTGTTTGCTATGTTTGCCTGGAGGAGGCGCCACTGCCCTCAGATCGACTAGGCGGAGCGCCAATTTCGTTGAACAAATGCACGTTTTTCCGCGTTGAAACACAAAATTTTCCCCTAAATTCGGTTGTAAAATATGTTTTGATTATACTAATGGAAAGCTGAGATTTTGGCGCAGTTTTTACTGTTCTTGCATCTTGAAAAAATGTTGATCCTCGTAGTTTAATTTGCGATTGAAAAAATGCAAGGTTTCCAAAATTACGTAAAATTCTCTTTTTAGAGGACGTTTTCATATCTCAAACCTTGACTCACAAAAAAGCTAAGGCATCTATCTGATAGGAAATTTAATGCTCTTTCCAACGGTATCCTCAAATTGTAATTTACACAGCAAATTGAAGGAGTTATTACCGATTTAATTAATAAGGGCAAAATCAAGGAAAAAAAGTTTAAAGTTAGAACAACTCGAAAACGAAGGGTTTAAAAAAATCGCTAACAGACATTTTTTGTTGCAAATTAGTTTTAGAATCGACTGGTACCGTATGGCAGACCAGTTAGGCTTACACCCTGTATACAAGTATTTTACATTCCTTTTCTATGAAGATTTCCAAACATAAATACTTCATTCAATTAGTTTTTCATCTTCGTACAGACTGAAAAAAAAGTCAGTTTTTTTTAATTGAAAAGCGGAAAATACGAAGATCGACCTACCAGACTTCAATGGTTAAAACTGATCGGGATAAAGGTCAGCCAGAGACTCATTAGAGAATGTATTACCTTCATCAGGGCTCAAGGAATTCACAGCGACGTCTACAACAAAATTCTGATTGGCTATCAATCCTTTCGAAGAAGTGATGGAATCACTTATTTGAAACCAGAAAACTATTTTTTTAATTCAAGAAAAATCGAACATGCTTCAGCCGTTCCTTTAGCCATGCCTTGAGCGGTCAAAGCTTCTTGGATGTTTTTGGTGTGATACAAGTTTGCAAATGAGCTTCCTTACTCGCTCTTCCATGAAAGTAGACGATGACTCAATACTTTGTAAAGCAGTCTCAATCACAACATTATTCTTATTATTAAGAAATCAAAAACATCTAAAGCGTTGAAGAACACATCACAACTAAAAGCCCGCTTTCATAACAAAATCTCGCCTAGGTTTCAAAATCCTTTGATAACGTTCGTAAAAACCAAGCCAACCATCAACATCAATATAATTTACTATATAAACGATGCTGGTTTTTACCGCGAATGTTGTTAACAGTTATTTTAAATCAGAGGTATATCTCAGCTTCATCCATATTTACAGCTGTTTTGATAAAAGTATATAATTTACGCATAAATTGAGGGCTTTTCAACGAGTGTCGGACGGTTTTCGTGGGTTGAAAACTAACGGCGATACATTTCCCTAGAAACGGGTCGGTTGTAAGTGAAAATCATTACAAAATCCCGCGCTACTTTCGTTCCACGGTTTCGTCGAGTTTTTCCCCAGTTAGGTGAAGGCTAAAGCATGTTCCATGCTAAAAACTAACAAACACCAAGATGATACAATTATGCTGAAAACACTTATTTCCTCCAAACTCTATGGTTTTATTCTCAAAAAGGTACAATTCCATCTCAGTGGTTGAGTCACTGAGCAGAATATGCCCTATTGGAGAGAGACAGATCCTAAGGAGCTCCACCAGAGGCCTCTTCACCCTGATAGGGTTACAGTACGGTGTGCAATTTCGAGAAATGGTATCATGTGACCTTATTTTTCGAGGGAAGTGATAGAGCCCTTTCCATCAACTCGGCTCGTTATTTGATCATGATCCATGAGATTTTCTAGCATGACTTAAGTGAAATGAAAATGGATGAAATCGAAGACGTTCTGGTTTCAGCAGGACGGGCAACCACCACAGCAGGGAAAGCGATGGAGTTTTCGAGAGGAAGGTTCTCAGGGCTCTCATCTCCCTGAGAGACGACAGTTCAGCGCGGTCACCAAATTTAGCACCCTGAAATTTTTTCCTGTGGAGCTATCTTAAATCCAAGGTTTATAATAATTATAAACCTTGGATTTAAGATAACGCTAATTATTAGCGTTCTAAAACCCTAGATTGAAGCCTTCAAGAACAACACCCGAGACGAAATACTCGGAAGAGTTCACGAAAACTTCAAAAAACGGCATCTTCGGTGTATTTAAGTGTGGACTCCCTTTTACCAGATACACTGTTCGAAAAACCATATAAATTTAAATTTTCAATGAAAATTATAAGAAAAATAAAAAATTTGGTATATTTTCATTAATTTGTGTTTTTAAAATTTTGTAATCCATCTGTCTTTCGCACTCCACCCTGTACATGGACGTTTGTTTAACAGCAAAGCGCATCTAGTGCTTCCTGTAGTAACTTGCCATGGTAATCAGTTGTGTTTTTGTATTTTGCCCAAGTGGGCCTTTTCGTATGAACATCTATACATTTCCCGACAGATCATGTGCTGTAAGAAGTACTGGCTGTGAACCGTTAATGTTAATCTAGGTTTGGGAACAATAACGTTTCCTGCAGCAACATGCCTAATGTCGTACTTCGGATTAAGTCGAGAATCTCCCATTATTTCTGATGTTATGGAGAATGGTGAAAGAATGGTTTTTACATATTATCATTGCTTAACTCTTAATATCCTGAGGTATCTTTCTGGAAGTCCGATTGTTACCTGCTACAGCTTATCCATTTTTAAACCAAAACTGATAGCCGTTGGCTGTCTTGATACTCCAACTATGGAGTAAGAACATTTTTGTAAAAAAAAGTTATAATAATAATAATAATAATACATGATAAACGTAAAAATACATGATAATTAAAAGAGCTGACAAACTGTAATAGGGCCTTTGAGGTAACTTCTACCCTCATTTCTCACCTTGTAGACTATTAGTTGATTCTTCTCAGAAAAGGCAGTACAGATTCTATGAAGTGAATCTTCTCCCCCTTATTAGTTGGTTTTGTACTTTATGGGAAATTTCAGAGCCTAACATCCCACCACGGATTTTTCCAAGTTTCCTTCTTTAACTCCATCAAAATTAGGGTTTTTGACAGATTTTGCTGGGGTCAAAAGGTTTTTTGACAGATAGCGCTTGAGTACTCCTTGGAAAGATCATTCTTGAGGGGACAGATTGCATAGGGCCTTTGAGGTACCCTCTGCTCAAATATTCTCTAATTTTGAATTCAAAACTCTGAAGAAAACATTTTTTTTTTCAAACAAGTGGGAAATTAAGGGTTAATATTTCATACTTTAGCAGTATAAAATAGGTCAACAGATGGGTTCCTACGTGATAATGGCATGATGCCTCAAAAAACATCAATTTGGGCTTATTTCTGTTAATATGAGATAATATTTGGAAACCAGTTTCCTTTCTTTGGCCTCACGTGTCGTCTTTACAGAATATGGTTGTCGAATATATTTTTTATTTTTTTATTTAGGTAGTTCTAAGTGTGTTATTTCATTTATGTTTATTAAAAATAACATTGGCCCTATTGTATTTCCTTGGTCTATTCCACAATCATTATTTGTTTCTTCACTAGTACAGTCATCAATCGAAACTTTCCTCTGTGTGTCGGATAGCCTATAGCCATTTTGATAATGTCATTGGAATGAATGAAAGAGGCTTGTATCCTTGTAAGTTCCTTCAAAACGGTAAGGCACCAGTGGACAGTCCTCAGGAAAGCAAACCCATCACATAATTACAAATCAAAATATTTTTTCTTCCTTAGGGCTCCAGAACCCCAGGACCTAATAGTGTTTGCGTGCTCGCCCCCGGCTACACCGTGAGAATCCAACCACTACCGTATTACACGGACGGCCCCAGATCCACCTTTACGGGCTCCGCCCCCCTGCCCCCCTCCTGCCCCCTGACACCCCTTCATTCCTATACCAACGTTCTTCTCTTTTCTCCAAGTGCTCTAAGTATGCAAATTCGAAGGTGCTCACCAATAGCGTATAAGTGACTACTCGTTCATCCCTCCCGACTGTCTATTAGCTCCTGCATGAGGAGTCTCGTATCTTCCCGCTTGGTTTCCAGTAATTATTTTATTGGTTTTCGGATTGGAATTTTAACAATCGGACCGATTCTCAAGGGAGAATACTAGTAGCGAAGGGAACATCAAAGCAGTTATTTACTTACATAGCGTTTCGCCTGTGTTTTTGCTTCTTCACTACAGGAAAAGCTTCATATTATGACTATAATTACATCAAGAAAACCATACCTGAAGGTGGGATGGTTCTGATGAATTTTATCGTGTAGAAAACATACATAATGCGTTTTTACTATCACTAATAGTGACCCTAACTTTTTGCGCTCCAAAAATAGCAAAATTGTTGGAATTCTTCCTGTTTTTCGCTCATAACAGAAACCGGATGTCCTGCAGAAAATTTGCCAAAATTATAAATTTGAATCCTTTATTATGAGTAAATTCCTCTCAAATTAGAGATATAATTACTTCCTAAAGTCAAAGCCACCCCACCCCAATTTTTCGAACTTGTTGATAAACTGGGATTCTTCGAATGTATGAAAATCGACCTAAACATCTACTCCTAGCCTAAGCCTCGCACAATGAATATTATAGAAAATGTAATTGATTATTGAGAAAACTCCACAAATTTCAAATTTGTCTACTTTATTTGTGTATAATGTAAGGAAAACGAGAAAAACTTCCCTAGTGGCAAATCCCAAATCGTTCGTCATATCGTATTTCCGCAAACTTGATATGGAAACCCCAATTTTCCTTGCAGATTTGAATTGAGAGTGTTTGATCTGAAATTAGTACCTAGGTATTGAATAGGTGGATCTTCCTAAATTTAAAATTTCATTCTCGTTATTCGATTCAGAATTTTTTTTCTTGTCTGTTTGTTCCTTACTTTGTCAATTCTTCATAACAGTCATAAATATAAAAAATAACAGCCCAAATTTCAGGATTTGAGTGTGTTAGATCGTGATGCACACGCACAAACATGAATTTTTTGCGATCAAATAGCCAAATTTAGCTCAAGTTTGTTGGGTAGGCTGATGTCAGGCTGATCAGTATAGCCAGAGTACATGCAAGCGATAGGTATATCACAACTGTAATAATTTAATCAGTATGATATTGGATTTAATAGGTGTGATGCCAACTAGTTTTGTACGCCTATGATAGTCTTTATGAGGAAGCTATACTGCCCACCCAAATTGGCAGACGTTCTTTGGCTTATTTGCGTAAGAATGGATTTACAATAATTGAAATGCAATGTAAAATTGTTGTATAAATGGCGATCAATCTGAATCTTGGTGAACTGATTAGTATTAGAATCAAAAAAGCCGTGCTGGATGCATAAAACCCCAAAATTCTGAAGCACTTGCTCTTTGAATAGGAACCTGCTAGATAAACGCAAACTGGAAGAACTTTATATGTGTAGGTACCGGTAACGGTCTGAAAACACTCCACAGCATACAAGAGGTTGTGTTGGAGAAAGGGTGTGATGTGAGCGTTATTTTTCCAACCACTCGTGAAGCTCTCGACCGGCAAAATCATGAAGACAGCCGCTCAACAAGTTGGTTCAACAAACCTATTTTCACACGTTATACCCCGACTTGGAATCACCGGGCGAAACGACCTACACCCCGAGAAACAACCGTTGTCGCGATTTCTATAAATCCGGATAGGATGTGACAACCCAACGGGGACCTGGGGGTTCAAGGCAGTCACTTTTATGAACGACATAACTTACAAGTGAACACTGTCATAACAGTCAACTAGGACAAACAGTTCAACGAGGAGACAAAACTTTATTGTTCTCCCTCGCACACTCTAGTGAACGAAAACAACAGCATTTCGCTCGTAATAAAATGCACAGAAGGGGTACAAAACGTCGTGGCATGAAATCTGTTTCGTCCAGAATAATCTATTTTACAAAACACTCGCCGGCGCTATACGATAAAACGTTTTACACCCTAATTATTTATCTAAATTATACATCCTACTATGTTAGAATAGACCAATAAAAATTACTTGCATCTCGGCAAAACGTCTACTTTTTTCTTCTTTTTATTAGCTCCGAAAACAGGTTGATTCAGTCACTAATAAGCTTATTTACATAAGGTGGTTTAGAATGGGTGCCTCAAACCTAACTATTATATAAATATGTAAAATAAATGTATCAAGTCCTTTTTAACATAATTATTTACTATATTAATTAATTTATTATTATTACAATATTATGTATTTAATACCTATTTTCTTATTAATTACATTAATGAAGAATAATGAACTATTATTATTAATTTTTCGAAACTAGTAAAATACAGCCAATATTCTTCAGATAGGTAGTCGTAATTTCTAACGAAATCCTCATGTTGGAACTGCAATTATCCATCTTATTAAACATTCATATTATTTACAAACATCCTGCAATTATTCGCCATCTACACATACAGAAGCTGAGAAGCGACAGGACATAAACTCAAACGAATGTTATCTGGGGTGTCAATCGATGAATGAGCAAGTCGTCATTTGTTTTCGTAGAAACTCCACTGCAGTATAAATCCGAAGACCGGTAGCGTCACTTGCGGGTTCTCAGCAACCTCCAACCTCTGGGTTGCCTTAGTCGGTGCAGGTGGCTGATGATTCCGCGGATTTCTTTCGATTTATAACTGGATGCTAATTAAAGTGATCTCAACGTTTGAAGAAGTTTGCGTAAGTAATCGATCGCCTCGAGCTCGCAAATGGCTTTACGGCTTGGTGGCCAAGGCCGTCATATTAATTACTCTAGGGAAGTAAAGTAATATAGAACCGAAGAAAAGTGGGCGAGCGAAAGACTAATTGCAAAACGAGCGCCTGGGAAAACGCAAAGACGCGCGATAATTATTTTTCTACTGCATCTGGTTGTTTGGTGACTTAGCGGTAGTTGTTGGTAGGAAGTCAGTTGTTGGATACCGAAGTTGGTTAGTAGAAGAACCTAATAAAGTGCTGAGCGAGAACACCACTAGGCGGGATGGATGTCTGAGATAGTCCATCC
Source organism: Apolygus lucorum (assembly GCA_009739505.2). Classification (NCBI taxonomy): domain Eukaryota; kingdom Metazoa; phylum Arthropoda; class Insecta; order Hemiptera; family Miridae; genus Apolygus; species Apolygus lucorum. The sequence continues at coordinate 28,746,827 of CM019178.2, read as the reverse complement.
GGCCACCCAGAGGATGGATTGCTCAGATAGTGTCGTTGACAGGCACCCACTGTGTTCCAGTTGCCGGCTACTTCCCCGTTGCTACTTTCCAGTAAATCACAGAGGAAAGAATCTGGATCGTTCATCGGCCGCTGGACTTGGAGCTTCAGGCACTACTAAGGAGGAATCCAGTTGATTTTTACCACAGATACAAAAATATTTTCTTGATTTCTTCCTTCTTTAGAATAAAACCTAATCCGCAGATTTATTGGGTGCAACTCTCCACTCTTTCGTATTTTGTGCCAGTAATTTCAATGTAGTGTGGATTCATGAAAGAAACTTAAGTATTGTTTTTGAAAAATTACAAAAATATTTTATAGAATATTTCTGAACTATAGAACTTACATTCAGCAATTACCTAATTTAGCAGTGTTAATTAAAGTATATTTTAGTATATTATATTAGTACATTATATTAATTTTAATATTAATTAAATTAGTATTATATTAGTATTTTAGAATTAAATTAATTTGTAAAGTATATTAATTTATTTTAGTATATTATATTAATTTTAGTATACAGTATTTTGGTTTATTTATTATTTTCTATTAGTTTAGTTTATTTTAAAATTTTTTTAACACCCTCTCAAAATTTGATGGTTTACGTTTCAAGGTACGTAGAATCCAAAAATCGAATAAAAATTTGGCCGTCCGTCCGCCGTCCGCCGTACGCGGCACTTTTGCCACTTAGCATTGACCGATTTTGATGATATTTGGTACGTAGGCTCCATTTGGGGTCTAGTTGTGCCCCAAAGATTTTGGTTGATGTAAGTCACTTCTAAGGGTCCAGCAATAAATTTTGAAATTTTGAAAATGCCCTAACTCAAAAAATTTCGATATAAAGGTATTGTTTTTTCTTCAATTTAAGATAGTACCTATAGAATTTTCAGAATTTTTTGAGACCACGCGGAGCCCTGTAGGACAAACCGTTCGCTCCCTACGAGATTTTAAAGGTTGGACGTACGATAAATCAAAAACACGAGTGTGAATCGCAAAAGAGGCCTAATCTCCGTTCAAATGTTAGCTGGCCGAAATACGGTCGATGTTTTTCTTCATGTTAGATGGTAGGTGGATCACACGTGTGATCTATATAGAAAAATAATAAACCATTGTGTAACAATTTGCAGTGTTTTAGTATAAAAATACCAATTTTCGCGGCGCTGTGACCGAGCAAGGTACGGCATGTGTCTCGGGAGACGAGACTCGGACCGGTTGCAGGGGCCGTGAGTTCGGGACTCGCCTCGGGAGCATATTTTCGGGCAAGTCGGTCGTAGTTCCCCCTCGTCCCAACCCAGAGCGGTGAGGCCAATGGGAAGCCATGAGCGAAATCATCAGAACAAATTCTGATCTTCCCTTAGGAAGACAGCTGATGACGGAATGGCAGTCGGACGAAAATCAAACCTGAAATGGTTGTTTATTTTAATTTTTTTACTTTACCAATTTTATAAAACTGGTATTTAACTGTTTAATTGAACAGAAGTGGACACCAAAATAGAAGGACGAAATAGGTAATAGCAGGTACCTTTGGAAAGAAATTTCATACGTACCTACCTTCCCTTCAAGGAAGTTCTCAGTTGATGAGAAGTTGGAGTCTAGCCCGCCGAGGGAATTTTCGATCTAACTCAGACAGAAGATGGAATTTATCCAAAATGTACTGTAGAGCCCCCCTCCGGACAACCTGGGTACATTTTCCTCTCAGTACAATGTTTTGGAAACTACCTCCACCCATGAACGACTCTGCTTGTTCCCTCGAAATGCAAGTACACTGCACCCTCAAATTTTCATAAAATCAATAAACACTAATAGTCTTTTTTATGCTCAAAATTGACTGAAATCATTGACTCATAAACACCAGCTGTTCGGGAAACCTTCCTGTCGATTGTGTCCGAGTCCCTGGAACCAGTTAGTATTTCGGGGAGTATTGAAGTTTGTCTACAATCTCTAAAAGTACGTTGTATTTGAGTATTTCTTCGATAATACTGATATCGGAAGAGGGATGACGGTACCAACATACTATCGAGTGTATTATCTTATATTATTATCAATGTACCATAGAAAGAAAGTTATCGGTAAATCACTCAAATCAGCCATTATGGAACATCCCTACATCTACATAACTAGGTGTTTTAAAAATGTATTTCTCTCGAGCCAAATTATTATTCTTAATAATTTAATTTATCTTATTTATTCATTGATTTAATTATGTTAATAATTCTCCAATTACCAACTAGGTATATTATATCATGGATGTGAATGTATATCTACTTCATAGACATATCTCTGGCTAACAATCAGATTGGGGAGGAGGCTCCGTAGGCCGTCTCTCTTCCAGACCTTGCCCAGGCCGGCACGTCAAGGCCGCTTCACCCCGAATCTAACGCCACTGGTGTAATTACCTACAATGATTGCCCTCCTCCGGTAAGCCACTATCTTCAAACCAGGAATCAATTATTTTAATTATTTTTAATGCCCATACCGATCGCCTCGGTCACTTCAGAGCGGTGATGTCATTTCCTCTCGACCCAGAGGGGCAACGTATTTTTCGGGAAGGCGTTTGAAAATGATGGGACCTCCAATAAGTTCATACTTTTTCCTTTTTACGTTCCGTTACTATTCTTTATTTTTCCATCAAAACCCTATATTGATTGTAAATTTCCCAAAAATTCCACACCAGCAATTTTGGTGGATCAGGAGTTATTAAACTTGCTGTTGGTTTCTTGTAAGGTCTTCTAAGGCTCGATACTCTCTGGACAACGATTTACTTGTACTTAAAATAATGGATTTTATTCCCATCAACATTGCCATAAACATTTTGCTTCCTCGCTACCGATAGTAAAGAAGCTTTGCGTTGGTTAAGCAAGTTAGAAACGTCGTACAAGTTGGGTTGGCAGTGTAGCTTACTCACATAGAATAACATGGTTGTATGTTGATAATTCCAAATAATTAAGACTAATGGTAGGGTTATTAAGATCCTTCAACAACATGGTGCTAGGTGTCTATGGTCTTGTTGATAATCGTAGCTATGATTATCATGGCAATCAAGGTTACTCAAACCCCCTTTTGGTTCTCCAAACCTAATGGCACCTACAATGATCTTCGGAAACCATGGTTAGTGTTAAATGTAAAACACTGTTGTTTTAGTAAATTTTTGTACCATACACTGTTGGTCATAGTTGTTGGATTTCACATGTGTCGGTATAACTTGGTTGTAATTGAGAGCTGGTACTACAAGTCACTCAAGGTCCGCCCTGAATGTGTAAATCTTTAGGAGGGACCTCAGCGACAAGGATCTGATTTCTCCTGGGTTATCTGGGAAAGGAAGAAACCTCTTGTGAAAACAGTCGGCAATCCTCAGAGATAAGATGAGCCAAATGAGATGATCTGATGTACGACGTACTCAAGGAAGAGCGATACGACTGATTCAAGCCGGGATTGATTGGTTGACAATTTAAAGGTGTGTCGGAGGGATAGAGGTAGGATCTCCAACGGAGATAACATCTGACGAAGAAAGGGTCTCCAGCTGGAAATCAGCCTCCTTGTTGAACTCCCGTTTCTCAGGGTTTTCTAGAGGTTTTCTTCAAGAAATAGCGCCGTCGGCATACTCATCACTTCCAGGCCATTAGTTTCCTAGTTGGTTGCCACCGACGCGTATCTCACCCGTCTTCGAGTTGGCTTTTCATGCTCTTTCTTCGTAATCATCAAAGTGCTTTGAAGAGGTAAAGGATGATCCCGGTACCCTGAAGTATCCATGAATAGCCTCGTATGGAAAATTCTAGATGAATAGCGTTGAAAAAGTAGTACCTATTATCGATTTAAAAAAGTTATTATATCAATTTAAAATTTCACTAATAAAAAATAAAATTACATACTCGAAACGTTATACAAGGATTGATCTATAGCAAAAATTAAAAAGAAAATTGGCACTTGGGAATTGATCGGCATGTATGAAGTTCCTTATTATGTTAGTGTTAATTTAGGTATTATGTTCTTATAAAAATAAGAAAATAAAATTTATCAAACGGTTGATTGAACATAATTGCAATTGTTTTCAGAGAATTTGAAAAAAAAAAAACGAAACGGTAACACTGTGACTCTACCAAAGTTACTCGTTGTTGAAAATGAGAAAGACTTCCGAGGTAGTCCGATTGGACCAGTTCCTGACCAGCTGAACATAAATATCCTGAGAAAATATTTGGGATAGTCGTGTTCGGTTTGAACCACAGCTCCATGATCCCAAAATCGGATACTAGAATTAGATCAGTTTTCCCTCCAGTGTTGATTTATACAGTATCCCATGGTTCTTAGATTCATTTAATAATTTATGTAATTGTAAAACAGTACTTAGTGGATACTGCGACCGAACCAGATCCTCCTCAGGTGAGGGAACTGTTACAAAGACCTAGTAAATAGAAACTGATCTAATGATGGCAAAACTGGTCTAATCCGAGTAACAGCAAACTTCGGAACAGTCCACTAACTTTATAAGGAGTGGGTATAAATAATGCAATCACCTGTTGCTTGGTTTGTTTACTATGAAGGAAGGTCATTGCCTGGTGTGTGACTTGCAAGGCAGAAGGTTGACTCAGACACTGTGGAATATTTATTATCAGCTGCCACTTCTGATTCATAAGCATATAAATATTGGTTGCCTTCTCTGTATGTACGGATTACTTGCTTGTAGCTGAACTGGAATTCCAGTTTTCTCTTTTCATTGAAGTTCGCTGATTTGATTCAATGTAACCAGCATATATCCAATATTTTCCCACTACCATACCGAACAAAGCATTGGGTATGATGAGAAACGGCAGGGTCCTTGGTTCATCCGAAGCACCATATGTACGCAGCGTAAATAATGTGATGGATGGAGACCTCTTAAGAACCTGCCATTACCGCGCCTCGCCATTATGCGGTGTGGGATCGACGCGGTCCCCCTCAGTTTGAAATGACCAATCTGCCGTAACTTGTCGCCTTATGCCTTCCACGGCCAGGAAGACTCGCTATCCATATCTCCTCACCTTTTCCCATTGTCCACCTTTGTACGCCCGCTAAATACCTTCCCGACAATATTATAACTGTTGCTCCGAGCACCCTAAGCCGAGATTTACTCGGGTAAATTGGATTTTGCGAGCGGCCGTCATGTTTCTTTTTGTTCGTCCTTGCCTTGCTATCCAGTGTGCTGCAAATGGACCACCTTATAAATATCGAACGGCAATGAAAAACGACAAGGATTGAATAACTGTGATTGCGTATTGTGTACATCTTCTCAATTTTGCTTCCGAGTCAATGTAGGAATGCCTCGTGATTATTTTAGGATTCAAATTTTGTTGTTCTTCCAAATACCTATAATTTCTAATGCGTCTCGAATTAAGTATGGCACTTCTCAAAGATATAAAATATTTTATAAAATAGCTGAATTGCATCATACAGTCCCCTAAGAGGTCTCTATGGTCACACTGTAGAAATGAGGTACGCCTGAGAAGTCTCGCAAACGTCTTCAGCTGTCTTCCAAAGGGAAGATCGGAATTATTCTGTTCTGATGATTTTGCTCATGGCTTCCCATTGCCTCACAGCCCTGAGTTGTGTCGAGGGGGGCGTTGAGAGCCACGGACGCCGAAAAACGCACGCTGCCGGCGATGAGCTTCGAACCCATGACCCCCACAGAAGTCGGTTCAAAGTCCACCGCCAAACAACGAAGCCCCAACGACCGTAGCCACACCGTACCCCTAGAATGTCTCTTTCAATGATAATTCAAAAATTGTAAGATGAAATCCGTTGATGGCTATCTTGAGACCTCTCTGAGACAATTTTATTTTAATGCGACGTTTTAATTATTAAACTAGATTTGAAGGTTGTCTGCTCACCTAGCAAACGACATTACTAATCACTTGTGAACGCATTTTCCCTTGTGAAATTTATCCACACTGTTCAAGCTGCAGCCATTTGCGAATCCAAAACCAAAAAATGCCAAATTTAATGTTGTGTCTCAAAAAAAAAAAAAAAAAGCCGAAGGAACAAATTAGTGCTGCTACTTTTGTGAATGATATGGCAAACTATCCAATTTTATTTTCAATCGAAAACTAACAATCGGCGATTTAAATGTTGACTCGGCCTTCAAAATTTATTGCAGGATGTATTTCAGTGCGTACATGGTTTATTAAACATTTTTCGAATTTGACTAATTTTGAGCTTCAAAACATGGAAGCAGCTAGTGTTGTTTTGTTTCATTTACCTAGCAATGATAATTGGATGATTACCGGTACACTCTCTTAAGTTTATTCTGGATTATTCAGATACAATTATAATAAAACAATAGAAAAAATTAATCCAATAATGAGATTAGCTAGTTCAATATCGTTGGAAATGGCCCATATATGCAGATTCGTAAATGATCACCAAGCTGTAATTAGAAAACTGTGTGAGATAATGAGGCAGGATTTCGACAGTTGATTATCAGTACGTTCCCAGTGCCATATCACGGCCGCGAAAACAAAAATTCGTGAAATTCGCCGATTCGATAGTTTTTTTTGGGGTGTAGAAAGATAGATAGTTTGCTATAGTGGTGACGACATGGATCTAAATCAAAAGCTTTTTTTTAGCCACAAATTGAAAATGTCAAAAATTGGTTGATTTTTTGAAATTCGTGTCTTGGCTGAAATTGATTTAGAAAATAAACACTAAGAATGTGCAAAATATACAATATACAAAATGTATAGAAAAATTAAATAGGTTATCAAATGAATAAACTCGATCGGGGAGTTGTTCTCGATTAAATTGATAATTTTATGTTTTCACGTTGTATACCGTGTCTCTTGCTGATCTAATCGTAATCTACCCAGTAGTCAAATCTGCTTTGTTAGCACCAGTTTTCCACGATTTCATCTTCCACGAATCAAACATTTCCCTCTGTCGCTCTCAGTTATACATGTATATATGACATATGATATGTATGTATGACTTAATCAGGAATCGCTATTTCATCTCATCGTTGTCATGATGTGCCTGATGTGCTATGAATTGGTATGTACGGATGGTTGTTCCGGGTGACGTAGATCGTGCCAAGTTATTTCCAAAGATCACTTCACCCATAGGGAACCATCATGACTGCACTTATTGTTTCGCGGGCTAATAATTCTTTCAGGTGATGAATGTCCGTGCCGCGGCCGCACCGTTTGAAAAAGTCACACGGACGCGGTCGGGAGAAGGCGGAGGAGAAACGCTGATTTATATCTCGATAACGTGCGATCCCGAGTTCAAACGTAGGGTGAAGTGCGATGGGGTACGGTGTTTTTGCTGCCACTAGTTGGAAATATAGAAAGGAGTTATTAACAAGTGATGTTGCTAATGAGGCTGCGCTAATGATGCTCTCATGCGGTGGTTACCTTCCTTCCAACATATATCTCAGTGGCAGACTGTCCTTGTTAGGTGTGGTCGGACTCCTGGTTAGTCCGGCTTTCTTACCGTCTCCCATAGTGTTCATTACGTGTCGTCTTATGGACTTATGGCCACGCGGATCCCATCATCACCCTCAGTTCAGAACTGATTGACAGCACGAAACTGATTTTGATATACAGTCTTCTCTCGGTAAAATCTAGTTCTAGAGACCTCGAAAAAACTTCAAATATATTACCGAGAATTATAATAATGTTTAGAGGGGCTGAGGAAAATATACAATTTACCTGAGGAGTGATGAATTATTTCTATCAGAACGAAGAAAATCATTCCTTTTTTCCACATCACATCAAAATTACGGGACGACACTCCTCTTACATGGTCCAATAATACCAAGAGAGTCGTCAAGTCTGCATGTTAGAAAGGCTTCCTTACATAAAATAATGGATGAATTATTTTAAGTCAAAATTGTTGAACGTAATGTTTTGTATTGAACGATGCGGATGCGGTTGAAGTGTGGATCATACTGGTTTTGGTTTATTGTTTCAATAGCGAACCTTTGGAATCGACCTAGAAAAAAAGTTAACCCCCCCCCCTCAAAATTTATAAAATAAAAATTTTTTTAAACGATTTTGGCATATGAGCTCCATTTGGGGTCCAGTTGTGCCTCAAAGCTTTTGGTTGATGTCAGTCACTTCTAAGGGGTGACAATTAAGGGTTGAAATTTTGAAGAGTGTCCTATCTGGAGAACTCTCGAATAAAGATATTGTTTTTTCACCAATTTGGAATAGTATTGAATTTAGGTTGAACCTAGTTTTGAACCTAGGAGTGAACCTAGTTTTTAGAGACCCCCGGACGAACCGTTTGCTCCCAACGAGAACTTAAGGGTCGGACTTACGATAAATCAGAAACACGAACGTGAATCGCAATCTCCGTTCAAATTTTAGTTGACCAAAATGCGATCGTTGTTTGTTTCTTCGAGCTGTACTCAGTTCTGCGTCTCTAGCAACCAGTAATCGAATTTCCTTATAATTATTACTTTATTATTATTTCCTAGGGCATTATAATAATTCCTACTAATCCCCGTATCTTCGAAATGAGTGAAGAATTTTGAAGTAGGTATGTGGTAGGTAGGTAATGACAATGGCGATCTATATAGAAAAATAATAAACCTTTGTGTAATAATTTGCAGCTTTTTGATTGATTTGAGGTCACGAATGGTCGGCACCGTTTGGGTTGATTGATGGAAATGGAGCATCAATTTGGTGCGGTGCAAGAAATAGTCTTATTATCAAAGTTTACAATTCAACATTTTTATTTTATAGAGATTAACATAGTGTTGCGACCTCGAAGAACAACACATCTCTATTACCTTATACTTAAATGTATATAATTATATTACGTGGTACGGTACAATCATTCTTAATCAGGTAGCGCATCTCGAATAATTACTAGGAAATCAACCGCTATAAAAACGCAGGTGTTGTACACGCAGGTAGAAGAAATATTTAGAACTCCTCGACGAAAGCTAGTTAGGGTGTAAGATGGTAAAATACACACCTTGAAGTCTAGTAATACAAGTATCAGTGGTTCGAGCTCGGCAAGGCCCTTGAACTCAATGAATCTTATTAATCTCTGGTTTCGCAATGGGCCCGTATTTATATTTACGGCGCATTATACGGCCATAAAGTTATTTAAACGATAGCATCTAGGATGAAAAAGAAGAGGAGAAAAAACCTCCGTAGAAGGTGGTAGAGAAGGAGGGGTTTTTCAAACTTATTAACAGGCCATGATATCAGGAAGGTGCGAAGTTAAGTTCTTAATGACTTATCACGTTTCAGAACGCGTCCCGGCGATCGCTTATCGGTCTCACGTGAGCCTTTCCGCCAGCCGTTTTGACTTTAATAGTCCGCCTTCCCCTCAGACTGTGTTGCTGTCTTAACGAGACTTGTTATCTTCGTCTGGGTATACAGCCACTATCGGAATCTTCAGCCAATACCGCAGGATTGGAACGAACTGTTTGTAGTGAAGAAGTGTACGAGTAGGTTTTGGAGCGTTTTGAGATTATGATGCAGTTATTTTCGAAGTGGAATGACCAGATCCTGAATATAATACGTTCTAAACAACGTTTTTATAGTTGGTCGACTGGTATCATCAGATGCTTACAATTTGAGAGGCTTACGTTCTAAGTCATAGGGGTTATGCTTGATGTTCTGTGCTGGTTTATACGTGGTGCCCACGATATCTGGTCATTCCTTCCAAAGTAATATCGGAGACATTCTTCAAGCTACTTGAAGATTCATTCCTCAACATCCATGTATTACATTGAAAAGAATCTCTTGACTTGATTTTGTTAACGGAAAAACCTCGGAAATGGAGAAAAATATTGCTTTGCACCACCTCTCCAAGTAAGTTAAAACCAGATTTCTCTGCCCAAATCGGTCCCTACCATTTCAGTTGAGGGAGCACTAGGTAAGATCGCAAGAGAAATAATTTTTCTTGTTGACAGCTCCATGACCTTTCTGGCTTTGTCTTCTTCTTGTCACACGAAGAACTGAACGAATGTATGAGACTTGCAGACCCTCCACAGATGAAAATTTTGGAGTATTTTCAGTTCGGCACGTTTCATGTAGGAGTGATTCATCAACTCATCGAGGGAAGGTAAGAATTTATGAAAAAGTACCCCGTGGAAACCCAAGAACCAGCTGTACACGAGAGCATCGGTCCTGTGCCAAGTGAGCGGACGGCCAGGGAGTCATGGGTGCCTAGTGGGCATAAATCACAATCTTCTTCGTCTTCTAACAACAAACCATCACTCATCACTCACGCCGTCGATCTCTTTATCATGGGGGATCTTTGACCCAGCGAGTTCGGCCCCGTTCTTTCTCCTCATCTACAGAATCTTCCGAGAAAGGCGCCATACACACCGAGAGATTTCCGCGTGGGTAGGTTTTACGTCTTCATCAGCACAGATTGGATCGAACCTTTCGCCACGAATGGTCAAAGATCCCCTCAAACCAATTGCTCATAAACACTTTGTTTTGGTCATCAAATTACCTTGATGGAAACACTCAGAAACGTTGGTATACTCACAGTTTCTAGATCTTAAAGCTAATCTACATAATATGTACATATTCTACATAGTTCAAATCAAGTCATTTGGTTGGTATGAAATAATGCGTAAAAATGTATGAAACTACAATAAATAAAACACTCTCTTCTTGTTGGGCGGTCAATTCGGCTATTACCTACCGCACAGTGATTTTGCAACTGGCGACAAAGTAGATTAATTTTTTGTGTTCTTGCTTCATTTCAAGTATCAACTTCATCTAATTTCTCCCACAATGGGTAAAATAACACCTAGTCATATCCGTGATCTGTTGTTTTATTCCATCAAGGGAGAAATTCTTCAAACATTTCGGTGATTTTCTTCTGCCAAAACACGTTTTTTTTTTCAGATGCCCTCAGAAGCTTAAAACGTGCTTCTTTTCATAAACTTTTCAACTGTATTGAATATAATTTTAGGAAAAAACATGTTTCAAGCTTTTGATTACCTCTGAAAAAAACCTTGTTTTAATAGAAAAAATCACCAAAATGTTTTTAAAAAACACAGTAGAAGTTAAAAGTTAAAAGTTTGAGGTAGAAACACTATCTTAGTGTTCAGTTTCTCTGGAATGGTCAAGTGCTCACCATCTCGGAAATGTAACTCTCTTTCCAACAGTGTAATAAGATTTGAATTTGCATGAGAAATGAGGGAGTTATGACCATCTTAGTGCCTCAAGGTCAAAAACACGAAAAAAACTTCAAAGTGAAAAAAGTGGTATTTTGAGCGGGGAAAACGCTGTTGCAAATTAGTTGTGGTAATGATTCCTGGATATTGATCCATTGGTCCTGGGTCGAATACAATGGCCGGTGTCCATAAGTGCCTTCACCTCAACACCATTGACGAGGACAGTACGGACTAACCGAGGACAACTTGATGGAAAAGAACCGGTACTGGAATTCAGAATGTCACTGTACTCCGCAGACACACTTTTTTTGTGAAACTGGTGACTGATTGGCATCGTGCTGGTATGGTTTAATGAGTCCCTACTTACTCCGCAGTATCCCTTTAGATTCTAAAACAAAAAAAGTGAGTTGGTCCTGAATTGAGAGGGGTAGACATAGAGGGGGATATTGAACGCTCTATCTGGCAATGTGCCGTATGCTAAGTTCAATCTGTGCTGCTTTTCATAGAAGTAGTCCATGAGATTCCCTCCATGTACCTATATTCGTTGGCCTGAGTGCCCAACAATAATGGATTGTGCCCAAAAGCGCTTAGAAATGATTCTTTCCATTAGTCCCATAGAAAATCGTCTCTACTCAATTGATCGAAATACCACTTCTCAGCTATGCTTCTGGCTACAACTAGTGATTGTAAACGAACTATTCTCTCTTCATCGGTAACCCATCTATTGGAAATACAGGCTCTTTAGCAGAAAAGCATCCACGAATGGATATCTTGGGTAACCCCATCAAATTTTGGAATAACAACATTATGGACCCCAGGCTGAATTTTCTCCATGGTATCTTTAAACATCAGATATATATGTTATATCTGATATATGTTGTTAGATATCAGATATGTTTAGATCAGATATCAGATATCAGATATTAGATGATCTTAGATTCTAAGATTTTCTGTAACGATTCCACGTTACTTCGATAATGTTTAGATAGCAACGACTGAATTTAAGTTATCATACCATCGTCTTGATTGCATCCAATTTGCCTAGAGGACCCGGACACCTTCCCGTTAGGTGAAAACGGCATCTTGCTGTATAATTCCGTTCCAGACGTAGGTAAAATAAACGACTGCGCCACTGTTATGCTGCTGTTGTCTAAGGTCGGAATGAATCCAGAAATAATTATAATAAAATACACGTCATTCCATCGTAAACCTCAAACTACACAACACTTTATTCATTTTATCAATGTTATCTCTGTAACATTAATTTGTAACTCCGGAAGTATGGTAATCACATTACATTAGATTAGTAATGGAGTAGTTTTCTAATAAATTATATCAAGTAAGTAAACTTTGTTTATCTCATATGAAACTAATGTGTTCATGACTATTTATTAACTCTATCTCATTCCAAGTTTTAGAAAACCTATGGATATGCTAAGGATGTTTCGTTGTTCGACTCCTAAGTAGTTCTTATTGGGGATGAGTCAGGTCCGGTGATGTTTCCTAATAGTTTTCAAAAGCCAAGCATCATCCTTTCGCTTTGTAGAGCCACCGCCCCTTTGAAGAATAGTGTTCCTTCTCGGCCAAGAGCGTTCGAATACATATAAAATAATTAGGATTCCTTTTTCTGGGAGAATTTCCTTGTCTGAAGCAACAGATGCGCGATTCGAGTTTCGGAGCCCCTCAAAAGCAATAGCAGGCATTCAAAGATCTAAAAGGTTTCCCGGTTGGCACCGCCTATTTCGATTGAACGAAGCCAACAGTTCAACTCTCAAAGGCGATTTGAATGTAAAAATCTGGGAAAGGATTTGGTATAATTAGTTGAACCGGGTTGTAGGGTTAAGCGTACAGGTCCGATCCGAAAACCTTCAATCGGTCCGAGAAACGTTTAGATAAGAGGCATCGAGTCAGGTGACAGAATAGCTTCAGTGGAGCTAACGGCTTCCTAAAGAAACATGTCCTATCTTACAGCTCCTTTTCGAAATTGGTAGGATTCAATTCCACTCTTCAAAGTTGGCAAAAATTTTGGTCACTGACCTTTCAAGAGATTGCCTCAATTATTTAGCCCAAAATAAACTAATTCGGAGAACTTTGTCAAACCTGAACTTTAATTTGAAGATAAACAACGTATTTATTTTATGCTACTATTTATAATTATTATAATTATTAATAAATATTGTATGTTAGGTCATTGTCATGGGATTTATTAATAATTATTAAGATACTAACTTGAAGAATTATGACCAAAACTGGGCCCACGATGACGTTTACGAATAAAGTATACCTAGTAGGTACCCACTAATTTTCTGACCCCAATTTATGAACGCTTCATGGGTGATCTGTCCTCTCGCTCATTGCATCAATCGTTCGTAACCGTAAGACGATTTTCGTATTCTACCCTGCAATAATCTATTAGTACCTATTCGGCTAGGAAAATTGCCTGTGACAAATGGTGAATTTCGAGCGTCTGTAATCACTACAAGGGTGAAGTCATGAATTGTAATATTTTTCTTTTCATTTTTCAAATATTTTTGAATCAATACCTACCTACTCACGTACTTCCTAGTACCACACATTTGATTTACTATGGGTACAGTTCCTGAACCTTTTTCAACTCCTACAGATCGTTTTTCAACTTCCAAATATTTCAACTCTCAAGAGACAAGTTCATATTCCAATTTGATTATTTTTGATGTAGTATGTCTGCATTAAGTAATAAGCCAAGCGAAAAAAGCAGCTAAGAAGTGCTTTTGTCTCCGAACAACAAGAGTTGGAATCATTCATCCAAATAGCAAATCCAGTTTTGCTCCCCCAAGTTTAATTTTTGTTTCAAGAGAATACACCAGATTGATAACTTGAGTAAAATTCTCGAAATACTTAAAATTGAACAAGCAAAGTGTGAGTATAAGAATGATTATGTGAAAAATACTTGAACAAGTGAAATGTTTGAGTTTGAATGACAAGGTTGAAAAGTAATTTATTTTCGAATCTTGATCGGTTTTGGTCTACTTAAGAATCGCAGTTGATCTTCTTTGTAAAATTGTATCAATAACCTAAATGTTTTTTCTTTCTTTCAGGTTCGACGCAACCAAGTCGACCAAGGGCGCCAGCAAACTCCGAAGGGACCTTATCAACGCGGAAATCGCGAATCTTAGGGACCTTTTACCTCTACCTCCGTCGACGCGTCAGCGACTGTCTCAACTTCAGCTGATGGCTCTCGTCTGCGTATACGTGCGGAAAGCCAACTACTTCCAGCAGGGTGAGTACAATATTTATATTTTCTTTACTTGAATAAATGGATGAGAAAGATGGGTTTCACTAGAGCATTGTACACCCACAGTGAATGTTGATTGATGACTAGAAAGTTTTTAATTCTTTTCGATCGACTTGAAAATATCTATAAACCTGAAGGAGGAGGAATCACAATTCGGTGTGCCATGACGATTTTTCTCAGATAAAAAATATAGGCATATGGCATCTGTACAGCCTCGTCCACACTTACAATCCATTGATCGGCACTCACAGCAAACAGTACTCACATTGTTCACCGTGCCATACCAATGGTTTGTATGGAGGAGGATTTTCATTAAAAAGTGGTTTATAGCTTTTCCAAGTCAAATTTGGAATTTTCCAAACCAATTTTGGAATTTTTCATTTCAATTCCAGAATGTGATCCATACTTTTTATATGTAATGTTTGATGAAGTTCTGAACTAAAACATTACAAACACACGACGGTTAATTGTTTTTGTGTAAACAAGATGTTTTTCTTCTGCGGAGAATAAGGCTTCTACCAACTCTTCCAGGGACCACGGGTATGTGGTGGGAGGGGCGCTGAGGGACTCTCGGTCGGGAAGCTCCCTAACAGGTCACGTGTTATTTCGATTAATTTTACGACCAACTCTCATTTAACCATGGTTCATAGCTGAGAGCTCCGGATGGCCTCAATTGTTTCTAAAACTTGAACACTATCAATGACATGACCTCAGTCATTATTCATTCACTTATTAAATCATTATATAATCATTATAGGAAGCGAAGGGGGGGGGGGAAGTACATATTTGCCCTTGCTCGACACCAAGGATTTATTATTGATAATAATAAAACTAAAGTGGGATGAAGAGACGGAAATAAGTTGGAAGCACACAAAATTTATTCATAAAATTGAAAAATATTAGTACAGGTGTGAGTGTTTGTACTTTTGAGCGAGTTGTAATTTAGTGCGAGCGATTATTTTCTGAGAGAAGAATCTGAAAACTGTTGTCCAGAAACGATTGTCTAAATGTCAGGTATTCAAGTGCTGTAGAACATTTTTGGTTACTGTTAACCCTTATAACCCTTAAAAGGGTTAACAGTTATACATCTTCAATATAAATTCGAAATGGAACGAAAGTTATCAATCACAAAGTGTACTAACGAATATTGTATCGACAAGCATTGTCACGAACCGCCACTCTCAGGTGTTGGGAAAGGAACATCATGAAGAATTGTGAACCCTTTCCCAGAATGAGTACACCTCGTATTGTATTAAAAAACTCCTTACAAAGAGTGGATTATGTAACCAAAACTCAACAAGAAATACTGTCCGACGTAGTGTGGATTTATAATTCACAATATTTTCTCTCCCAGACACTCAACACGTCCTGTAGACCAATCGATCTGTCTGAGGGCAAACTCCCCTAGGCAAAGAGGTCGTGTACACAGGAAGTACAACTTTATTTTTCACACGATTTCTCATTAATATTATTCGTGTTTAGAACAAGAGTCTCGGCAAATTTTCAAACACGAGTTCTTCCTTACGCAACACGTGGGACGGGTTATTTTCGGCTCGTGATGGTCTTCTAAATAGGGGTGGATGGATTTTTCTGAGAAGAAATACTCTCAAAGTCGAAATGGAAAGTGTTATCGATTAAATGGATGGAACGAGCGGAGTAGGGCATGAAGAGGTTGCACAATGTGGCTGGCAGATTATTCTCGAGGCTTTCTCCAGGGGTCTCAGGCATAGCTGCAGGGCTAAGTCGGTCGGTCCACCCACGGCCTGTCTGACCTTTGGTCTACGATATTTTGAGACAATTAGTTATCCCAGGCCCGTCTAATTATTTGAAAATTGATTTCCATAAATATGTCGGGTTCAAAAATTTAGGTTCGACTTGTGAAATCGAAAAATATGTCGCCATGTTGGTTCAGTTGTCATTTCTTCCGACAGGTGACGGATGTTTGGTACCTTATCGTTAATCTTTTCCTTGTCACCAATATGTAAAAAGTGTATGCCATTCTTGTACAAGAGTAAATTCTATATTTTGAAATAAGCCCTAGGAAGTAGGTACTTGGAATTAAATTATGAAATGAAGTGTATCTTGCGACAACTTTAGTCCTACAAATATTTGTTTACTCCACTAAGAACCCGAAAGTTTTGCACTTAAAGATTGTTTTCGTGTTTTTGAGCTTATGTCACTAAAATTATTGTAACTAATTTAAAGATTAAAAAAAGAAATTCCGTTGGAAAGAGTGTTAAATTGCCTTTAATTTTTGTTCCACATCCTTTTCACCTAAGCCACGATAAACATAAATTTTTTTAAGCCTAAATTTGAATTTTTGTCATTTTTTGCTTCCTTAACAATTTTAAATGGTGTTTTGCTACTATATCAAAATAAAACAATACTTTTTTGAAATTTATGCGCGGAAAACATGTTTTTATCAAAATTAGCGTTCCAGCATGAGACTCTGGGGTTGACTGGGGGGATGAGGACGGTGTCGCTGCGCAGTGGGTAGCCCCCCACCCCATTGCTGGATCGCTGATTTCGTAAAAAAAACCAAAATAAATAATCACGTTTTCCGAGTTCAATCACAAATTTCTCTGTCAAAAACTGGTCTAAAATAAGGGAGTTTAATGAATTAATGTAAAACTAATGAAAATTACATGTTTTTACCGGGGAGCTCACCAATTTGTTATAGAAAAATTATGTAATAGCATAAAACTATCGAAAATTGAGAAGCAAAATGTTGACAAAAATTAATGTTTACGCAACAAAAAACGTGTTTGACGTGACGTAAATGAATGAAAAATTAACAATCTTTCCAACGGTATCCTCACTTTTTATTTCATTTCATAAATTAAGGGGGTTATGACGATTTTAATGACAAGGTTGTAGGGAAAAAGTTGTTGCAAATTAGTTGCAGAATCTATCCCCAGAGTTTCGTCGTTCTTATACACCCTGTATATCGCGTGTCTCAAGCAACACCTTTCAGCAGTTCCTCCCTTCAACTTGTTTAGTGAGAAAATTCTAACTCCCTTCTCACCGATCAATTCGGGTGTAAAAAATCATCTTCAGGTAGAAAAAAAGACAAATACGGAAATAATAACTAATCAGTGTTGACAGGTGTCGACTCAATTGCAAGTATTTTTATTGATAAACTTGGATCTCGGTAACCGCTCCAATTACAAAGGATTTTGCCAGCATCATATTGCGACAGATGGCTTATGCTCATAAAATATACTCGATTCATAAAAAAGTAAGTAAAAGTAAAGTAAACAACCATCTCAGGTTGAATTTTCGTACAACTGTTATTTCTGGCGTCGCGGACGTTCAGCTGCTTTCCAAAGGGAAAAAGCTGCAAATTATTACACAATGGTTTATTATTTTTTTTATATAGATCACTTGTCTGCAAAGAACACGGCTTTGCCAATGCTACCACCAACCAACTTGAAGAAAAACATCGATCACAATTCGGTCAGCTAACATTTGAACGGAGATTCGGCCTCTTTTACGATTCACACTCGTGTTTCTGATTTATCGTAAGTCCAAGTAAGTGCCAAGTGGGGAAAGTGCCGCGTACGGCGGACGGCAGACGGACGGCCAAATTTTTATTCGATTTTTGGATTCTACGTACCATGAAACGTAAAACAACAAATTTTGAGGGGATGTTAAACATTTTTTGTTCTTGGTCGATTCCAAAGGTTCATTATTGAAAATAATAATACAAAATCCGCTCGTGGCTACTTATTGCCTCACCCACCTAAGTGGAGCGGTGTTATCAAGACATGCGATATCGCCCTCACCACCAAACTGACCAACTCGATTCATAATTACTTAGTCATACTTCCAAGGTTCTCAACACCGAAAAACATGGGGGTTTCAGTAATTAAGCCTCCATTAATGTATCTAGACACACGATACTCTACTTTCTGAGCTTTCCTACTCTACGGACCAACTATGCCGTATTTATTTCTCACGAGAAAGTGTGAGAAAATGATGATTCTAATTGCCGAACGACCGTAGGCGGTCCAGGAGGCGTGGTCTCAGCTGAGGAACAATGACGAGAGTTTAGCTGGCTTGATGAGGACCTTCGCGATTGCACTGATGATAAAAAACGCCGTGTCCCCCGAGGTTTCGATCCCTAGAGTCTGTTTGGCACCTAATGTCCATCTGAGGTCATCCTCGCCTAGTGGAGACACAATGGACGAACACTGGAACCCGCCCACCGTCGTAAATTGTCCGGAAGACGATTTTCTACGCTCCAAACCCATTCCCATACATTCCACAACAACCGCTATCTGTACGCATAGCGTCTTTGGAAGTGTCGAGTCGTAGAATTATCTATTAAAATTATTCGTGTGCCAATATTTCTTAGCCTCTCAAGCGCTGGCACTAAATATTTGCTGGAAAAACGTTTCAAGGTGTTCAAGAAAAAAAGAAAGTTCAATGGTTGCTAACACTGAACTGAAGCAATACCGGCCTAGAGCAGACCAAGCTCGTAGCTTGGATTAAGATCAGTGGTGGTCAGATATCCCAGGCTGACATAGCCCGACCTAATTCACCTTCTAAAACAAGAGGCACTGGTCTCATCAGGCAAATAAGTCAATAGCGAATAACATGAACAATATTGCATCAATCAGTTTAACTATAATAATCCCCTCTTAAATAAGGGTTGGTACGATATTCCTAGCTGTGGTTGGATACCTGAGGATGAACAAATAGTCAATAGCAAGCGATGTAGCCACCATCTTTCTCTGAATATTTATTATTTACTTTAATAGACCTGACTACGGAGTATTACGAATAGAAATACGCTGTAAATTATTACAAAACGGTTCGCTTTTTCTGTACGTATCATCCTAGCGAGGCTAGGAACGAGGCTTTTCCATCATTATTACTATTAGTTTCTAGTTTGTATACCAAGACCATAAACTGAGAAAGGCCTATGCTTTTAACAACGGCTACGACACGTGCAAATGTACCCTACAAGTCCCAAAACATACTCTCGAAAGCTTAATTTATGCTTCCATCCAAGCGAGGAACTTCCACGTCGCACACTAGGAAACAGTGTTGAGGTGCCTCTGTCCTCCATAAAATGAAGTATCTACAGTGAAAATGTAACTCTATTGTATCGATGAATTTTTACCATGTAGATTTCCAAGATTTGTGATTTTTCTTGACAATTGCTCTGCTCACCCTAATTTGTGAGTATTTATAGCAAATAAAATTGATTAACATTGTCTGATTATCACGCAACGTACACTATAAACTTTATTTTGACAACAAAACATCTTTATCCGAAAGTTGTGAGTGGCCTAATATTCATCATGAAATTTGGTTCATGGTTACTAAGGAAGTACAACTGCCGTTAATGAAACTCTAATCGAAGAAATACCAATGATAGCAGTATTTTGATACTATTTCCGTTAGTGAACATTCATTTGCTATTCACACTCGTGTTTGGCTCTCGTTCTTCCCAACTTCAAGTCCTCATAGGGAGTGAACAGTAGGTCCTACAGAGCCCGAGGTGGTCTCATTCGAGTCTAAAAATTCAATACTATTTTAAATCGACAAAAAAACAATAACTTAATGACAAAAGTTTCCAAGTCAGCTCTATTTTTCACCCTTTAGGAGTGACTGACACTATCCACAAGCTTTGAGACACAACTAGACCCCAATCGGAGCCCACATACCAAATTTCATCAAAATCGGTCCATGGGAACTAAGAAAGTGCCGCGTAGGGCAAACGGCGTACTTCGGACGCACAGAAAATTTTTTATTCAACTTTTGGATTCTTCGAACCTTGAAACGTAAACTATCAAACTTTGATGGCGTATCAAAATTTTTTTTCTTGCTCGACTCCAAAGGTTAATTGTTGAAAATAATAAACCAACGAGCTCTGAGTTGGTCGAAATTTCTAGGTTGACCATCAACATTCACCGTGTTTTTAGCAGTGGCTGATACCTTGGTGACGTCTCAGCAGCCCAACAAGTCAATGGCAAGTGCTGTTGCAAACACTGTCATTAAAACATCACCATTGTACTGTCATTACAATGGCTGCTTGAATACATGTTTTGACGCATCACTGTGTTTGCAATAATTTTGATGTTCATATTCAGCTTGGAATACTCTAAATCTTACTCTATTCTATTCTGTAAGATTGAGGTTGTGTGATGTGAATATCGGGTCGCAGGCGAATTACATAATCACCGTCAAAGATCAAGAGTTAATTCAAAAGGCTATGTATAAATTACCAAATCTCCACGAGAGCCTGTTGTTGAGAAACGCTTGGCACGTCTTTATCATATGGAACGAATCTAGTCGACCTACGATCGTTTTAAAGGGATGAGTA
This sequence comes from Apolygus lucorum, assembly GCA_009739505.2. NCBI lineage: Eukaryota > Metazoa > Arthropoda > Insecta > Hemiptera > Miridae > Apolygus > Apolygus lucorum. The sequence continues at coordinate 28,726,062 of CM019178.2, read as the reverse complement.
ATTCATGCGATCGAAGTAGTACGTGAGTGAATACAGAGAAGGGCAGTGTCGATTTCTCATGTCAGGTCATGAGAAAATGAATATTTCTGTTATATCTGTTAAATTCCTCCAATGTACTCAGAAATAATTCGCAAATAATAATAAATTACTGGAAAGAGGCAAAAAATGCTTTGTTACGCTTGGGTGGTACATTGCTCAATTCAGTATTTGAAAAAGAAGATTAGAAACGATATCTCTGACACACTTGAGTAAATCTAGTAGGTCTTATCGATGGACCCTAGAAGCCATTGCCTCTAAATGCCCTAAGGCATTCAAAAGACAAACATTCATTGAAGCTGTAAGATGTTCTATGAATGCAGAACTCAAAGTTCACGGGAAATTTTTTTCTATACATTCCTCATTCCTATGAACTCCCATTCAAGGATTCATGTGTCCACTCTTTCCAAGATCCACTTGAATTGAGGTATTTACACCTTACACTCAGCTAAGCAGCTTCCTTCAAGGTTAGACTAATGACCTTTTCTGACTTTGACATTATATTGGCACTAAATACGAAGTTGCAATAGCAATTGTAGAACAATCTGGTTTTAGGTACCTACCTAAATATAGATATACAAGTGAATTTGGTAACTCTCCATAGATTTGGAGTTTCAAGGATTGATGTAGTAGACTTCTTCACGTAGAAGTCGACGGATATACAGGGTGAATCAGATAATGTGGTCAGTACTCCAGGAGATAAGAATAATTCAGGGTTAGGGGGGGAGGGGGGAGATGGTGCCCTCCAGTAGGTCCGCTTTCGCCCAACCCCAGAGTCTCATGTCAAAACGTTGACTTCTTTGAAAAAAATTTTCCGCGTTCAAACACAAATTTTCCCTCTGAATCCGATCATTGTATATAAAAATGCTTTGTTTATACCATTAAAAAGCTTTTAAACCATTTTTTTAGTGTTGAGGTACACGAAAAACAATCGGAACTTAGAACACTTACAGCCGTTCAAAATTTGGGATTTCTCAACTTTCAGAAATTATATGTTCAGGCAGTTTTTTCAAAAAAAAAAAAAAATAAATAAATAAATAAAATAAATCCATCAAAAAGTATGGTTTTTGATCCAACACAAACACGTTTATTTTCGATGAAAACTGAAAACTCTTCAAAGGAGTGTGAAAAGTTGTTCGAAACAAGAACTTCTGTTTGAATGCGGTACTGCAGGAACCTCCAAACCTTGATGAATCCCCCAATTTCTTGTTAATGATTCGCTTAGTGCATAGAGATTATGTGCACCGCATGGTGCACCACTTGGACAGCAGGGATTGAAGAGGAAGTCTCCTTTGGTTTTTTCCGTCCACTGTCCTGTCATTGACAAAAAACGCTGCAAATTAACACAAAAAGGTTTATTATTTTTCTATATAGATCACTCGTCTGCAAAGAACACGGCTTTGCCATTGTCACCACCAACCAATTCGAAGAAAAACATCGATCGCATTTCGGTCAGCTAACTTTTGTACGGAGATTCGACCTCTTTTGCGGTTCACACTCGTGTTTTTGATTTATCATATCCGTGTGGTCTCAAAAAATTCTATACTACCTTACGTGATTGGAAAAACAATACCTTTATTTCAAATTTTTTTGAATTAGGGCGTTTTCAACATTTCAAACCTTATTTTTCAACTCTTAGAAGTGACCTACATCAACCAAAATCTTCGGGGCACAACTAGACCCCAAATGGAGCCTACATACCAAATTTCATCAAAATCGGTCAATGCTAAGTTGGGAATGAGCCGCGTAAACGTAAAAACACAGTAAACCAACAAATTTTGAGAGGGTGATTAAAAAAAAAAAAATTTCTTGGTCGATTCCACAGGTTCATTATTGAAAATAATAAATCAAAATTAACGTTTGTCCCAACAATATAATGCTCTCCTCAGATTCAAACAAATTTTTAAATAAAAACGTTTTAGAGCTAATGAAAAAAAAAATCTTTAATTAATTTATGACTTAGGAAGGCTCTAAGAGTTAAATTATGGTAGTCATCATAGTTGAATAAGAAATAAATGTTATAGGGCAATTTTTGTAGCAAATTAGTTGTAGAATCAATCCCTGGCGTACTGACCACATTATCTGATACACCCTGGGTGTGCAAATGTTTTGGGTAGTGTATGACAATCGACCCGATGTAAATTATGTCAGCTTTATTGGGATTTGGGTCCAACAACAAATCCTCCTCTTTCACCAAAAGATGGTGAAAGAGGAGGATTTGTTGTTGGACCCAAATCCCAATAAAGCTGACATATGTTTTGGGTCCTTCCGATTCCGTGCTGTGGCGCCCTTCAAGCTGATTTCCATTGGCTCGTTTACCGATCAGCGGGAAACCAAGACAAAACTGAGAGTTACGAGATAATCCGATAGCTGTGTATCGCACGGAATGATCCCGATCGGCAGTCGATCATCAGCTGAAGGATCATAAGTCCATACGAGTGCTCGTCTCCGTAGGGAAGGTTGAGGGATGGGTGACTCACCCGGTGGGAGATGGGTCCTCGAGGCGCTGCATCTTTATTCATGAGGGAGCCCCGGCGCTGGGAAACATTTTCGAACTTGAAAAGTACCGGTCCCCTTCGAACGGCTCCTTATCGGCTCTTTGGTATCGATCAATCGCACTTTCAAAATTGAATCTTTCGGATGAAGTTATGAAGCGCCTACTACCGTGCTTACCACTCATGTCTGTTTTGTTGGGACTCCATCTAGGAAATCGAAATAGCAGTTATGCAGCGCAGTACCTTAGATAAATTTTCGAACATAAAGTATGATCTTTATCAGTACTTTCAAGACATATTTCATGATTATGATTTTTATTTTTGTGAAACCAATAAACAATATCAGGGGGGCAATCCTAATCTGAGTAATCTCCGAATTTGAGAGAAATCAGTCAATTCGACCGTGCAGTTACTGCAAAATACGCTGCAAATTATTACACAACAGTTTATTATTTTTCTTAAAAGATCACCCGTCTGCGAAGAACCATTCCCATTAATACCATCATATTCCATCATAATTTTGTCTACTGATAGTACCCTCCTATATTATCGATTTGACAAGGAGTACCTACCAGCTAAACATCGTTGTCCCAAAGTTGTGGGTGCCTTTAATTGCTTTGTTTCTTGGTTGTTAAGAAGCATAAATGAGTGACATGGAATTCTATTCCAACGAAAACTGATTGCTAAAGAAGAAAACTGAAGACAACTCGAAGAAACGAATGGCGGTCACGTTTTAGTTAGCTAAAAATTCAACGGAGATTGGACCTCTTTTGTGATTCACACTCGTGTATCTGTTTTATCGAAGGAAAACCCTTAAGTACTCGTAGGGAGCGAAAGGTTTGTCATGCAGAGCTCCGGGTGGCCTCAAAAATTTTTAAAAATTCGATACTATTTAAAATTGGTGAAAAACGATACATTTATTTCGAGATTTTTCGAGCTAGGGTACTCTTGAAAATTTCAACCCTCAATTTTCACCCCTTAGAAGTGACAGACATCAACCAAAAGCTTCGCAACACTAGACCCCAAATGGAGCCCATATACCAAATTTGAACCAAATCGGTCCAGGGTTCCTTAGAAAAGTGCCGCGTACGGCGAAACTTTTTATTCGAATTTCGGATTCTACGTACCTTGAAACGTAAAACATTAATAAATTTTCAGGGGAGGTTATTATTGAAAATAATGAACCAAATCGAATTCGATCAACTGAAATTCGGCTCACTTTTTTTAATCGCTTTTTTTTCGTCAGCGAACGCTCTGGTGCAATTCACATTCGTGATTTTGATCATCATAATAAGTCCAATACAGAGTAACTGAGACAACCAATCGGTCCTCAGGAATTGGAAAAAGTGCCGCGTACGGCCTACGGGGGACTTACAGCAAATGTTTTTATTTGATACTTGGATTACACACCTTGAAATAAAAACCTTCAAATTTTTAGGGGGTGGGTACAATTTTGGTTTATTATTTTCAATAATGAACCTTTAAAATCGACCGAGATTTTTTTTTTCAAACCCTCCTCAAAATTTGTTTGTTTTACGTTTCAAGGTACGTAGTATCCAAAAATCGAATAAAAATTTGGCCGCCCGTCCGCCGTTCGCCGTACGCGGCATTTTGTTCAGTTACCATTGACCTACTTTGAAGGACTTGAGGGTTGGACTTAAGATAAATCAGAAACACGAGTGTGAATCGCAAAAGAGGCCTCACCTGTGTTCAAATTTTAACTGACCGAAATGCGATCGATGTTTTTCTTCAAGTTGGTTGGTGGTAACAATGGCAATGCCAAGTTCTTTGCAGACGAGTGATCTATATAAAAAAATTATGAACCTTTGTGTAATAATTTTCTTCTTGACCGTACGCAGGTCAGATGGCGGTTGAATCCTTGAGCTACCGTGCAAAACGTCTAGAAGTAATTTCAAAAACTCGTTTGCTTATTCCGTACTCAATTACTAATTTATTCCGTCGGGTACGATGTCCGATCGCTAACACAGAATAAATTAGTACCTTTTCAACAAATAATAATTATTTGTTAATAATTAATTAATTATTAATTAATTAATTAATTAATAATTAATAATGTAATAATTATCAAAATTATTTTGATGTTAATGTGATTTACCCTCTTTATTGTATCTTCTTTGGTAAGTATGTCTTTTTCATATTGCCTATTCGTCACTTGTATAGCAGGAATTAATATTAGTAGATCTTGTGGTTTTGCAAATATTTTAAGATTACCAGTCCACTTGTAGACCAAAAATAGAATAGCTTACCAAAACTATAAGTATAAAACATAATTAACAGTATTTTGCTTAACGAAGTACATATTTCATTTTCTCACACTCAGATTGAGTTACAAATCAACTTTGCCGAGTCTTTCGCAAGGGACGTAGGTATGAAAAATGAACTGAGTTTTATACCTCCATTGAAGGACGGAGGAAATGGGCACCATTTCGCACGCAGAACGGACCCCTCATTGGCCCGGAGATTTCCCAACCGCTTCGCCGCTTCGTCAAGCGTGAAACACAATGAGCCCATTCGGTTCTAGTAGGTTGTACCCCAAGAAGCTCGAGGCATTCAACCAAGTATAGTTTGTAGCTCTACACAAATTTATCTTGTAACTTTCGTTCTCAGTTTCGAATCCCTGTGCTAATCCCTGGCGATGGATTTTATTGGTGAAATAGCAATGCATAGAACGGTGTACAGTGTTTGCCATTCGGATGGCCCATACTTCAAAAATCGATTCTACAAGTTATTTCCAACAAAAAATGTTTCCTTGCAAATTTTGTATTAATCCCTTATTTTCCCAAATTTATTCAAATTTACGATTTTTATATTGCGATTTTTTGACCTTGTGTCATTGAAACAACCATAACTCCCCTTATTTACCAAGAAAATTCAAATGCTATATATTGCAAAACCAAGATCTTAAAAAAACTTAAATATCAAGTCAAAATGCAAAGTTTAATTTTTTGAAATTTGACTTTTCTTTAAATTGAAGTTTTAAATTATAACCCCTGCCTATTTTGATGGGTGCTCTCCAGGTAAAACATGACCTAACCACTTTTCCAACAAGTTATAATTTTTTAGGATTAGGTACTATGAAGTTTGAGAATGAAAGTAATGTAATAATGTTTTTTAAAAAAGAAGTATTATTTCGGCAAAGTTAAAGGGCTTTTTCATCTTCCAAGAGTTATTAGGTAGTGAACTGCTATACAGAGTGTCCCTGTAACAATCACCCCAAAACCTCTCGATATAATGGTATTGATCTTTCACCAATTAAAATATTATTAAATTTTTAGAATTGAATGAGACCACCCAAAGCTTTGTTGGACAAAATTGATCAGAAACACAAGTGTGAATCGCAAAAGACTGTCGACTGACTGAAATTTGGTTTAATATCCCTTTCGAATTTCTGCTGATCAAATACGATAGTTGTTCGTTCCTTTTAATAGTTTCGTGTTGCGCTCAGTTGTGGGTCCTTAGCAACCAAAAACCAAATTTGGTGACTCAGGTACAACTGTCAGATAGGAGCGATATTAATGCTATTAGAACTATTGATGTGACTAATGTTTGAGAAAACCAACAATCACCGTACCTATCGATTCATTATTACAATAGTCGGAATAAATAATGAAATCAAGATTTCCGCAATTTTCGTTCCATGTTCCCCATGTATTTTCACCACATTGTTCATGATTCTGATCATCCATAGGGCAGTTAGAATTACGGTACAAAATAGAATAGTAAGTATGATAACAATAGGGTGTGCGCCTGGGTAGAAAAAACTGTTTATTATTATTTTTTAAGTTATTTTTTAATTTTTTAAGTTATTTGTCTAAGGTAGACCTCATTCTGAAAATTTTGGTACCAACCGTGACCTCCTAGCGTATGTACTTAAATCTTTTCCTATGAATTTTTGAAGTTTCGACCGTTTATGACGTCACAGTGGGCTGGGGGGTCCCGCCACGGCGAGAGGGGCGCGTGACGTCATAAACGGTCGAAACTTTGAAAAATCATAGAAACAGATCTACTCACCCTAGAAGGTCGCGGATGTTGCCAAAATTCTCATGATGTAGTCTACTTTCGATTAAAAAAAAAAAAAAGATCAAGGCGCACCCCCCATTTGGTAAATATTTAATCAAACATCACCAGACGCTATCTTCATTAATCTAGCTACCTGTTTTACCAACTAGCTTGGAGTTTGTAGGTTGTCTGCGAATAGTTTGGAAATTAAATTGCGCCAGGTTGGTTTGGCTCTTCATGAATAGAAGTGGATCACAGGTTTACAATGTCAGGTAGTGAAAAGATAAATTTACTGTAATAGTATTGTATAGTATCTGTCTGTTTAGTTGTTACATATTGAGTATTATTAGTGATTTTACAAAAATGCCTTACTTCATAGTAACCTTGTACCTTAAGTAAGGTACCGTAGTAAAGTAGGTGTATTCAGTTGCCATGATTTCCTTGGTGAAACTAATACACCAACTATCATGAGCAGAAAGGGTACAATTTAAACAATAGGTTAGTAGGAAAAAATCGAAATAAAAAAGAAAGAAAATCATATAATGGGAAATGACTGAAGTGATAAGTGACTTCAATGGTTGGTAGACAAGAGTGATGTGAGAGATGAGTGCTCAACACCAAACAAAAGGCGTCTTGGGAAGAGTGGGCATAATGGCGCTAAAACTCCAAGGGAGTTCTACAAGTGAATCTTTGTCAGCTCCTAATTACCATCTTCCTCCCATCCATTTCACATAACAAGGTAGAAGGTCCCCTTAACCACTACGGTAACCATTGACCAGAGGATATGACCGTTTCACTTTGCGGTAAAAAAAACTAACAGGCGTTCAAGAAGAAACCCGTTTTTGGCTGCCTCAGAATAAGCTTGATTTAATATGGAAAGTGCCCATTATGTTGGTGAGCTTACAATCTCTCGTACTAGTAATGTCTTAGCATAACTTATAGCACGATTAAGCATGACCAGGTTATTGAAATGTTGCTTCAGTAACTGTAAGCCAATCTGATGATTGGACCTCCTTATGAACATGGTAATCAGGACGAGCGTCTAAACCACACCTGCAGCATTAGTTCATGTATCATCCACTAGGGATTTTCCTATGGATCATATCGATACCTTAAAGCACAAAGAGCTCCAAAAACGGAAAAGAAGTAAGAAACAGAAAAGAAGAAGAAAAAACACAAAAGAAGTTATCACCAGTGCACAATTCCTAAAATAATAGTTTATTACACCAAACTCTTTAATTTCTTCAAGAAATTTTCGAGCAATAATCGACAAGAAGGTCAATAATAGTTTTGTTAAATTTGAGTTTTTCTTGAGCTGAAAAAAATTTAAAATGTGGAAGATGGATGGACATAGCACTTTTGTGCTTTAAGGTATCGATATGAGATAAGCTCAGTTCCATATTTTGGTAAAGCTTGAGATAATGCGATGCAGCAGATTCAAGGGAAAAAATTTTTCCCTTGAATCAGCTGCATCGCATCATCTCAAGCTTTACCAAAATATGGAACTTTACCAAAATAGTAAAGCATTTAATGCTTTACTATCCCTAGGGAGGAATTATGAACTAAATTAGTATATTAAATGCTGTCGGTGTGATTTAGACGTTTGTGTCATCAGGAGGGTACAAAGACAAAAACTCCCTTTCAGCAAAAAGCTGACTTTCAAAAACTCTACAAATTAGTACACAGCTGTATTTTTCTGTTATTTTTTTCTACAAAGATCACGCGTCTGCAAAAGTAATTTTCGTCAGTGATCGTTCATATTTATGTGATTCACACTCGTGTTTCTTATTCGTAGTTCATTATGAAAAAAAAGTAACAGTTTTTTACGAGACACGTGATTGATAGACTTCCTCTTTCTGATGTTAATGTGTTTTGAAGTCGGTTAAAAATTCGAAGAAAGTCGGATTATTAAAAATTTAATTCTGCAAAATTCAAATTTGCTGCTGTTAGTCCGATGTTGATGAAATTCATAGGGGACCTTCTTGAAGTTAAAAAGCATCAAGTCTGAAATTTCGTCAAAATCGGACAATGATTCTGTATAGTTATACTCGGAATAAGGGGGGCCACAGATGACAAGCAAAGTAGCTCAGGAACTCAATATTCGAGGAAATTTTGATGACCTAAATTAGTTGACCTACTGCAAAATACGAGTCAAAATACATTGGAATATGTTTAGTTGGGTTGAAGTAGTTCAAGTTGAGTGTCATAAATCTCTACTGCGCCGAAGGTGTTTTTTACCCATTCTTCTGATTCCTGGAAAACTCCTATCTTCCAAAGGCTGCGAGGAGACAAACTGCTTTGCTGTACTTGTTAATTAGCGCAAAAGGATTGGAAAGTATAAATAGATAAAAAATATCGGACCAGTTCTTAAAAGGTTTCCGTGGGAGAAAGAAGGGCTGAAGAGTGAGAGAGATAGAGGGAAGGGAAACGTTATCAAACATCTCTGAACCAGGGATGCTTCGCCAGAGCGCAAGACCTTGGGACCTCCTTCGGGAACTTTTAATGAGAGGGAATGACTCGGCTGGGCTTAATTATGTGTTTAGAGCTGTGAATAAGCCATAATCCTTCTGATTGAGAGCAGCCCTTGACGGATAGAGATTGATGTGAGTCTTCCCAATGGTCCAACGGTAGCACAATCGTAACCATAACTAACATGTAATCACCCGCTTCCGACTTCTTTTTCACGAGCAGCTCTCATCCGATTCAAATTCTTTTCTACATCTAGCCTTTATTCTCAAGTTTCAGGCTGTTGGAAGTAGTCTATCATTTCCCATAAACTTGGTACTATCGTACTTCGGCTAAGTACGATTTAGTTGACGGGGTTCAAGATTATTTCAATATGCGGAAGACGATTTGAACAAAATTGGATAATTTTGGAAGTGAAGGGTGGGAGATGATACATGCACGTTTTTATACTGCAGAGTGACGAAATCATTAAAAATCAGAGGTTTGTTGGATACCCTTTTTACCTTATTGGCTCTGGTTGATTATAAATTCCAACATTGCTCTCATCAGTTCTACGGTAAAGCATAAGCTTACTAGGGATTACCCACGTAACTCAGGATAATCAGCTCCTGAACGATCGTTTTCTCGCGATCTGGCTCTATTCAACGTCTCTGAAACAAAACGTACGACACCCCTTGACCCTCACTCCATATTCGTTCAGTGAATTATAATCGTTCCTAATGCTCGCCAGATGAGCAAGGGCTCGCCAAGTGTTCAGAAGGGGAAAAGGGCCATTCTTTGCAAGGTAGGAGGGGGTTGTTCAAAGCTCGAGTATGTTGGGTAATCTCCTGAATTGTCGTCCACCTCTTAATACGCCAGGCCCTTCTGGACCTCTTCTTCATCCTACCTTCGCAACTTCTTCTTCACTTCTCGGCTATGGGCGGTTTTTGCTTCCTTTTTCCTTTCATTGCCCACAAGTTAGTTGGCAAGAGAGTTGAAAGTCGCCCTCTTTTGTGTTTAATCTACGGCCTATGTCTGCCTATTTTCATCTTCACCGGCGCTCCTTCCCATCCTAACCCATCCTGTATAGTCCATAGGCCATATTGCCTCCCATTACCTGGCATGCTGATCGTGATAACCTTCCTCTATGCCTCCAAATAACAAGTTTGTACGATTTTCCAATGCTTAGAGAATTAGTGTTGTTACAAACCATCAGTTCATTCCTCGAGCTTAAAAATCTAGAAGAGATTACCCATAACTACTGCACAATGATGGATTTTCTGGATCCAACGAATGAAAATTTACTTTCAATTGATTATTTTGCACCTCCTCAAAAGAAGAACCCCACATGGAGTAATTATATAATGAATAGGCTGCATCCCAACTAACCAATTTTCGGTCAAAACATACAAAATTTCAAACCCAAAACTGGCGGTTTGATAAGATTTTGAAGTTCAAAAAATATGCTTATGCAGGGGAAATCAGGAATGATGGACAAGAGGATTTTAAATGATATGGCTTTTGTCGATACAGGTAGGTTATTCATGATCCCTCCTTGACACGTCTTCGATTTCAAGGAACTCCACCTATGAGAGAAGTCGGTTCCTGAAAACTTAATAAGCCGCCGCATTTAAAGATTACGACCGGAAAGCCTGATCATAAGACGAATGGTACCGGAACCCTGTAATGGTTGCATAATGGGGATCCGGGGATTCGATCGAAGGTTTTTTACCGACTGTTTGGTATTCATGTGCGCTATCCGCCGGCAGCTTTTGGGAGCCGTATTTCCCCCGCGACATGTAAATGATTCCGTTGAGAGAAGATGGAAGCAATATCAAACCTGTAAATCATATCGTAGTAATCACCGAGGAGAGATTAATAAGCCGCCATATACTACTGTGGATTCAAACTGAATGAATGCCAAAGTCATAAATCTGAGAAATAAAAAGCTGAAAATTATTTCTCAACAGTATTTACTGATGTTTTGGTGGAATTATAAATTTAACTGAGGTCAGTAATTAGTTTCAAATCAGGATTTTTACCGACTATAAGTCTGTTTATGGGAGTTTACAGACAGCTATAGTTATAATTTCCTGACACTCGTACCTAGGAGTTGCATCTCTGGTCAAAACAGTCGAAATAAGATTGGGATGCACCAAATCACTTGAAGCTAAACAGTTCAGGAACTGAAACGAAACACAACTGGCAGCTAGGACTGTTGAACTGTACATGTACAATCCTTCAAATGGTTCGGAGAAGAGTAGCCCAGAATTTCCAACGGGATACGCTGGAACCGAATCGAAGGCAAAGGAGAGTGATTTAGCAGTGTTCCGCGCTACCCCCTAATGGCTGACTATATTTGGGCTCAACTCCTTCGGCAGAACCTACCGTATGACATAAGAAAAGCTTCCTTCTCTCACATCCATCAAGCATGATTTATTTTGAGGTTGTTCATGGGTATGGGCTTCGTTAGCGTCGATTAATCAGCTCTTCGACCGAGGAGGGTGCAAGGATGGGAGGGTGCAAGTGTTTTTTTCCTCCAAAATATTCCTCTTACCTCCTTAAAAGCGTGTAAGGAGAGAGGAAACGAAAAAATACTACTTATCGCAGGACCGAATTTTTAGACGCGGTCTGTAGCATGGCAATTTCACTCTGTCAAGACTAGATTTATGAACCACGCGTACCTACCAAAGGGTAATTCATCATAATTCATAAACTCTCTTCTCACCATACCTCCTTACTAACTTGTTATTGTATATAAACATCTCTTTCACCTACAACTGTCCTGAGAACTCAAGTGAACTGTGAATATTATAATTATGAATTATGGTTTATCATCTCAAGTTACCGAACCTTCTTTATTGACTTCCTGACTGTAGCCAACGTTATGTTTAAGAAAAAAAAACAACAAATCGATAGTTGTTGGACCGTGATTGAGTAATAGACAGATAGACAAACATAAAGAAACACAATGGGGTAGTTGCAAGGGTCTTAATTTCATATTTTTGACATCAGATTCAAATGTCGTGCACTTTAGTGCAAATGTAGCGCGTTTCTGTACCAGTTTTCAGTTGAAAATTCCATTTAGAAAAAAATTGTATATTACATTAAATTTTACATAGTTATTTATATAACATTGTATTAAAATAAATTAATATAAAATGTATATAAATAAATATAAAATATAAATAAAATAAATGTAGTATATATACAAATAAATATCCTTATAAAATGAAATAAATTAATATAAAATCTATGTAGGTAATAAATAATATAGATAATTTACTAAGTATAATAAAATAAATAAAAATTTATATAGGTTCATAATATTATAAAAATTATAATATAGATTTAAGATAAATTATATTTATTTAAAAATTTTAATTATACTTATTTAAGAAGTATATTTATTTAAAAAATTTAATTATTCTTATTTGAGAAATATAATAATATTTCCTAATATTATTATTTAATATAGATTTAAGATAAATTATACAATTATATTAAAATGAAAAATTTTATTAAAAAAATAAGATAATATGTAATCATATTATATTTTACATAAATATTTACATAAATATTGATATACGTTTGATATATGATACTCGTAATTATACATAATAGGTACCTATATAAACTATTATGCACCTACTCATTGTCACAATAATTGTGACAATTATAATAATTATAATCAGTAAGGGATTAGCCATGCTGAGTATGTATTTTGTAAGTACTTTGAGACTAAACTTATAGGTACGTTTGTATATTGTGAAGGTTGTAGATAAAAAAATATTGAGCATCTGAACACGAATGATTTATTGTTTAGGGAACCTATTGCAAATTGATAATAATATAAAGCTGTTGAATATTTATTCCGATTCACCCACGCTTTCTGAATCGATGAAATATGAATTCGTAAGGCAGGTTAGGAAGCGGCCAGACTGTTTGGGGCCCAGCCAGTCTTCAGATCGGCATACGATTTGACTACGTTAGAGCGAGAATATGTGTCAAATGATTAGATCGAAATCTCCCACTTAATCATTCAACGTATCGCCTCATCTATAATCGATAGGCCGATATCGAGAGGGTGGCTAAATATCGCTTGCACCCTCGAGCCTTTTAGGAGAGTGTAGGTGTGAATCCGACTTTTCTTTTCTTCCTTCCTCCATACCTCCCCATCGCAGTTATTTATCACGGGCGGCTTATTAGGGCAACACGCCCAATTACAAATGGCCCTATACAACATCCCCTTCGCTCCAGTATACATTTAAATAACTGTTCCTCCACACCACTTCACTACCAACGTCCGACCTGTCTTGTTCGAGCTCGCTTTATAATAATCTAATGCGGATCTCCGCTGTGTAACACCTCTCATCTCTCAACATTCACTTCCTAAACTACCGTAACCAAACTGCTATATCTTTCACGCACCCTTTCACAAAACTCAGATCAGCAATTATAAACTGTTTTTCATCAATACGAGTATCTTCAAACACACTGACTGCTCCTCAAAATCATTGAGAATATGATGGAAACAATAATTGTTATGACATTTTTTGATATTAAGTAAGCTTCTAATTAAAAGTTTTATTTCCTGAAGTTTTTAGAAATTTCTTTTCTTTAGTAGAAGATTGTACTGAAAAAAAACTTTTTTTTTTTTAAATAAAACATCTATATCTACTAAGAATTGAAATTTAATAAGGTTCTCCTTTTTTAATTTCGTAAAACAATGTAAGTACTAATAAGTGGACATTTTCTTTTTAAATTTAGTCAAATAGTGGGTACAAATAAGTTGATTCACAGCGTCGGTAAAAATGTCAATTCCTGCAATGTCAATATTGTAGAAAAAAAGATGAGTCTTTTCATGATGAGAATTTATGTGATTTTCTTGAAAAAACGAGCGAGATGAATTGTAAATATGAAAATCATAACATTGTGGTTCAATTTATTATTGGTACATGAGTATTTAGCAGATACGTAACAGTTGGATTAGTTGAAATATGTTCGTACGTGCGATACGTCCTCACATAACCATATGCGAGTACGTTTATTGAATTTTTGGAACTGTCAAGTTGTTTCTTCAGTCCTTTTCATCAGTATTGCTCATGATGATCTAGGAATAGGTTCTAGGAATTGGTTATGGAGTGGGTACTACTTACTATAGCATCACTGGAGAGGGATTTACCAAAGTACCTGCATTTACTGCTGAAGAAATAATTTATTCTGGATTTATTTCTACCTTCCAACTGAGGTATTCTTAAAAAATCTCATTGCCAATGGACAGGTTGATTAAGAACTGGACATGATTTGATGAACAGAAGAAAGACGTGTGGACAATGTAGGAGTGTTGATGAAAGAGGAGGGTGATTTGTAGGTGGGAGGTGATGTAAAGACACCTGTGGAAGGACCTTGATTTGTGTTGGGAACCTTCCGCAGGCGGTTCTTGTGTATTCAGGTGAAGGGGATAAGGGAGGTGATGTCCCACTGTCACCTCATCCTCATTACCTCAGGTCAAATGACAGGACGGAGCCCGCCCTATCTGCCCCCGCCCATCTGCTTTAAACCTGGCCCTCCGCAATTAAACTGGCCGCATTGTCCGTCTTCCCTTCTTCTTTGAAAGTGGACAGCGCATCAGGGCTATCGACCCTACTTCCAAGCCCTTTAGGGTGGCCAATTCCAACCCTCTTGTCCATCTTCCAATCCGCTATGCCTCTTTGAGCAGCAGCAGGAAACAGTTAGTTAGGTACCGTAGAAGAGCGGCACGCCATCTTCTTCTGAGAAGTATCTAGTTACTCAGTTTAACATGCATGGCAGGCTTCCAGCCAGAACACTGTGAAAGTTCTGTAGGATGTGCAAGTACTAAAAACGATCACGCAATATTTAAGATGATTTCAAATCATACTAACATTGTCTGATTGTTTATAATGCTAATTTTTGAGTTCAATCAAACAGTGTAAATAACCAATTTCCCTTTCTACATAGTAAAGTTGCCCTCTGAGTAGAGGCCTCAGAACTGCAGTAGGTATCAAAGGAGTTGAATCTGTAGTGCTGAGAGGAGTTTATCGCTAGTTGGGCTAGTCCAGCTTACGTTTCGCTCCGCTTTAGAGAACTGAACTTTACCTCTTCTCGTGATAGATATTGGGAAGTACTTATCTAGTTTCAGTATATAAATCATTAGGGTTTCAGCTGGACCTATAATGAACACAATGGAAGTTCTGTAATATGTGCTATGAGTAATACTATACAGACAACACTCAAGTATTAATTTGTTCATCAAGATTCCAAATTATCTCTTTAAGAGGTTTTTTCCTCAAGACTCATAAGACCAGGGAGGGACCCATATAACACTGATTTCCTTAGTTCCAGCCATTCACTCGAGAATATTCATCTTCTTTAACTTGTTTTTGATTTATTATCAACAGATGGTATTTGTGTATTTGAACAGTAGCGATACTGTTGTAGTATGCATCTCTTCTTTGTAAACCTCTACTTGAAACATCGTGTAATTTGTTGCTAAAGAACTTTTTAATCTGATAAGAGAACTACTCTCCTTAGCAATGCCCGACCTTTCCGACATGACTAATCCACACGTAAGCTTGGTACGAATCCAATCAAAATTCATTCTTGACCACTTCAAAGGTTATACAAAAATGTAGTTATTCTTGTACAAACCATATGAAATATCCTTGTTGTAGAAGTTTGTAAGCGTGTACTCCGGTCCTCTTCATTATTTTCTAATGGGTACTTAGGAATGAATTATCATAGTTATGTCTCTTAATTCTGCAAAATGATTGTATTAACTGATTAAAATCCAATAGTCTTGGCGTGTAGAAAAGCATTAAAACGTATCCCCATAAATCTTGTAAGGTAGCCTCTTTGAAGAAGTTCCATCCAAAGTAAAGCCTGGCATTGCATCATTGTTAATGGGACAGAAATTAATTGCTCAGCTACTTGATGATGGTTTTACTATTCATAAAGCCGCACTGTGACTCATGAGAAGGGTACCGACCGTTCAGATCTTGAAATATCACCGAGGAGCAGCGATTCCTTGATGCCGACCGAAGCGCCTGTCAACTTCTTAGTTATGTTGTTAATCTGTTTCAAAAATATGATCGATGTTTAATGACCCCAGGCCATAGGAGGTTTGATATTTTCACGGTGTTTCACGGATGTTATCCAGTGACGTAGCCTCTCCTTCTAACAGACCTATATGGGTCCGCATGGGGTCTCGAGATGTGATGGGATTAACGAAAAATAAAATTAAAAAAAAAGAACGTACATAAAAAGAAGGATGTGACTGATGTAATTTGTGTGGTCCGACGTACCTGGGGGCCCCCTTTGACATGACTGACTGTCTGATTGACTTATCTACCGGCACCGCCTTTTGAATATTAATTGTGTTGGTGTCACTATCACTAGAGCAAACTGCTCGGGCTCCCACACTTTGAAGCCGAAATCTTTTCACACGCTTTACTAAGGATGAGAGGCAAACGCAAAATATAGATGACAAACAAGTTTCTGATGACGTTCTAATGAAAGTGAAGGTTAAATGGAGAAAAGGCTGATGGGGACACTCATTCTGAAGAAAATACAATTAAAAGTTATAGATTTGGATTTCTTCAGCTTCTTGACAGTTATGATGGGTTTCTATCACTTTAAAGGACAGCATATTATCCGAAATACAAACCTAAACATCCTAGAATTTTCAAATCATTTTTGACAAACATTTTGGAAAATAGGGCTTCTTAGTGGTATGGATTTCCATTGTAGTCCATATGACGGATCAGACCTACGGTTCCAACCTGATATTAGTAAATACTAGTA